>QRDG01002046.1:0-369196 GCA_012064385.1 Puccinellia tenuiflora
CAAACAAAACATTGAAGCTCGAGAAGTCTACCCGGCAAGCCGGCAAGACTCCACGATCTCGGGGGCTAGTGTCGGGGATATGAACCCCGGATACCCTAAGAGGACCGTTTCTTCAAGAACTACATGGGCCGGCTACAGCGTGCCGCTTGGAGCCCGCCGATGAAGCAGGCCGCTTCGCCTACCCGGAGGCGGACGGCCGACTAGAGCAGCCGGCCTCTACCAACCGACCGGTCCGTACTAGTAGGGCCGGATCGTCCAGCCCCTGTCGGGCGTTACAGCTACAGTGTAATGATGAGATAGTACCAGCCGGCTCCAGAGTAGTGATGTCATAGGGGCAATCGTGTAATCTCCTTGTAACCCAAAACCCTAGCCGCTGCCTATATAAGGCGTGCATGGGCCTCCTGCGCGAGGCAGACTCAATGCGAACAAGCGACAGGCAAGCAGACCCACGTAGATCATCGTCTACCTCCAGCCGGCTTGACATCTCAAGCCGGCACCACCGCCATAAGCTCCAGGAGCAAACCTTGTAGCTCGATTTGTGATCAATCAATAAGAACAAGAAGATCAGGACGTAGGGGGTTGCCTCCACAAGGGGGGCCCCGAACCTGGGTAACTAACGTGTGTTTGCATGTTTTGTTGCCCAATCCCGCGCGAGCATCCGATCGTCGCCTGCCCCACACTCTTTTCCGTCTTTGATGGATATGCCGTGCTACCCACCACGACATTTTGGCGCCCATCGTGGGGCACGCGGCGAGCGGAATCACGTTCTGCGCGGGATCCCGGGACTGTGGATGGTCGGCGGATCGTCTCCGGCCTCGTGCTCTCCATCGGCTCCGTCGGCTGCGTCCTCGACAACACCAACAGCTTCGCCGACGTGGACGTCGTCAGCGGAGGAGCGGTCGTCACCCTTGGCGATTTCCACGTCTACGTCGCCGTCGCCGATCAGGAGTACCCGGAGGTGGTCTACTCGAGCTTTGCTCCTTCGATCTTCGACGCCAGCACCTGCAACGACGACTCCCGCCTTCGGATCTTCGACGTTCAGTCTAGTGCAGGATGAGGAAGGTTCCACAAACTGCTTGTTGCATTAACTTTGTAACATCATTGCTCTCCTTGATTATGGTGACAACAGGCAAATTTTCATCAAAGAATGTTTTTCTTGTGCCATTAGGCATGGTTGCTGTCATTTCCATCTTCTTATAATCCAGCTGGACAGGGTTGTAACTGTAAATCCAGTCAGCTCCCAAGATTAAGTCATAACCTTTGAGTTGTAGCGGTCTGAAATCAGAGGAGAACTCAATGCCCAGTATTGTATACTTGCAAGTTGTACAGGAAAATTCAGTGTACAAGGTTTCCCCATTAGCAACTTTCACTTTCAACTTCGTTGTAGTGGAAATTGGGCAAGCGGCCATAGCTGCAAATTGTGGTGTCATGAATGTTGCAGTGCTACCAGTATCCACCAGAGCAGTAGCATAGTGGCCTCCCATGAAAATATTTAGTGTAAATGTATGTTTTGTTGTGGACAAGCCCAAAATGTCATGCATTGAAATTGTAGCTCTTGCTCAGGGGGAAGCTCTGTTGTCTCAATGATGTCCCCCTCACCAGTCTCAATAATATATATTGTTTCAGCCTTTGGTGGGTTTTCAGCTTGTAGTGCTTGCACCTGAGCAATATTGTTCATCTTGCATAGTGGTTTGTGTCGAGGAAACCAGGGCTCTTTACATTTGTAGCATAAGCCTTTAAGTTTTGCTTGCTAGATAACAGAGGCTAAAGGAGTTGGCTGTTCAGCAGTGTCCACTATTGCTTGTCTTCTGACAAAAGGTTGTTGCTGGGAGTAGGATGGTTTCTTAGCAGTGTTAGCTTGCTCGATTCTTCTTGCTATCCACATAGCTTCTTGGATGTTTCTTGGCTTGTGACATTGCAGGTGATGATGGATGTAATCATACAGCCCAGATATGAAGTTGTTCAAGTAATAGTCGTCGGGCAAGGCAGGGTTATCCCTTCTCATCAAGTTCAAGAGCTGCTCAAATTTCAGGATGTAAGCACCCACAGTAGATGTTTGAGTCAGAGTGTGGAATGATCTCACACTGTCACAGATTGAAGTGATAGCAAAGCGATCACCTATGAGCCTGCAAAATCTATGCCATGGTAAATTCCCTGTTTGAATTCCAGTCCCTCTCCACCATTGTATAGCTGGCCCTTTTAGGTATGTTGTTGCAATTTCAGTCCTCTGTTCCAGTGGTGTACGAGTTGCATCAAAGTACTTATCTACAACTTGTATCCAGGAATCACCATCTTCTCCCTCAAATTCAGGAATATTCATTTTAGCTGGCTTAACAGTTGCTGCATTTCTTCTTGTGTCTTGATTCTGAAATAGTGCTCTATTTCTTCTCGGTTGAAAACCTCTTTGTTCACCCTCATCATTCAGATCTTCCTCCAAATGTACAATCATGTTTCCCTGTTGTTCAACACCCAGTGCTTGGGTTGCATCCTTTCCTGCTGTAGGATTGGCAGCCTGCCCAAAGTGGGGGTGCATGTAAGGGGTCTTGATAGTGCCATCTAAATTCAGTTCCTTTCCTTGTCCATCATGCAACTGAGCACTGCCACTTGGTTTGTCTTGAAAGTTCAGTTGCTTCAGTTGTGTCACAGATTGATTTTACAAGGTTGGTGTATGTGGGTTACCTTTCACAGAGTCTTCTCCTTCTTCACTGCTTCGACTAGCAATCAGCCGCTCGAAATTGGTCTGAATATTCATGAAATTTTGCTGGATACTAATTTTTGCATTGCTGCTAAAGGCAAGGAATTCCTTTATGTCCACCTCGCTATTCTGCTGTAGAGTTTTCACATCCAACTGCAACGATTACATCTCCAACATAGCCGTGTTATCGGAATCTTGAGGACTACACATGCTTGCTAAGAGGGATTTTACATGCTAACAAGGAGCTAGAGAAACCTCTTAACTACTCTGACCAACTGACAAGGAGACGGTATCGCAAGCAAGCTTACTTAACTGGCTCTCTCGTTGAAGATGATCCTGCCGCCGCCTTCGCTGCCGCGCCTCCGATGATGCACAGATCTCGGTTGGGTGGTGGGATTTTACCGCTAGAGGAGTGTCCTCAAGAAACCGCCCCCTTCGCCTGATCTGCACCCGAGTTGTGCCGCCATCGTCGACACCGTCCAAAGAGGGACATCACCGCCGCCTTCACCGCCATCGACCAACGCCCCGCCGCTGCAAAAAGGGTGAGGAGGGTGGGATTTTATGAGAACCCAACCACCTTCTTCACACCGATCCGAGTTGCCTCCAGAGAACGGGATCTGAGGATCCGTCGCTCCCCAATATGTGGCTTTAGAGAGAATTTGGCCGAGATTCGTCGGCTCTGATACCACTTGATAGGATCCTACCTAGCTACTAATGAATTTAAACACGATCACACACTAAAGTACTTCGATCTACGCTCTATTTCTTAGAAATTATGAGTAGCAGTTTGGTTACAGAGACGCAGAGGCCAAACCTGAACAGAGGCAGCTACAAAGGGATAAGCCCTAAATTCCATATGCTAGACTACGCCCCAATTGGGCAGCTAAATAGAAGAAGAAAATGACAACGAAGGGAGCAGGTGAGGAACTGGAGCTGACGTGTAAAGTTCTATTGCCGCAAACTCAACAGCGACCCTTGAAGCGATGATGACCGTTGGATGGAGATCAAACGATCCAGAGCGAATCTTCCTGGCGCGAAACGTTAGGTTTCAAAGCAGAGGGTAGAAGAGATGCTGACAGGGCAGCCATGGCGGTTGGCGGCGCTCCGGTGGCGGAGCCGGAGAAGACCTCCGGTGGCGTCTCGGTGGCGCGACGCGGCAGCCGCGGCCGGCCCGCATACACCACTTCTTTTTCTGCCAGTTTCGCGGATGCTCGCATGTGTAGTTAAGTGGGCCCAAATTTGTGGCGCCGCGGACGACCCACTCCCGCTTGCACCCTCACATGCAATGCGCGCATAGTGTTTTTTTGTTTCTTTTTTTCGGGCAAATCCTATTTGCCGCTCGTTGCGGTTTGGTAGGCTCGCTCTGCACCACCCGTCGCCGCCACGGGCTGGCCCATTTGCATTTTTTATTTTTATTTTCTTTTCTTTTATGTTTTTTCTCTTTGTTTCTTTGATTTTCTTTATCGTTACTTTTTTTGTTTTCTTTTTTGTCACTTGTATATGATTTTAAAAATATTCATTTTTTAATGAATGTTAAGATTTTAAAAATATTCATTTTTTAATGAATGTTAAGATTTTAAAAATATTCAAATTTAGAAAATGATCAGATTAAAAAATCAAATTTGAAAAATGTTTATGTTTAAAAACAATCAAATTTTCAAATGTTTAAATTCTGAAAATGTTCATTTAAAAAACATTCAAAATTAAGAAATGTTACTCATTTTGAAAATGTTCAATTTTATAAAAATGTTTAGGGGATCCAAAAAAATACGCATAGGAGTTTGAAATAACGTCCACATGTTTAAAAAAACGTTCACTTGACTTCGCAAAATATACATTCTGGGCTTCAAAGAATGTTCAACAGAGTTTGAAAAGGATATTTGGTTAAAAAAAGTTCAACGGAGTTCGAAAATATGAATTTTTCCAAACTTCAACATCTCCAAAATCTGGAGAAAAAATCAAAATTTGAAAATTTTCAATTCTAGATTTTTTTTTAATCTGAACATTTTTAAATTTCATAAAAATGTGGAAAAATGATAAACAAGACAACGTTCGTGGTACTAAATTGAATTAATAAAAAAAATTGAAAAACTGAAGAAATGAAAAAACAGAAGCAGAAGCAGAAAAAAAGGAAGAACACGACCTGAATGGACCAACCCAATGGCCAGACCTGTCAGGCTGCGCGGGTGAGTTGTGTCGTTGAAAGCGTGATACGTGTCAAATGTATCTATAATTTTTATTGTTCCATGTTTGTTTCATATCATTATTACATGTTTCTACCATCTTTATTTGTGATTTTGGGGCATTTTATTATACTAACATATTAACAAGATGCCCAGTGCCAGTTCATGTTTTCTATTGTTTCCTATTTCAGGAAATCATCTTCGGTGAAAGTCCTTATAATTGGCTGAAAATTTATGGGAATTATTTTTATGATGAAGCGAAGACGGAGTCCGGAGGGCGAACCGAGGGCCACCCACAGGCCAGGGACGGCCCTCGACCCCCAGATGTCTATAAATCACATTAACCCCAAAAACATCAGGGCGACGAATGTTTTCCACAGAAGGTCTCCCAAAGCCCCCCCCCCCCATCTTCAACTCTAATTCGGGAGGGTCCTAAAACTCTTCCCGGCACCCTGTCGGAGGGGAGATTGATTCGAAGGCCTCTCCATCAACATGCCCACCGTCGTTATGATGCGTGAGTAGTTCCCCTTGGACTATGGGTCGATAGCAGTAGCTAGTATGGTGTTTCTCTCGTTGTGCTTCAATGTTTATGATCTCGTGAGCTGCCCCTACATGTTGTGTTTGCTAGGATCCGATGAATTGTGAAGTTATGATCTGATTATCCATGTTATCTTAGTGTTCTATTTATGCTCTTGCATGCTCTCTGATGTGTGTGGTCAATTTGGCCAATGATTCCTTTTATCTTCAAAAGGGAGTATTTATGCTAGATGGTAGGTTCATGCCTCCTCCGTGCCTGCACTCGAGTGATAAAAATGTGTAAGGAAGTGGATGTGTTGTTGCTACTAGGGGTAAGACAGCGGTGTTGATGTCTTCGTGATCATTAATATTGCTTACATCATGTACTGTGCTTATTGCAATTGTCTATTGCTTGCAATTTAATACCCATGCTTGACATGCTGGATAGCGATCCCTAGGTGGATTTTTAGTCATAGATGCAACGGTCTATGTATGTTTGATGTGATTCCTGCATGAATATTACACATGAATTTTCTATAGCATAGCTAGATTAATTTTGTGTCACAATTCTGTCAATTGCCCAGCTGTAATTTATTTGCCCATCATGTTCGCATTTTATCTTCAAGAGAGACACCACTAGTGGACCTATGGCCCCCGGTCCATATTTTTTACATGGATTACAACACATTTTACTTGCTTTCCACCATCACTTGCTCGCTGGTCTGTTTTCATATTTTGCTGTTTTCACTATATGATTTAATCCCTTTGTTTTCAGCAGACCGGGAAGATTGACAACCTTTCTAGCCGTTGGGGAAAAGTGAATTGTTTGAGTGTGTGTAGGTCCATGCCTCCAAGCACCTTGTTGGAGACCTCCAAGTATTACTGGTTCGATAACCTTGGTTCTTAACTGAGGGGGGAACTTGTTGCTCTCGCTATATCCTACACATTCCTCTTGGAGTGACCGCCGACGGTTAATCACTACATCATTGTAGCCATCAAAGAGTTTTTCGGGCGTCGTTGTCAGGACTCTGGAGCTACAACAAGGGGAGTCTCACACTCTCAACCTTTTTACTTTGTTTTTGTCTTTCTTATTTTCCTTTTCGTTATTTCTTGTTTTACTTGTTTGCTTGCTTTAAAAATCAAAAACACAAAAAAAAATTAGTGTATCCTTTTATCCTATTTTTATTTCTTGTTTTGTCCTTAGTTTTGCTAAGATGTATAGCTCTACTTCTTTTGATATGTCACCGCTGGTTGAGATTCTCACCTTCAAACAAAAAGGTGGAGAAAGTTTTAAAAATGCTTGGGATAGAATTTCAGAGTCACATCAAAAGATACAACCGATGTCCACAGAGCCCCTTTCGATTAGATACCCCAGGTTATATTCATATGTACTTGACAAGAATTCCTATGCGGCTGAAGTGTATGATCAGCAGGACCTGCTCTCCATGTTCTATCTTCCTTTGTCAAGCCAAGCATATGAAGAGTTCCAGGATTTGACAGCTAAGATGGCAATGAACCCCTTATCTATAGATGCAGACAAATGGTCCTACTCCTGGGGACCTAATTTCTCTGCAGCAAGGTATTATAAGCATCTTCATGCTCATTTGGACCCCCTGCCAGTGTCAAAGTGGATTTGGAAGTCTTCTTGCATGATGAAGACCAAGTTCTTTGCTTGGTTGCTCCTTAATGACAAATTAAATACCAAGGATCTTTTGCAAAGAAGACATTGGCAAGTGACCTCAGACTTTTCCTGTGTACTCTGCCCTGGTAGCCACCATGAAGATAGATTGCACTTGTTTTTCCAATGCAACTTTAGGCCCAGTTCTTTTGGCAGCTTAAAAAATAAGCTGCCCCCTCCCCAGCTTCTCCTATAAGCCACCCGGCTTATTACTTGAAGCTTCTAGTTTAGTTGTAGGATGACTAGTTTAGAAGCTCCAAGTAATAAGCCGGGTGGCTTATAGAAGAAGCTGGGGAGGGGGCAGCTTATTTTTTAAGCTGGCAAAAGAACTGGGCCTTAGTCATAGGATCTGGACTTACTTACAGATAGACTGGAATCTCAGTGATGACTTGCAAACTGCTGTCTCCAGGGCAAGATCGGATTTCAAGCAGCCTCTTTTCACTGAGGTAAAGATGCTAGCAGCCTGGAATATATGGAAGCAGAGAAATGGAAAAATCTTTGAAGCCAAAAGGCCCTCTTTTGCTGCTTGGAAGAGGGAGTTTACTCATGATATGTCCATGCTTGAGCATAGGATTAAATCCAAGCATCACTCTGCACTAAAAGCCTGGATAGGCAGCCTCATGTAATTTATTTTTTGATATATTAGCTTGTACAGGTAGGATATTTCTTCCTCTCTCTCCCAACATGTAAATATTACTTGTTACTCTATTTATTTTTTATAAAATGATGTGGGGCTTTTGCCTCAGAGTCCTTTATATTCAAAAAAAAGATACAACCCATGATTGCTATATGTGTTTTGCTGAGATGCTTCTACTTTGGTCTTTCTGATTCATGCAAGCATGCTTTGGATGTCAAGGTAGGAGGAAACTTTGTGGAATATAATGAAATAAAATCTCTTAATATTATAGATGGATTGGTTGCTTTTCCTATGAATGATAAGATTGATGGAATAACTGATAGGTTGGATAAAATGGAAAATATTTGGGCAACCTAAATTTAAATGGAGTAGAGAAGAGCTCTAAAAGTGATCAAATCCTTGAAAATAAGGTGATTGGGAACCCTTCATTAAAATTGAGATGAAAAAGTTTCTTGCTTGTTGTGATATTAGTTCAATGGTGTTTACTATGTCGAAAATGGTTTATGATGCTTTAAATTTTGGTGACTTGTTTGATTATCCTTCCTATCATTTCCATGCTGATGGTATCACTTCAAAGATTATGAGAAGGGCCAATGATGTGCAAGTCACACTTCAAAACAAAACCACAGCAACCGATTTCTTAATTCTTGAGTCAAAAGCACAAGGAAATATAGTGCTTGGTAGAACTTTTCTTAAATCGATTGGGGGCTTCATCAATGTTAAGTACGGCCTCATAAATTTTAATTCCCCCATTAATTGCAGGTTTTCTTCCCACTCAAGAAGAGGGAGGTGCTTGTTGAGGTGGACAATAATTTTGATCTTGAAAATACTTGATACTTTGCATTGCGCCTAGCTAAAAGGCGTTAAAGAAAAGCGCATATGGGAGGCAACCCATTTTACTTTCAGTTATTTTGCTTTTATTGGGTCATGGATGTTGTTACCTCAGTAGCAACTCCATTTTATCATTATTTATTTGGGCTTTATTCCAAGTGCGGAGTTTTGATTTGCTGTCCGTAAACAGATTATGTGCGCATACTGTAGGAAATATTTAAAACCACCAGAACTTGATTTTTTTAATATTTTTGATGGAAAGCCTTATACGTTTATCTATCTTTCATTAATTTTGAGTTTTCTAATTTGAGCTATGTAAGTGCCTCTTAACATTCGATCTTTACAAACTGTTATGTTTAACAGATTTTTGTCTTTATTTACATTCGCCACTTTATGAGCGTTGATTGAGGTTCTCTAGGGGTGGAGAGCCACACATAAGGCTTAGTAACAGTAGCTAATGTTAAGTTGAGTATTTGCGATGTGTCCCTACAGCACCCAAGTAGATTTTATTTTAAGAGTACTAACCCCTCTAATCAGTTTATGAGAAGTTTTGTGTGAAGGGAGTTTTTAAGTTCCACGAGAGAGGATGATGCAAGAAGTTGAAGGATGGAAAAAGCCCAAGCTTGGAGATGCACCCATGGCATCTCCCTGGATATTCAAGAAGGGAAAAGACCCACTATACACATGGGTAGCTACGCACCCCCTCAGCTGCCGTCGGATCAGCGTTGAGATTCGGTTTGATGTCTGTACAGCGGTGTAGCATGTTTGACTCGGTTATGCTAGCAGCGAATCAATCACCTGTAATTCGTTTGTCCTTTTGTGTCTAATTTTATGGCGCGAGTTGTTTCCGTCCTCCCGTGACCTCTCCTGTACGTTGTCCCGTGGCCGACTCGCACCAACGAGTGGAATAATGGCGCCAAAGCTTGCCTTCGCTCGTAGAAAAAGGCGTGAAATATTCCGATCGAGCGGGAAACATTCATGGGCGTAGTATCTAGTTTCCGTGGTCCCCCGGCAAGTAATACAGTGCACAGTGTCATATTCTTCCTATATATCAGCATTCAAAGCATGCAAACTTGCCAACAGATAAACTCACAGGCACTTAAGCATCAGAAACTAGTAGCATGGCCGACGAACTCGGTGGACCACCAGGCCGTGGACGGAGGGACACTGAGACTAGCTGAGGTTGGAACAATGGAGCGTTTTGGCATATAAAGCAACGCATCACTACAGTACGACGGGACCTACATTTGTTGGCTCTATGCGAGTATTTGAAAAACACCACGGGATCCCATACTGTAGCTATGTGGATCACGGGCATCCTTACTGTTCAATATCGCATATTTGGCTCCATGCGCATGTTCGGATTGTACTCTCTTGACCTAAGCATGCAAACTAGGCGATGAAGGCACTGTTCATCTTCTTCAGCACCAACTAACGGAGAAGCCTATGACGACCAACTAACTCATGCTCCTAATTTTCTCATATGCCATTATCAATACTCATGATCGAACGGCATGGTTGCGCGATTCCGACCTTTATTTTTGGTGAGTTCCTGATTGATGTCCAGGGCTATTTGGGAAGTTCAAATTTACCAATCCGGCCGTATAAATACCCCACAGCTGCGCATGCGGGGTCCACTTTTTGAATTCAAACGGCCTGACGACAGCCTACTTAAAACTAACAAAGCATCCACGCTGGGTTCAGAGGGCGGGTGGGCGGTAACCACCTTTGACCAGATTGCCACGTGTCACGCAGAGGGAGGGTGTGTATACTCAATAGTCTAAGCTTGGAGCATCCACTCTTCTTCATTGACAATCATCAGGTCGTCTTCGTTGGAACTATGTTTTTACTGCTTCACATATTATGGGTTATTCTTGGAGCGTCAGTTTGTTTTTCTTTGTTTGCTGGTCATTTGTAATGTTGGATCCTAGCTATCTTAAAAATATTAACTGAACTAATGATTAAAAATATGTTTGTTATTCATGTTATAACTGATTAGTGGAGAATTGTTAATAGAGTGTGGACTCGTACCTTTCTGAACTAAACAATCTAAGTCAATAATGGTTTTTGTATCATGAATTCTACTTAGTTGAAAGTATTTTCTAATGGTTTAGTTACTACTAAGGTCGGGGAAGCCAACGAGACCTTGTGTTGCCGCCACGATCCCTCTTGGAGTGTTTTAATCACTTGTGGAACGTTGATACTGCTAGTTGTTTATACTATACAAAATGCATTGTTGATTTTTTGGTTTTGGCACTTCCACCTTCCATATTTTGCTCACCTCTTCAATGTTGTGCAATGACCTCTCTCTCATTGAGACTTGGTGGATACTTCGCCAGTACATCCAACCCCGTGGGAGGACTTTATCTTGTTCTCCTACACATAAGCCAATATCTTCCTCAAAACAGCCACCATACCTACCTACCACGGCATTTTCATAGCCGTTCCGAGATACATTGCCATGAAACGTCCATCTTACATTACATGACTTGGTGTCATTCTTCATTTTTATATTGCTTTGCGTGATCATATATAGCTGACATGATGGTTTTGAGGCGTTGCCCATTGTTTCTTTATTCCATGTTACCCTAGATCATTGCACTTCCTGCTACCCCGACAGAGGCATTCATTTTTATACACCATGCTTATCTATGAGTTATTAGTACCAAAAATGTGTGATTCTTTGCATATGTAGAGTGTTGATCCTATCGGTGAGGATATAAACTAAAAGAAAAGAAAAGAAAAAGAAAGAAAGAAAAAGAGCCCAAAGAGGCCAAATGAGAGAAAAATAGAAAAAGCCATGGAGGCCACCAAAAAATATAAAAAGAGAAATGGAGCAGCACTACTATCCTTTATTCCACACTTGTGCTTATGAAAGCACCTGCATTTTTCGTTTTAGAGAGTTTTCATGTTTTACTTGCATAACTATGTGGAGATCTTTTATTATAGAACCTGGCTTGCATATTCCAAGGACGAGCCTCCTCAAGTGAGCTCTAGGTCTTCATGAGCAAGCAAGTTGGATGCACCCCTGTTACTTCCATTGGAGAGCTTTCATATACTTGTAGCTCTATGTGCATCCGTTGTATGGCAATCACTACTCCTCTTATAGTGTCAACTACGAGACTTCCTCTTGTCTTGTGGTTACCCTTTCCACTGTTTGAGCCTTTCTTTTTAACCTTCCAAACCCCCATCATTATTCTCTTTGCCATAACCTCTTGGTGCCAAAACTTAAGTCTCACATGCATTAGTTGAGTAGACTTCAAAATAGTTGATGCGGGAATGAAGTGAACTAAACCACTTGACTGGATCTTGACTATTTCATGATTGATTACTTGATGATTTGTAGAAGGATTTATGCTTCATATTGGAGACATAATTTGCACTTCTTCTTTCTAAACATTATGTATGGTTTCATGTATCCAACGCACCAATGCTCACAATAAATCCCTAAAGCTAACATAGTGAATGTAGTAATTCTTACTCCGTCACATATTGTAACCCATTCTTTTGCTAGTCCCTTTAGGCCATTGTAATTCTTGTATCATGTTGCATATAGTAGCAACCGACCCGTATCCTTGTGATTAAATCACTATACCAAAGAATCACATTGACTAGCAACTTGAACATCAATAACTTGTATAACGCTTATACCTGAACTAGATTTACCAGACTTAGCTTTTCTGCCACAAACATTCTATAGTCCCTATTTCAGCGTCTCTTCTCCTAGAGAAGAAGCGTACAACATTAAAATGACACCAGCTGTACTGGGATACTTTATCGGCGTGTCGTCCTGACACCCTTTTCATTCTAAGTTGAACCCTTTACTCATCATTAACTCATGATAAGCTTTCTTCTAGATTCCATTCTTTAAAGTGCAATGAATAAATTCATTCGCAATCCTTCTTTTCCCTTAGTCATTTAATAATGACAAGGCTCCCAGTGTCGGCACAGTGGAAACCAGGGTACCACGGGCCGGCCTGCCAGGGCCCACAAGATTCTTTGGATGATTTTCGCTAAGGACCAGGTTCTCCAAGCCTGGCGAGCTTCGCGAGGATTTCTCCCCTCGCGAAGGGTTTTTCTCCTCGCCAAGGTTTCTTTCCCTTGGCGAGGGATCGCCCCTCGACAAGGCGTCTCCGACGCCGCCCGCAATTCTGCTAAGGACCAAGCTGAAGGGCTTGGCGAGGCTTTTCGCCTCGCGAAGCGCTTTCCTCGTGAAGCCATCTCTGCCCCCGCGGCAGAGCGCACATGGGCTCTGCGCCGTGTGCAGAGTGACGCGCGTGCCTACGCGCGATGACGACAACGCCGCAGTTGCCGTTTCCATGTATAAAGTAGTCAACAAAGCGGAGCCAAGCAAAGCGGACAACGAGTGTGGCCTCTTTGGTGACAAGGGAATAGTCTGCAGCTACGCTCCAAGGATGACGTCACCGTGGGTCACCTCCCACCTCGGCACGCGCCAGCCCACTGCCCAGCTGGTCGGTGCCCCTTTTCAGCTTTGGTGACGCCGTTCCCCTGCCGTGGACCGCGTCCATGAGCTTAATTTACCTTTATGGTAGACCTCACCTTTACGGTGCACCGCGCCTCCTCCTTCGTCGCCATGTGGTAGCCCTTCCCACCCAAATGTTTGGGCAGAAGAGGCCCAGGGCGCCTATAAAAGGAGGAGGAGCACGCCCAAGCAAAGGGTTCGGTTTTTGGAGTCTAGGAGCCTACCCAAAAACCCTAGATCTAAAGACTAGCAAGTAGCCATTGTTAGCCACCTCGAGCTCGACAAGCTCTCCTTGTACTGTAAACTCTCCAAGCAGTGCGATACATAGAAGCAGGACGTAGGGGTTTTACCTGCACAAGAGGGCCCTGAACCTGGGTAAGACCTTGTGTCAATCTCTGTAGTGTCGTCCGCAGCGAGCCTGACGAGCACCGTCGCCGGAGCACGTTGTGGATTGTTTGACTCCGTGTTCAGCCGCTTGCACGATACCTTAGAGACACCCCTAGTTCCTGGGGACAATCTCCGACATTTGGCGCGCCAGGTAGGGGGCTGAGGCGCGTCTTCATCCTCGACACAGCCATGGCCGGTTCTCGTGCCGAACGTCTCGCTCGCCGGACGGCTAGCGCCGCCACCGCTCCCGCAGGCCGCCCGCGCGGCCGCCCGCGTGGGGGCTCTGCTCCGGAGCGCCGTGTCGACCCCGAGCCCCGTGTCGAGCACCCGGACGACGACGACATCGACCACGCTGAGGACGACCTCGGCGAAGAGGAGGCCTCCTCCCTGCCCCCGTCGCGGGACCATGCTGCCTCCTCGCTGGGCCGCCCTGCGCCCAGCCCGGCGACTGCGCTCCTCATGGCGCAGGAGCTGCTGCAGTACCGCCCCACGCCGGCGGCTCAGGAGGCCTGGCTCAACCGCGTTGCCGAGCTCATCGGCGCCGCTCGCGCCGCGGCACCTGCGCCGTCTCGTTCCTTGGTTCCGTCTGCACTCGTGGGGGACGTGGCGCACGACGCACCTCCCGCGCTTCCTCTCCATCCCGCACCCGCTCCGGCTCCACCGGTTGCACCGCAGCCTGCTCCAGCGGGGGCTCCTCCTCGCGACGGCCGCGCTGCATCGCACGCGTCGTCGCCGCATGACTGCCAGATCGTGCAGCGAGCCCCTGAGGACGCACGCGTGAGCATCGACCACGGGCAAGAACGCCGCAACCGCGCCATCCAGGACGTCGCCACCGCCGGGCGCCACCTCCGCGCCACCCTTGCCAACGGCACGGTCACCTACGGCACGACGGCCGCGTTCACTCGCAGCCTTCGTCGCGTCGTCTGGCCGGTCAAGTTCAGGCCGGACCTCCCTCCGCGCTACGATGGCAAGAACAACCCCCTGGAGTTCCTGCAGCTCTACTCTCTGGCTATCCAGGCCGCCGGGGGCGATGACAAGGTCATGGCGAACTGGTTCCCCATGGCCCTCAAGGACTCTGCGTCCTCATGGCTCACCAACCTCCCCGCCGAGTCCATCAACTCCTGGGAGGAGCTCTGCCGGTGCTTCGTCGCCAACTTCAAGGGCACGTACGAGCGCGGCCTCACCTACAACGACCTCCGCGCCGTGCGTCAGAAGCCCGGCGAGACCCTCCGCAAGTACATCCAGCGCTTCAGCCAAGTGCGCAACAAGATCCCCAACGCCACCGACGCGCAGGTCATTTCGGCCTTCCAGGCTGGGGTCACAGACGTGCGGATGCTCGAGAAGCTTGGCATCCACGACAACATCACCACCGTCGTCAAGCTTTTCAACTTGGCGGACAAGTGCGCCAAGGCTGAAGAGGGCCGCTTGTTCGTCAAGAACGAGCCAGGGGACCCCACCGAGGGGTCCAAGAAGAAGAAATTCTCTGAGAAGCGCAAGACTACTGCGGTCCTCGCGGTGGAGCCTGACGCCAAGCAGTCTCGCCAAGCTGCCACTCCAGCCGCAGGACCTGAGAAGAAGGATGATCGTCCCTTCTGCATCTACCACAACAGGCACTCTCACGCCACCGAGGACTGCTTCGACATCAAGAGGCTTCGCGAGGCTCGCGAAGCTCGCGAGGCAAACGGAGGCCGCGGAGGCCGCGGCGGAGGCCGCAGCGGCCGCGGGGGGCGACGCTGGAACAACAACTACAACGACAACTACCAGCAGAACCCTCAGGCCAACGCTGCCCAGCCCGCAAACGACAACCTGCCTGCCGAGGCTGACGAAGGCTACCAGGTACCTCGTGGAGCCGCTTGCATCCTTGGCGGGGCTCAGGCCCCTCGCTCCAACCGCCACTTCAAGCAACTCGCTCGCGAGGTCGCAGCAGCCCTTCCTGGAGTCGAGGCCTCCAGGCCCCTCAAGTGGTCCCAGTGCCCCATTACTTTCGACTCCGGCGACCACCCCAAGTCCACTTCAACCGTCGGCACCATCCCGTTGGTCTGCACCCCCACCATCAACAATATCGCCGTCTCTAAGACGCTCATTGATGGGGGTGCTGGCCTCAACGTCATCTCCGTCGAGACATTCGAGAAGCTGCAGGTGCCCTATGAGCGGCTCATGCCTACCAGGCCCTTCTCGGGAGTGACAGAGGGTCTCACCACCCCTTTGGGGCAGGTGAGGCTCGCCGTCACTTTTGGCACCCAGGCCAACTACCGCACCGAGCTGATCGACTTCGACGTCGCGCACATCGGCCTACCCTACAACGCCATACTCGGCTACCCCACCCTCGCCAAATTCATGGCGGTGACCCACCACGCCTACAACCTCGTCAAGCTCCCTGGCTCGGGTGGCACCATTGTCATCCGCGGTGTGGTCTTGGACGCCCTGTACACTGCACAGGCGGCCTACAAGGCTGCCGCGGTGGCGTCACCCGCTGACGAGGACGAGGAACCCCTCCCGAGGCCCCCCGCGAAGAAGAAGCAGCTGTTCTCCCAGGAGAAGGCCGCGACAAAACAAGTGTCTCTGGAGGCGAGCGGCTCGGGGGCTTGCGTCACCATCGGCGCCAACCTGCCTCCCAAATAGGAAAGCGCGCTCGTCGCCTTCCTCAGGGCAAACTCTGACATGTTCACCCGGACACCGTCAGATATGTCCGGAGTACCGAGAGAGGTGATCGAGCACCACTTAGCCGTGTGCCCAAACGCACGCCCCGTCAAGCAAAAAGCGCGGCGCCAAGCGCCAGAGAAGCAAGACTTCATCGTCAAGGAAGTAGACAAGCTAAAGAAGGCCAGCATCATCAAGGAAGTGGTCCACCCCACTTGGCTCGCCAACGGTGTGGTCGTCCCCAAGCACATCGGAGGGAGTCGCCTCTGCATCGACTTCACCGACCTCAACAAGGCCTGCCCCAAGGACCCCTATCCCCTCCCGAGGATCGACCAGATCGTAGACTCCACCGCCGGCTACGCACTCCTCTGTTTTCTGGATGCCTTCTCTGGTTATCACCAGATCAAGATGGCGAAGGAGGACGAGGAGAAGACAGCATTTCTCACCCCTTGCGGTGTGTTTTGCTACGTCTGTATGCCCTTCGGTCTGAAGAACGCTGGCGCCACTTTCCAGCGCCTCATGAGGATCGCCTTGGGAGCTCAAATGGGGAGGAATGCAGAGGCCTACATCGACGACATCGTCGTCAAGACTCGCGAGAAGGACACGCTCATCCAGGACCTCGAGGAGACCTTTGCCAACCTGCGCAAGGTCAACATCAAGCTGAACCCCGCCAAGTGCGTCTTCGGGGTCCCTTCAGGCAAGCTCCTCGGGTTCCTGGTATCCCACCGCGGCATTGAGGCCAACCCCGACAAGATCAAGGCCATAGAGCAGATGCAGCCCCCTCGTCGCCTCAAGGACATGCAACGCTTAGCGGGATGTATGGCCAGCCTTGGCCGTTTCATCTCCAAGTTCGGCGAGAGGGCGCTGCCATTTTTCAAGATCATGAAGAGGTCCGGTCCTTTCAAGTGGACCCCCGAAGCAGCAAAGGCCTTTGAGGACTTGAAGAAATACCTGGCGAGCAGCAAGAAGAGAAGCCCAGAAGCCTGGAGTGTTCGAGGAGAGGCTCACCAAGGCCTTGGTCAAGCAACCTGTGGTCAACATCAGCATCGACGAGGAGCTCCCACCTGCCCCACCGAGCGGAGCACTAAACTATGGGTTGCCCTCGGGCGATCGCTTGTTGCTGACTCTAGTACGACAAGACACTGGTTGGATCGACGAGATCAAGAACTACCTGCAGAACCGAGCCCTCCCCAAAGACGACGCAGAAGCCGAGAGAATTGCTCGCCAGGCCAAGTCCTATTGCCTACACGACGGAGACCTGTACCGCAAGCGACCCAATGGGGTTGCGTTGCGGTGTGTCCCTGCCGAGGAGGGCCGCCAGCTCATCAACGACATACACAGCGGCGAGTGCGGCCACCACTCTTCCTCGCGCACCATTGCAGGCAAGGTTTTCCGGAGTGGTTTCTACTGGCCCTCAGTGCTTCAAGATGCTGCCGAAATCGTCCAAACCTGCGATGCATGCCAATTCCACGCCAAGCAAATCCACCAGCCCGCGCAAGGACTCCAGACGATCCCGCTCTCCTGGCCGTTCGCGGTCTGGGGGCTGGACCTGCTGGGACCCTTCCCGCGAGCGCTCGGGGGCTACCGCTACCTCTACGTCGCCATCGACAAATTCACCAAGTGGCCTGAGGTGGAGCCCGTGCGCACCATTCCGGCGAAGTCGGCGGTAAAATTCATAAGGAGCCTGGTCTGCCGCTTCGGCGTGCCCAACCGCATCATCACCGACAACGGCTCACAATTCATCAGTGGCGCCTTCAAGTCCTACTGCGGCAGCATCGGTGCCCAAATCTGCTACGCCTCGGTGGCGCATCCACGAAGCAACGGGCAGGCCGAATGAGCCAACTCCGAGGTGCTCAAGGGCCTCAAGACGAGAAGCTTCAACCGCCTCAAGGCCAGCGGCAAGCATTGGATCGATGAGCTCCCCTCGGTGCTCTGGTCCATCCGCACCACGCCAACAAAGCCAACTGGTGAGACGCCGTTCTCCCTTGTCTATGGCGCTGAAGCCGTCCTCCCCAGCGAGATCACTCATGGCTCTCCGCGAGTCTTGGCCTTCAAGGAGGCTGAGGTGGATGAACTCCGCAACGATGACCTACTGCTGCTTGAAGGGCTCCGCCGCAATGCGGCCCTGAGAGCAGCAAGGTACCAGCAAGACCTCCGTCGCTATCACAGCCGCCACATCCGCCCACGCACTCTCGAAGCAGGAGACCTTGTCCTGAGGAGAGTCCTCTCCAGGGCAGGCCTCCACAAGCTCTCACCAATGTGGGAAGGCCCCTACAGAGTCGTGCACATCGCCAGGCCTGGCTCCGCGCGGCTCGAGACGGAGGACGGCATCCCTGTTGCCAACCCCTGGAACATCCAACACCTGCGCAAGTTCTACCCCTGATCGCCCTCGGCGAGCAATTTTTTGCATCAAGGGAGAGCCACGCGCCATCACCCTCCACGAGGAAAAATTTCGGGCTCCCCTCTCTACTATACGTTGCCGCGGGCCGTTCGAGAAGACTCCCAAGCCACCAAGCCTCGGCATGGTAACCTCTTTAGGCACCATGTCTTGGCGAGGTGGATCCCCATGCCTGTCATGGTGGAACGCAGGCTAAAAGCCACCCCCGCATAGGGGCCCCCTGAGCTCTCCCTACATGCGTCTGCCTCGGGCACGCCTCTCGAGAGTCTTAGCCACAGAATGTGGACCCCATGCCAAGAGCATGGCGGATTTTTGTGCTTCTGGCCACGCCAGTGTAATGAGCCTATGTTTCAGGCCAAATTGAACCTTTGCGCATCGCGCCAGCATGTTTTGCGACTTCGGCAAAGCTGTTATTACTATTTATTCTTGCTCGTATGATCCCTCCTGTGTATCTCACGAGCGGGGGCTAGCAGGGTGCCATGCCACGGGAGCATCCCGGCAGCACCTAAAACCCAAGGGATCCGAGCTCTGAACTTGCGGGTCAGCACTCATGCATGTCAACTCCCAAGGAGCTCTGAACTCATGGGTCAGCTCCCGCGCACGTCAACTCACCAAGGATCACCAAAACCTTGGTGCTTGTTTCTCCTCGCGAGACACACATGAAGGAACCTATGAGCACCTTAAGATTTTTTAGCTATATATTGCTTGTGGGTATGCCTATCTCTCCAAATGCAGAAAAACAGGCTCTCCAAGCCTCAGGCAAACGTCAAAGCGAAAACATCTCGCCAGGGAACCAACACCCTCTTCAAGGCGGAAACGCCTCGTCAAGCTAAGTACAAGAACTTGGTAGAATTTCCTGTAGCGCCCCGACCCCGGAATTATACAGAGAGGCTATGTAAACAACACAACCATCAATGTATAAAACAAAGATCGAGACTTGTGGAACAGAACTGGCACAAAGCATGACTCTACGACACAAAACATTTATATGGCAACTCATATAACGAGGAGAATACAAATATTATAAGGCAAAAGGATCACAGATCCTACAATTCAACAAGCGGAAGCGAAGTAGCGTTGTCTAATACAACAAGAAGCAAATTATGGCCTAAGAGGCCTACAGCTAAACATCACCCAAGCCAGCTTGTTCCACGGTCCCAAGCTGCCACCTGGGAACCCCAGACTAGTAGTCGACGTCCACGAAGAAACCACCTAGCCGCTCGGTGTCGTCCTCCTCTGAAATACAAAATCATAGAGGCAGCAAAGAGAGACTGAGTACGACGTACTCGCAAGTTTAGTAGGGCGATATAGGCCCAATGACTGACGGAGGCTCTAAAGCTGTATATGTAGTTCTTTTGCATAAAGCTAACTTTCATAAACCGAAACATAAAGACACTTGGCATTCGTCTACTCAGAGCAATTTTATAAAGGGGATAAGAGAGTAACATTTGTCAACGTAGGTTCTCATAGAACCCTTTTGTCACCAACAACACTCATCTCCACCAAGGCACCCCCTCGAATCACCCTCGAGGAAGTGAACCTTTATCACACGTTGATTATGCAACCTTTAGCTGCCATATCAATTAGGTTAAGATTCTCTATGGTCTTATCGTCTATCCCCAAGTTGTCCATAACCGTGGACACGGCTTTTCGAAAAGATTAACCCTGCAGGGGTGTACTATTTTACCCATTGGTACCGTCCGGCTCACCTAGTTGGCCCTCTTCCGGGGAAGGCCGGCAAGCGGGCGCGGTTAGACCTTTACAATGCATGAGACTATCCAAGAGTCATCTGTGGCCACAGGACAAGTTTACCCAGCCTCAGCCCCTGCCCCATCGCCACATCCTAACACCACCATCCTCATCATCCTTTTTCCGCTCACACACACGGCAAATGGAAATAGCAAACTAGAGGACCCTTGGATACGCCCTCACAAATTATTCGGTCAGTAAGGCGCCCATACACCCACCAATGGCAGCACGCTCGTCTTGGTTCAAGAGGTAAAGAACTCGCACCTAGGGGCTAGAGTGAGGCAAAACACCATCCCCGATGGCAACTCACCCAAGCCGTCTTAGCATTTTAATTTAGCATCACATTCATCCACCAAGTCCGCATCATTCCATCTTCAACAACAATTGCGGGATTAATAACGGACATAAAGCATTTATTTAAGCATGGCTAAGCATAGCTAAGCATATGAATACAACATTTCTATCTTTATCTCGGCCAACACTTCAACCCTAGGTTTCATAGGTAGGGATACATGTGATTGGCTCGGGGAAGAACATGCATTCATAGGGTATTCTAATATTTACCAAAAAGAGACATTTGAACCGCATGCAATATTATGGTGGATAAAATAAGTTTATGAAAACATAGGATGCTAGATGCCAAGAAGGTTAGGTTATCTCTTGCCTTGCTGCCCGGGAGTGAAGTAGTGCTCGTCGGGGTAGGTAGAGAGACCCTCGACTCCGGGATCTATCGATACCCAAAAGAAGAACAAGGAACACATAAATCACACAACTCAAGATGCAATGCTCAATCACATGATGGTATGTCAAATTGATGCAAGGATATTACCATATAAATTAAAGGCACCATTAAATGGGGAGCCAAATAATTAGGGAAAATTATTTGGAAGCAACCCCACATTTAGCTTAGTGACCATGTTCTTCATAGATTGATGAATTATTAGTGAAATAGCTCAAAATGCATGAACATGACATGAAAAAGTTAGGGTTTATCATTCCGATCATTTCGGTAATTTATTTGTAATTTTCGGAGCACCGATGCTTAACTAGTAATTTTAAAAGGTTATTTGGATTTATATCTTTTATCCAATTCAAGATTAATATCAACGTCCAAAGTATTGTCATGAGGTGTTACTAGCATGTTTAGCAAGCATTTGAAACACTGACCCAAATGGTGTACCATTTGTAAGATTTAACAAAAAGGGAAAACAAAATACAAAGTTCACAAGTTTTCAGCTTGGTTCGGAATTCATCCGGATTGGGCCGGAATATTCCGGATGGTCCGGAATAATCCGGGCTCATTCCGAGCCAAATCCGAGGTGACCTCAAAATCTTTCGGTTGGGGTTTCGGAATTCGTCCGGAAATGTCCGGAAAAATCCGGTCGACCCGGAATCGATCCGGAATATTCCGGACGATTCCGGACGGCTCGAATCTGGGCAGAAAAACGACGGCGGCGGCGGGTTCGCACCAAGAGCAAGCAAGATGGGGAGAGGGGGAAGTGGGGGAAGGCCTAATAGTTTGCGGGGCTCACCCTGGACACGTATGGGTGCTCGACCGCAGTGGAGGTGGACGGAGTCGTCGGAATCGAGCTCCGGCGGGCAGCGGCTGCGGTGAGGATGGCGAGGATGAAAACGTTGGGACCGAGGCACCCCGGCTCGATTCTTTGCTCCAGGAGGGGGAGGACGACGAGGCGAAGCTCCCTGTCCGCTTCAATCTACACGGGGAGCTCCGAAGCGACGGCGGCGAGCTCGGCTACGGCGGCAATGGGGTGTGGCCGCGGGGAGCTCGGGAGAGAGACGAGAGAGAGAGAGCAGGGGAAAAAGGGGTAGGTGAGGTCGAGGGCGTCGTGGTGGTCGTCTTTGACCTCGCAGGGGGGGCCACGGCGTCGAGGGTTAGGCGAGGCCACGGCGGCAACGGCATGGGCGCGGGCGGCATGGCGCCAGTGCTCCCTGTCGCCACTGTGCAATGTTCGGAATTTTCCGGATAGGTCCGGAAAATTCCGGGCCACTCGGAATGGATCCGGAAAAATCCGGGTCATTCCGGATGACTAAAATTTGGCAGAAAAGCTAGATTGATTTTGGGCATCAAAACAATTCCAGAAAAACCTGTAAAAATCTGGGAGCTTCTCCACAAGGTAAAACAGGCTCAGCGCATCTTTATCTAGCCTTTTGAGCAAGGTGGCATGGCTCACAAATAGACAAAAGCTTTAAGCCACACTTTAGGGCCTAAGGAAGTTGGAAGCAAATTGGAACCCCTCCATTTGGTTCTTGTGCATTAAGGTGAACTTGGGGAACTTGTTGAACCATATGGTCACCTGTCATGTTAAAGGTTGCACCATAGTTTGCATTTCAAGTAAGTAAAGGTTTTGGGAAGTTTGGCTTCCCTCTTTTTATTATTTCCCATTTGTGGTTTGTCACAAAAGCAATTTAAAGATATGCCATGATGCAAACATGAATGCAAAAGTGGAAAAATCCTTCGTATTTTTCATTACCAAGTTAGGGCTGTTACAAATCTACCCCCCTTACAAGAATCTCGCCCCGAGATTCCTAGAGTAGGAAGAGGGAAGAGGGAAGCATGGAGCACATCAGGAACATCCGGGAAATTGGTAGGCAACTCAAGTTGATAGGAGAGATCTCCTCTCTTGGCTAGGACGGTGAAAGGGCCCACATAGCGGGGAGCTAATTTGCCCTTGATTCCGAAGCGACGAACACCTCGGAGAGGAGAGACTCGAGGATAAGCTTATCACCAATTTCACAGTGAACTTTCTGACGGTGTTTGTCATAGTAATTTTTCTGCCGGGGTATACTCATATAAGCCATATTGAGTAGTGAAAGTCGTCTTCGGAATATCCTCCTTTCTAATTTTGATCTGATGGTATCCTGACCTCAGATCCATCTTGGAGAATACCATTGCACTGGCTAGATGATCGAATAGGTCAGTTATTCGAGGAATAGGATACTTGTCCTTGATGGCCACCGCAGTCAAGGGGCGGCAATCAACAACCAGTCGAGGATCCTTGGTATTCCTTTCTTTGACAAAGATGACCGGGCAGCCCCAAGGTGAGCTACTCGGCCGGGCGAATTCCTTTTCCAGCAGCCCATCAAGTTGCTTCTCCAATTCGGTTAGCTCTTCCGCTGACATGCGGTAGAGCCTTCTGAAAGTTGGTGCGGTTACCGGAACCAATTCAATGACGAATTCCACACTTCGATCAGGTGGCGTGCCAGGCAATTCTTCAGGAAAGATATCGGGGAAATCACACACCACAACCACCTCATGTATCTTAGGTGGGGTGACACCCTCCAGGAAAATAGGACTGATCTTCGGAGAGTGGGGAGTGGCAGTGGACGGAGTTATGGAAGTAGGGGACCAGTAACGCACTAGTCCATAGGTTGGGTGGTTTACTGTGATAGTCTTGGCAACACAATCTAGTTTGGCCTGATACGTGACTAGCCAATCCATGCCCAAAATGACATCTAACCCCACTGACTTTAGTGCTATCAACGAAAACGGGAAAGGAATTGTCGCTATAGAAATCTGAACCTCCGGAGACATCCAGTGAGTGTGCCAACTAGAGC
Organism: Puccinellia tenuiflora; assembly: GCA_012064385.1. Classification (NCBI taxonomy): domain Eukaryota; kingdom Viridiplantae; phylum Streptophyta; class Magnoliopsida; order Poales; family Poaceae; genus Puccinellia; species Puccinellia tenuiflora. Next base: position 23,774 of record QRDG01002046.1, read on the forward strand.
CAGGGGTCTTGACCACTAACGGGGAGTCCATATCCTCAAACGGTATTTGATGGTTGAGTGCATACGATATGGATATGAATGAATGCGATGCTCCAGAATCAAATAAGACTGAAGCTGGAGAATCATTGATTCGAAGCATACCCATGAGAACACGGGGGTCCCGTTCAACTCCTTCAGCGGAGACGTGGTTTAGGCGACCACGGTTGATGGGCACGGCCTTGGCGGCTGGTGTAGAGGGAGCAGGTGCCGGTGCTGAGGTAGCCGGTGCCTTCTGGGGACACTCCCTGGAGAAGTGCCCCGTCTGACCACAGCTGAAACAAGTGGGCCTCTGCGGTGGTGGAGGCAGCTGAGGGTGGTACACACTTCCACCCGCACCCAAGGTCGAAGTAGCTGGGCGAGGCGGAGGTGGCAGGTACCCGGTGGGTTTCGGCGCGAAGGGCGCCTTTGGCACGGCGCTGAAAGGCACGAAGACCTTGCGCTTCTTGCCTTCAGTAGAAGAGGAGCTCTGGTGATCAGCTGGAGCTGGCCTCTTAGAAGCCTCCAGCTCCTTCCTACCCTGCTCCATGGTGAGAGCCTGGTTGTAGAGCTCTTGGTAGGAGGTGAACTTGAAAGGTAGGAGCTCGTATCGAAGACGAGGTGCGAGCCCCTTGCGGAAGAGGTATTGCTTGTCCTCATCATTCGTCACGTCCCGAGGGGCGTAACGGGAGAGGTGGTTGAACTCCCGTCCATAGGACTGGACGTCCATGCGTCCCTGGGTTAGGTCCAGGAACTCCCGCCTCTTGAGCTCGAGGATGGGCTTGGGGATGTACGCCGCACGGAAGGCGGTGCGGAATTCCTCCCAAGTGATGACATGGCCCGCGGCAACCATAGCCACGTGGCTCTCCCACCAGGAGCCAGCGGCTCCTTCCAGAAGGTAGGTGGCGAAGTTGACGTGTTCTGCCGCCGGAACGTGAAGAGCGGCAAACTTGCGCTCGATAGCCCGAAGCCAATCATCCGCATCAAGCGGCTCCTTAGCTTCAGAGAATGTAGGAGGTTGGGACCGCAAGAACTGGTTGAGGGTGGTGCAGTCCGTGTTCCTCCTGGCCCCTTGCTGGACCAGCTGCTCGAGCAACCGCTCATTGCGCAGACGGTTTTGTTCAATTGCCATCATAACCTCCGCCATCGAAGGGGGCGGTGGTGGATCAGGGCTGCTATGTTCCCCACGACGGGTAGGAGCCATTCTGAAGAATTGGAACAACGACAAGTTAGTAACCGATTCCGACAGATAAGATAGATCATTGTTGCTTCCAGATATAGATAAATAACATCAGGGTTCAACAGAAAGATCTTGGGTTAAAGATCAGCTTCATGCACTGGGACCCACAATAGCATAACACTCACAAGGGTGACAGCCCTCATGAATAATTACACCGGAGCCCTAGCACAATCCGGGACCTTCGGTTCAAGATCTTGGGCTAAAGCAAAGAAATATCTTGACGAACCATCATACTTCCTTTCTTCATGTTTTAGGGTTGGCAGAGGAGTAAGGATAACTAGTAACTAAAGGTAGGAACCCAAACCCCGTGATCCTAAAGATTTAGAAGTTGCCGACGATCAGAAAACCGTTAAAATCAAATAGAGGTAAGATGACACCGAGATCAGAGTGAATTGGATGAGGAGTAAAAAGAATCCTAGGAAGGTTTTCACAACTCATTTTTAGGTTAAAAATAATTTTCACGAACTAGACTCGACATCGACCAAAAGAACGGGTTTCCTACAGGCAGTCCTGCTCTGATACCAACTTGTAGCGCCCCGACCCCGGAATTATACAGAGAGGCTATGTAAACAACACAACCATCAATGTATAAAACAAAGATCGAGACTTGTGGAACAGAACTGGCACAAAGCATGACTCTACGACACAAAACATTTATATGGCAACTCATATAACGAGGAGAATACAAATATTACAAGGCAAAAGGATCACAGATCCTACAATTCAACAAGCGGAAGCGAAGTAGCGTTGTCTAATACAACAAGAAGCAAATTATGGCCTAAGAGGCCTACAGCTAAACATCACCCAAGCCAGCTTGTTCCACGGTCCCAAGCTGCCACCTGGGAACCCCAGACTAGTAGTCGACGTCAACGAAGAAACCACCTAGCCGCTCGGCGTCGTCCTCCTCTGAAATACAAAATCATAGAGGCAGCAAAGAGAGACTGAGTACGACGTACTCGCAAGTTTAGTAGGGCGATATAGGCCCAATGACTGACGGAGGCTCTAAAGCTGTATATGTAGTTCTTTTGCATAAAGCTAACTTTCATAAACCGAAACATAAAGACACTTGGCATTCGTCTACTCAGAGCAATTTTATAAAGGGGATAAGAGAGTAACATTTGTCAACGTAGGTTCTCATAGAACCCTTTTGTCACCAACAACACTCATCTCCACCAAGGCACCCCCTCGAATCACCCTCGAGGAAGTGAACCTTTATCACACGTTGATTATGCAACCTTTAGCTGCCATATCAATTAGGTTAAGATTCTCTATGGTCTTATCGTCTATTCCCAAGTTGTCCATAACCGTGGACACGGCTTTTCGAAAAGATTAACCCTGCAGGGGTGTACTATTTTACCCATTGGTACCGTCCGGCTCACCTAGTTGGCCCTCTTCCGGGGAAGGCCGGCAAGCGGGCGCGGTTAGACCTTTACAATGCATGAGACTATCCAAGAGTCATCTGTGGCCACAGGACAAGTTTACCCAGCCTCAGCCCCTGCCCCATCGCCACATCCTAACACCACCATCCTCATCATCCTTTTTCCGCTCACACACACGGCAAATGGAAATAGCAAACTAGAGGACCCTTGGATACGCCCTCACAAATTATTCGGTCAGTAAGGCGCCCATACACCCACCAATGGCAGCACGCTCGTCTTGGTTCAAGAGGTAAAGAACTCGCACCTAGGGGCTAGAGTGAGGCAAAACACCATCCCCGATGGCAACTCACCCAAGCCGTCTTAGCATTTTAATTTAGCATCACATTCATCCACCAAGTCCGCATCATTCCATCTTCAACAACAATTGCGGGATTAATAACGGACATAAAGCATTTATTTAAGCATGGCTAAGCATAGCTAAGCATATGAATACAACATTTCTATCTTTATCTCGACCAACACTTCAACCCTAGGTTTCATAGGTAGGGATACATGTGATTGGCTCGGGGAAGAACATGCATTCATAGGGTATTCTAATATTTACCAAAAAGAGACATTTGAACCGCATGCAATATTATGGTGGATAAAATAAGTTTATGAAAACATAGGATGCTAGATGCCAAGAAGGTTAGGTTATCTCTTGCCTTGCTGCCCGGGAGTGAAGTAGTGCTCGTCGGGGTAGGTAGAGAGACCCTCGACTCCGGGATCTATCGATACCCAAAAGAAGAACAAGGAACACATAAATCACACAACTCAAGATGCAATGCTCAATCACATGATGGTATGTCAAATTGATGCAAGGATATTACCATACAAATTAAAGGCACCATTAAATGGGGAGCCAAATAATTAGGGAAAATTATTTGGAAGCAACCCCACATTTAGCTTAGTGACCATGTTCTTCATAGATTGATGAATTATTAGTGAAATAGCTCAAAATGCATGAACATGACATGAAAAAGTTAGGGTTTATCATTCCGATCATTTCGGTAATTTATTTGTAATTTTCGGAGCACCGATGCTTAACTAGTAATTTTAAAAGGTTATTTGGATTTATATCTTTTATCCAATTCAAGATTAATATCAACGTCCAAAGTATTGTCATGAGGTGTTACTAGCATGTTTAGCAAGCATTTGAAACACTGACCCAAATGGTGTACCATTTGTAAGATTTAACAAAAAGGGAAAACAAAATACAAAGTTCACAAGTTTTCAGCTTGGTTCGGAATTCATCCGGATTGGGCCGGAATATTCCGGATGGTCCGGAATAATCCGGGCTCATTCCGAGCCAAATCCGAGGTGACCTCAAAATCTTTCGGTTGGGGTTTCGGAATTCGTCCGGAAATGTCCGGAAAAATCCGGTCGACCCGGAATCGATCTGGAATATTCCGGACGATTCCGGACGGCTCGAATCTGGGCAGAAAAACGACGGCGGCGGCGGGTTCGCACCAAGAGCAAGCAAGATGGGGAGAGGGGGAAGCGGGGGAAGGCCTAATAGTTTGCGGGGCTCACCCTGGACACGTATGGGTGCTCGACCGCAGTGGAGGTGGACGGAGTCGTCGGAATCGGGCTCCGGCGGGCGGCGGCTGCGGTGAGGATGGCGAGGATGAAAACGTCGGGACCGAGGCACCCCGGCTCGATTCTTTGCTCCAGGAGGGGGAGGACGACGAGGCGAAGCTCCCTGTCCGCTTCAATCTACACGGGGAGCTCCGAAGCGACGGCGGCGAGCTCGGCTACGGCGGCAATGGGGTGTGGCCGCGGGGAGCTCGGGAGAGAGACGAGAGAGAGAGAGCAGGGGGAAAAAGGGGTAGGTGAGGTCGAGGGCGTCGTGGTGGTCGTCTTTGACCTCGCAGGGGGGCCACGGCGTCGAGGGTTAGGCGAGGCCACGGCGGCAATGGCATGGGCACGAGCGGCATGGCGCCAGTGCTCCCTGTCGCCACTGTGCTACGTTCGGAATTTTCCGGACACGTCCGGAAAATTCCGGGCCACTCGGAATGGATCCGGAAAAATCCGGGTCATTCCGGATGACTAAAATTTGGCAGAAAAGCTAGATTGATTTTGGGCATCAAAACAATTCCAGAAAAACCTGTAAAAATCTGGGAGCTTCTCCACAAGGTAAAACAGGCTCAGCACATCTTTATCTAGCCTTTTGAGCAAGGTGGCATGGCTCACAAATAGACAAAAGCTTTAAGCCACACTTTAGGGCCTAAGGAAGTTGGAAGCAAATTGGAACCCCTCCATTTGGTTCTTGTGCATTAAGGTGAACTTGGGGAACTTGTTGAACCATATGGTCACCTGTCATGTTAAAGGTTGCACCATAGTTTGCATTTCAAGTAAGTAAAGGTTTTGGGAAGTTTGGCTTCCCTCTTTTTATTATTTCCCATTTGTGGTTTGTCACAAAAGCAATTTAAAGATATGCCATGATGCAAACATGAATGCAAAAGTGGAAAAATCCTTCGTATTTTTCATTACCAAGTTAGGGCTGTTACATTTCCTCTTGCTGGTTTTTGCCCCTCGAGTCTCTTTTCTCTCTCCCACGCCTCATGGGCTGCTTGTACGTCAAAGGGGAGCCCCAAGCATCGCGCTTCGCGGAGCTCTTACTTCTGGAGGCCTCACGCACCCCCCGGACTTGTGGAGCACTGACTCGCACATACCGAAGCGGCGGTGGTGTAGCGCTAAGAGAGGGTCCTAAGACGTAGAGCGAAAAGACATGAGGGGGAAGGACAAAGGCTTCCCGAGGGACATTCACAAGCACACTCCAATATAACTTGATAAGTTTTACAAAGTTTACAATCAAAATGGCTAAGATAAATATGCCCTCGGCACGTCCAGCTGCAGGCAAGGAGCTCAAGCCGTCGCGCCTCCTGAGGTGCCTGCCTGGTCCACGGCGGTTTCCGCCTCTTCCAGGGCCTCCTCGTCGTCGCCTTCGATCACCACTTGGTCGAATTTCTTGGCGTACGCGATGGCGGCCTGCGTGGCGGTCTCCCGCGCCTTGTCGCTGATGGCGCGCGGCGGCGCCATCACGTCCTCAAGATCAAGTGAGGGCTGGAGCCTCACGAGGTTGCTGAAGACGTTGGTGACGGCGACGACAAGGAGGTCGCGACTCTCCTCCACGACACGCTTGTCGAAGCTCTTCGCGACCCCTTCAAGCTTTCCGAGGAACTGCTCGAAGAAGTGCGAGTACGAGGTCTCGTCGTCGGTCGCTACGGAGAAGGAGGGGACGTCGATCCTCAGGTCTCTCCCGACCGCGCGCACGCGGCTCACCAAGCTCTGGAGGATGCTCTGGCGCTGGCGCGTCATGGGCCGGTCAACCTGGCGCTGGTCCCGTGCTCGCTCTGCCAGAGCTGCGGCAGGCCCCACCTGCTGCCGGAGCTCATTCAGGTCTCTCTCCAGGGCGAAGGCGTTCCCCTCAACGCGCGCCTGGGCCTCCCGAGAGACCTCGAGGCAAGAGGTCAACCGTTTTTCCTCCTGCTCAAGCTCCTTGATGCGCTTCTCGAGCTCCTTGCGCTTGGTCTTGAGGCGGTCCTCGTGCTTCGCGACCTTCTCGTCATACTCTTTGGAGAGGCTTTCGCGGACGAGTTTGACCTTGAGGTCAGCCTCTTCTTGGAGCCTCTTCTGCTCCGCCGCAAGGTTGGCCTCGTCGACGGCTACCCGACCCTCACGCTCCTCCAGCTGCCCCTCGCGGGTGGCCTGGTCCTTCACGAGCAGCTGGACCTGCTCCTCGCGCTGCTGCAGCTCCTTCTCCTGGAGGGCGAGCTCTTCCTCGCGCCGTTTCAGCTCGGCCTCGCGAGGCGCCAGCTGCCCCTCGCGGGCGTCCAGCTGCTCGCGGAGCTCATTCAGGCTGGCCTTGGCGGCCTCGGAGTCGGCGGCGAGCTTCTGCTTCGCGGCCGCCAGCTCGTCATGCTTGGAGGTGGTTTCCACCTCGAGCGCTTCCCTGGCGGCATCGAGCTCCTCCATCACCTCCTGCGCCTCCCGCTTGACGCTGTCGCGGGTCTCTTTGGCGAAGCGGATCGCTTGCTCGCGAGCCGCCTTTGCCGACGCGTCCTGCCGGCGGCACATCTCCACCCTCTCGTGGAGAAGAATCCAGGCTTCGCCGAGCCTTGCCCTTTCCTCCGCCAGGGCGTCTTCTTCCTTGGCGAGCTGCTCCTCCAGCCCGTCGAGCGCTCGCCGCGCCCGGTTGAGGACGATCCGGCGATGGGCCGCTTGACGATGCGGCGCTTGCAGCGCCAAGGAGACTCCCACGCTGCTGCTGGGTGCGGTTCCCTCGATCCTCGTCGAGGCGCCCGGGTCCTGCCTCGGACCCACGGCCGCCTCTGGTGCGACCCGGGGGCTAGTGGGGGCGCCTTCTTCGGCGCTCGCCTCGGTCGCCCTCTGAGGGCTGGGCGCCTTCTCGCGCTCAGCTTCAGCGCCAGTGGGCTCCGACGTCGCCACCGCCTCCTGCTCCACAGGGGCGCCTCCGGCCCCCTCTGCAACGGCCGCGTCTGCCGCGGCCTCGGGCGCGTCAGCCCTTCTCGAGGAGGCCTCCTCCTCTGGAGGCGGCTCCATGACGATGTCCTCGTCCACGGTTTCCTCCTCCGTCTCCTGCTGGACTGGAGGAGTCGCCGCCCTGGTTGGCGACGGCGCCGCCTCTACGGTCTCCTCCTCCACGCGGTGCTCCGCCGCTGGAGGAGTCGCCGCCCGAATCGGCGACACCACGCTCTCCTCGGCCACCACCGTCCCCGCGCGGTGCTCGACCGCGGGAGGAACACCTGCCTGCTGCGGCTCGCCAGCCGCAGGCGTCTCCGCGGCGACGCTGGTGGTCTCTCCAGCCCCGCCGAGCCGCCGCCTCTTTGGCTCCGCGGGCTGCCTGAAAGGAAGACAAGTCGAAAATCCTTCAAAGGGGGGAATTCTCAAAGCGAAATATTGAAGGAGAAAGAGAAGTCGAGGGCTTACTCGCCGGTCATCACCCACACCCTCTTCTTCGCCTTGGGAGGCTGGGTGAGGCTTGCTCCGGCCTCCTCCCGGGCCGCTCCTGTCTCCGCGCGAGGGATGCCTCCCGCGGTTGCGGCCCTCCTGTCGTGGACGGCCTTGGAGCGGGGCTCGCAGCGCCCTCTTCCGCCGCCGCTCGTCTCCTCCTCCTCGGCGCGCTGGGAGGGGACGAGGCGGAAGGCGTCCTCCTCGTCGCCGGAGGAGAGCACCTGGAGGTCCACCTCGGCGTGGGCGCTCCTCGAGGAGCCGGCGCCCTCGCCGACGGGGTCAGCGCCCCTCGAAGCCTCGTCCTCGCCAAGGGGGTCCTCGCTTCTCGAGGCCTCCTCAGCCTCAGGAGCCTCATCCATGTACTCCGGCTCCGCCGCCCACGGGTTAGGGCGAGGCCCGCTGTGCCCCGCGGGCACAATCCCCCACTCGTCGAACGTGGGCATGCGCGCGCACTGCTCCTCGATGCTCTCCTCGGTGAAGACAATGAGCGGCTTGGCCGCCTCCTTCTTGGCGGACGGGACCTCCGACGTCGTGAAGAGAACGCCCATGATCTGGCGAAGTACATCAGGCTCGAAGCCATCCCTACTTAGCCGCATTGCGTCCGTCTTGCCGTCGTACCGCCACACCGGCTCGGCGTGCTGTTGGAGGGGAGCGATGCGGCGCCTGTTGAAGTCCTTTGCCACCATCTGGCCGGTGACCCCTGCCTCGCGGATGTGACGGATGTACCCGTACACTGCGTCAAGCCTCGAGCCCCTGAAGTCCGCGCTCGCCCAGCGCGCCCACTTCCTCGGCGGCCCCTCGGGCACCTCCAGGAGAGGGTGTGTGGCCTTGGCGTCGACGAAGAGCCACTTCTCGCGGAACTTGTCGACTTTCTTCGTCACCTTGGTGACGGCGTCCTCGCCGCACCAGGCGATGGGGATGTAGTTATCGCTCCTGGCGTCGGCGATGCGGAAGGAGACGCATCCAAGCCACTCGCCCTTGGCGGAGTTCCAAAGGGAATAGAAGCTGCGGAAGAGCGCCACCGAGGGACGGATGCCGAGGTAGGCCTCACAGAGGTGGGCAAAGATGGCAAGGATGAGGATGGACTTGGGATGCAGATGGAGCAATTGGATTTGGTACACTTCCAAGATCGCCAGGAGGAAGTCGGAGAATGGCGGTACCAAGCCGGCGTAGAGAGTATGAAGGAAGATGGGGTAGAAGGTGTCGGTGAGCCTGCTACCGGCCGGCCTCATTTCGGTGGCGCCGTGCTCGTTGGTTCGCGCCGCCGCCAGATGGCGCACCGTCGCTATCGTCGCCGCGGTGACACGCGTCCGCGACAGTGCTCCCTCGAGAGCAGCGGCGCGCGCCATCGCCGCGGACGTGCCCGCCCGCGCCATCGCTGCAGACGTGCTCGCCTGTGCCGTGGCCTTGCCCTTCAAGTCGGTGGCTGCCTTCTTGGGTACCATGGTCGCCGGAGAAGAAGAGGAGTACTCTGGAGTTGGAGCGCTCTGGAGAGATTGGAGGCGTGGGGAGAAGTTATGTGAGAAGTAACGGGCGCCGTCTGCGCCCAGGCTTTATTGACTAGCGCTCGAGTCGTGGCGGGCCCCACCACGTCGCCCGTTGGAGCCGAGGAGGTCGTGGCCGCGGGTGCAACCGCTGCGTGACACGTGTCGCGGCCCTGTCAGGCATCTTTGGCCCCTCGACGCTTCGCCTTCGTCATGGGCCTCGGCGTGCCCATCGCGGGCCCGGGGGCTACTGTCGGCACAGTGGAAACCAGGGTACCACGGGCCGGCCTGCCAGGGCCCACAAGATTCTTTGGATGATTTTCGCTAAGGACCAGGTCCTCCAAGCCCGGCGAGCTTCGCGAGGATTTCTCCCCTCGCGAAGGGTTTTTCTCCTCGCCAAGGTTTCTTTCCCTTGGCGAGGGATCGCCCCTCGACAAGGCGTCTCCGACGCCGCCCGCAATTCTGCTAAGGACCAAGCTGAAGGGCTTGGCGAGGCTTTTCGCCTCGCGAAGCGCTTTCCTCGTGAAGCCATCTCTGCCCCCGCGGCAGAGCGCACATTGGCTCTGCGCCGTGTGCAGAGTGATGCGCGTGCCTACGCGCGATGACGACAACGCCGCAGTTGTCGTTTCCATGTATAAAGCAGTCAACAAAGCGGAGCCAAGCAAAGCGGACAACGAGTGTTGCCTCTTTGGTGACAAGGGAACAGTCTGCAGCTACGCTCCAAGGACGACGTCACCGTGGGTCACCTCCCACCTCGGCACGCGTCAGCCCACTGCCCAGCTGGTCGGTGCCCCTTTTCAGCTTTGGTGACGCCGTTCCCCTGCCGTGGACCGCGTCCACGAGCTTTACCTTTATGGTAGACCTCACCTTTACGGTGCACCGCGCCTCCTCCTTCGTCGCCATGTGGTAGCCCTTCCCGCCCAAATGTTTGGGCAGAAGAGGCCCAGGGCGCCTATAAAAGGAGGAGGAGCACGCCCAAGCAAAGGGTTCGGTTTTTGGAGTCTAGATCTAAAGACTAGCAAGTAGCCATTGTTAGCCACCTCGAGCTCGACAAGCTCTCCTTGTACTGTAAACTCTCCAAGCAGTGCAATACATAGAAGCAGGACGTAGGGGTTTTACCTCCACAAGAGGGCCCTGAACCTGGGTAAGACCTTGTGTCAATCTCTGCAGTGTCGTCCGCAGCGAGCCTGACGAGCACCGTCGCCGGAGCACGTTGTGGATTGTTTGACTCCGTGTTCAGCCCCTTGCACGATACCTTGGAGACACCCCTAGTTCCTGGGGACAATCTCCGACACCCAGAGCTTTTACCGGGAAAGAAAACAAGATTTAAGATTGTGCCCAATTTCTTGGGGAATTGGGACGTCCAACGTCTTCAATCCTCGTATGTCCAAACTTGATACACATATGTTTGTTTCATCAAAATTATCCTTGATCATCTTGTATACAAATGTCCTTGAGATATCTCATATCTTTCAACCCATGTTTGTATACGAAATAACCTTTTCAGCTCCTTGTCTAAATTTTTAATCTACCAATGGATGCATGTGCGAACCTTTTGCACACGACCTCTGTTGACAAGTTTAATGCTCATGGATACATGTCGCACTTCAAAATGTTAATCATATTGACGGTGCTCCAATTTCTTGGAAGATTGATTACTACAGAGGCAAGCTCAATTGGAATCAATGCTCTTCAAATCACATCCATGCAAGTCATAGATCTCATCTGTAGAGCAAGTCTACCAAAAATTTGCAATAAGACTTTTCCTTGACATTTTGAGGGAAATCCTCAAATTACGAAACAAGTTCGTAAAGTTTTCTAACCAGATATTTAATTAACTCAATCAACAAACTAAATGTATAGCTTAAAAATAGATGCCAATATCTATAAAAATTTATGTAAATATACTAGGCATGTTCATAATTAACTTTGCAGTAATTAGATTAAACCAAAGTAAACCTAAGTGGTGCTCCCACTGAAACTCATATTCCTCAAGATCAGTGGTCACTTATTTAGAATCCACGCTCAATACATGATTAAAGGATGGATACACCTCAATAACCATTGGTTTACAACGGGTAGGCCACCTTGAAAGGACACGGATGTCGCCTAGAGGGGGGGTGAATAGGCGATTTAAAATCATTACGGTTAAGGCTTGAATAAATGTGGAATAAAACTAACGTTTAATTTATCAAGCCAAATCCTAAACTAGCTAGGTTCACCTATGTGCACCAACAACTTATGCAAAGCAATATAATCGACTAGGTGATAGCAAGATATATGACTTTAAGCTCGATGTCTATCACAAATTAAATAGCATAAGTAAGAAGCTCGGGTATAGAAATACCGAGGCACTTGGAGACGATGATTTATCCCGAAGTTCACTTCCCAATGGAAGCTAGTCTCCGTTGGAGCGGCGCGGTGTTTACCAATGTGAAACACCGAGTAGCCTTGATATGGCACACCGTATCTCCGTTGTGTCTTACCACCAATGTGGCGAGGCACTTGTCACTATGTTGCCGTTGAGTTTGACAACTAGAACCTTTACAAGGATGAAGCACACTCCACAAGTTGGAGGGTCTTCACCAAATGCACCGAGCCGCCAAGACTTGATGCTCCAAGGCCAGGGCACACACCACAACTCAATTGGTGGCTCCCGGCAATGTCTTCGTAGCTCCCAAAGCTCCGAAGCGAACAAGGTTGGGCCTCCCTCCACAACCTAATTGGAGGCTCCCAACAAATCCCGTGAGCCACCAAGACTCCGAGAAATCAACAACCGTCTAGGGTACCAACGTGCCCCAGAGGAACAAGCTCTAGGGCACCCAAGCACCCAAGAGTAACAAGCTTCTCAACTTCACTTTCCACGAATCACCGTGGAGAACTCAAACCGATGCAACTAATGCAATGGCAAGAACACACTAAGTGGTCAAGTTCATCCAACCCGAATCCAACCAAAGCAACTAATGCTTGGGAGGGATTTGAGAGGAAGAACAAAGGAGAAACACCAAGAAACTCCAAAGATCTAGATCCAAAGTGTTCCCCTCACTTAGAGGAGAAATCGATCGGTGGAAACGCGGATCTAGACCTCCTCTCTCTTTTCCCTCAAAAACTAGCAAGAACTATTGGAGGGATTGAGAGATAGCAAGCTCACAAGAATGTCAACAATGGGGGAAAATGAGCTCAAGAGAGAGAAGAAGGTTGGGGATGAAATGGGGAAGAAGACCCCTTAAAAAGGGGAGGCAAAATATGGCCGTTAGGCCAATTTTCGTGAGGCTGCGCAGGGGTGGCCGGCCTGGCCGGCCAAGCAACAGAGGCAGCCCGGCCATCCCCCCGGCCATGCCCCCGGCCATGCTGGGCAGGTATTTCCCCTTTTTTTTTCTTTCTTTTCTTTTCTTTTTCTGTCTAGAAAACGTCCGATACCGGAAATGCAATAACTTTTGTATCCGAACTCCGTTTTCGATAATCTTGGACTCGTTGGAATCACCACAACAAGCACTACAAGATTATGCAGAAAAACATCATAGTCCAACAATATATTATAATAACAAATGAGGAAAGGTTAAACCTCTCTCTTGCAAACCGGAACCGTCATATCTTTTGCAAATGAAATCCGAAAGAGGAGAAACCAATTTTGTTGGAAAGAGGATGGTAGTAGCTACCCTTGGAAATATTTGAAAACAATTAAGAGATAAATTCTCAACACATGTATGTGTGGATAATTTCTCAAGAACCAACTGACAATATTTCTAATATCGAAAATGCAATGGAAGACGCATATGAAAACCATTTTCGATGAGCTTGGCCTTGTCATGACAAGCACGACAAGCACCAAGACCACACCATGATAAGAGACAAATAAGAACCAATAAATATGATGCCAATGATGCAAAGGTTTGAGCTCTCTACGACCGATACGCTAAAGCTCACTTGAGAGCCCCTCTTGATAGTACGGTTACCTATCCTAAAACCCGGTCTCCCAACTACACCACGAGACCGGTAGAATAGAAACCTATCAAGATCATACCTTTGTCTTGCGCATTCCACTTGAGCTAGATGATGACGATCTTGATCTCCTCTCAAGTGGATCACCTTTCTTGATTGCACTCCGCTCGGTGAAGCCTCGTATATTGCTCCCCCATACACCAATATGGGAGAGACACTCTTTCGCATATCTTCACTTGCCCTTATCTTGTATGTTGATCAACTTGCACTTAGCCTTGATCAACATATAATCTTCTTCTTTTAGCTTCGACTCCAACATATGGAGTTCAAGCATTCCATACGGACCAACACTGCAAATATAACTCAAGGCACACATTAGTCCATAGAGATTGTCATTAATTACCAAAACAACATATGTTGGCAACCATGCTCTTTCAATCTCCCCCATTTTGGTAATTGATGACAATCCCTTTTGAGAGGGTTTATATAATGAATTAAGCAACCTTGCAAGATAAGGATGCATGAGCATGAGAGGCAAATGCTTAAGAACCAAACGAAAGCATAAAACCAAATTCCCTTAAACCCTCTAAAACTTCTCCCCCATTGGCATCGATTGCCGAAATGGGAAGAAAAAATTAGAAGGCCAATATAATATGAGTTCCTCCACAAGGTATGCATTTCTCAAGATATGAGTGAAATCAAATGCACATATCCATTGACGAATAATAGAGGAAATCAAACTATATTGAGGATCCAAAGATTGCAAAAGATGAAATCATTCTAAACATCTCCACAAAGGTGAAAAGCAATCAAGAAGATCCTAACCGAGAGTTGTAAATAAAAATAGAGAAGCACCCCAATGTTCATGCACTATTGAGGAGTGCACAAATATGGAATCCTCACTCCCCCAAAATCATCTAGAACACTCACCAAGTGCAAGGATGTAAAAAAACATTAAATCAAAACAAAGCACTTGCACCAAAGATGTGGTTGAGCCATAAGGAAATACCAATTAAAAGAAATTATCAATAAAGGCCCAACCAAGAGTATGTGTGTGTGTCAAGACAATTAATTTGGTAAGACACATAGTCTTAATCAAATGGAGATAAGTTATATATCAAGGATTGACACACACAACTTACAAAAAAGATTTAAAAGAAAATGTTCACAAGCTCAAAGATACCAGTTGGAAATTACAACCAATCAAAAAAAACAAAGAGCAAGTGAGAACATTTAGCCAACAAAATCAACATACTCATCGTGATGAGCATGAAGAGAAGAATCTTCAATAGAGTGTGAGTGCGCAAAGGTGTGAATAGAAATAAGACAAGCACTCACGAGACAAACTTGGAGCCGCCAAAGAATTATAGATCAAAGACAAGGTGGCTTGAAAGAAAGTAGGATACCAAATAAAAGATGACCTCTCTCATATATATAGGTTTCTAAGTAGACAATGATATTCATCAACAAAGAAACTTGCACATATAAAATGGTCGAAGAAAGGAGACTTTGGTAACCAAAAGGAAGTCATGAATATACAAAAAGAGATTATTGCTTAAAAGCAAAGCACATAGCTCAAATTTATCTCATTGTATATAAATGAACTTCAAACACATCAAATGCATCACACATATCACTAAGGAAACAAGAGATGGTGGAAATGCTTTGAGATAGGCAAAAAGTATCACAAAGAAATAATACCAATTGAACGAAGGTTTTTGCAATTTCATCACAAATATCACAAAGATATACCAAGTGAAGAAAATAAGCCAAAACCACAACAATTGCATATTAAAAAGTTTTCATGCCAAGAGGCAACCTACACAAGGTTGAATACACGAAAAATAAGCATGGGATAGATATTTGTTACCGATATAGCATTGGTGATGACGAAGATGATCTTTTGTTAGTCATCATAGCTTGACTCCTAAAATCACATGGTGAGACCACCTTCCTTATGAATGAGGCAAGCATCCAACGCTTCTCAATTGTACCTAAAACATAATTCAAGTACAATATGGTTCCCAAACTCATTGGGTTCCATAGTAGTTAGATACACTACAATACATAGGAAACACTCCACATAAATATGTGCATATAGATATGAAATTGAATTTTATGCACATCTTAGCCGATTTAGGATTTGGTGGAGTATCCCCTATATATTGGATCAAGAAAGACTAGCATGCCATAAAATAAATATACTAGTAAATATGCATGCATGGACTTACAAGAACCAAACGAGATACAATTTGGACAAAACACCAAGTAAACCAAGAATAGAGCACACCAAAGTGTGACACCAAAAGGTTGTCCAAATTATATCCAAATCCAAATCAACACATGATTGAGGAAGGAATTGAATCAACATATGATTGATTCCAAAACACATCAACACATGAAGTGTGATATCAATAGGAATCAAATCAAACAACACATGAGAGATAAGACACAAATTGAAAAATAAGATACCGACTAGGAGACAAGATACCAAGAAGAGGATAATACTTGACCGGAATCAAGTAAAGTAAGATAGAGTAATAAGGTATCAAAATTCCTACAATAAACATCAATTGAAACAAATATCTATGGAAGAGATATTAAATTCCAATTAATACCAATTGAAAGTACCTAGGCACGGACAATGAGCATATAGGATAAAAGAAAGAGACATGCTCAAAGGTTTTCTCATTCTATAGGATAAACATAAAACAAGAAATGAGAAAGCAAGACTCCCAAGAGAGAGCAAGGTTACACTAAATAGACCAAGCACCCTCTACACTTTTTCATGATGGCACAAAGCATTAAGAGAAAAAGATTTGTCTTCCATAAACACATACGATAGAAATCAAATGCCAATTGAAAGGATTAAATATTGATAGATAGGATAGTGTTCTAAATAAAAGGAATGCTCCCCCAAGATTCATGCATTATTTTGATATTTGCATTTGAATACAAAATGCACGCACAAGGGATCATTACTCTTCATATTTTATCTATAACACTAAACACTACCAATTGAAAAATTAGGATCCATGCAAGAGGCAAGGAAGGCAATGGGAGTCAAAATAAATATTTTGGCAAGAGATGGGGCAAATAAAAGCCAATGCCAATGTAAGGATAATCAAAAATATTCTATCATAACCATAAGTATGGATTGTCCAAGGACAATGACCATTTGGAATTATTTTACCGGTGATAGAGGTATTCAAGAATATCCTCACAAGATAAAATATATGGCAAGAGATAAGAAATAAAACACCATATTTTAATAAGGTTTGTTGGTAGTTCCAACTATTCAAACCAACCGGCAAGGCCATGGTTAGAATAATATGGAACAAATGGTTTCTCAAATAATATATAGGGATGCATATTAGAGAGAAACTATACCAAGCAAACTCATACAAACAAGAGCCAAAGGATAGCTAAAAAGCAAATTGGAACTTGTTCGAGCTAGTATGCCATATAGAAATAAGATAATTTACAATATCAAATCTAAGTGGCAAAACCTCAAATGTTCACATTTTATGGGATGGTAATATGCACATAGTGTATTGCTCCCCCACAATGTGATAATTCATTTCTTCTTAACAAGAGGCAAATAAAATCAACTAGAGATAATTAATGGACATTATAGAATTTGAATTTCTCATGAGCATGACACATCACAAAGTTACTAGATAATCTTGATATATCAATACTAGGTGGTGTTCCTCATATACACACATTTTTAGGTTAGTGAAGTGCACAAAGCATATCACTCTCCCAAAATGGGATAGTCCATTAATCTCTCAAAAGAGCCCATTGAAATCAACACAAGATCCAATAAAGACTCAACACAAAGTTTACACATATATGGAGAGCACATTAACATACACAAACTTGATTGCTCAAGGTAAGTAATAAGCACAACATATACAAGCACATGCTAGGAACAAAACCAACACATGCAAGGGAGCAAGCAACTTTCAATGTATATGTAATTTAAATATAAGTTACCGCAAGAAGGAGCATTGGATATGAGATAGATATGTGATAATCCAATTAACTTGGCTAAATGAGATATAACTATGAAGATCACTTAATTCTTTAAATGATAGCCAAGTCGCCAATGTCCTCCATCACAACCTATTGATCAAGTTTGAGCTTGTTGGTCCCCAACCAAGTTGGGTCCTAAGAGGTTAGTCACAATAGGCTTGGCAACCCAAATGGTTCTTTTCTTGACACCACTTTGAGTTCCCACATATTTGGCAAACACATTGCCAACCCTATCCTTTCTAAGAGAATAAGCATCATCAATAATTATGGGGTTGGATAGAGTACCGTTTGTGCATGAAGAAGCCAAATGGCCCTTCTCACGGCATAAGTAGCAATATCGACTCTTTTCTTTCTTCTTAATAGGCTCCTCAACTTGAGGAGCAATGACTTGAGTCTTCTTAGGAGGTGGCCTTTGTTCAACCCGAGGTTGAGCATGAGATTGAACAATAGGCCGCTTCCCTAGTTGCTTCTCACTAAGGGGCTTCTTCTTCATTGGGCAATCCCTAACATGATGCCCTTCAATTTTGCACTTGAAGCAAACAATCTTGGCCGAGTGATTGACTTGTTCTTGGCCCTTCTTATTGCTACTCTTGGACTTGTTCTTGATATTGGAGTTGAATCCAAGTCCACTCTTGTCATTGGGGGATTTTTGCACACTCAACATGTTGTCAAATGTGGCCTTCCCTTTATGACGCTTCTCCACATCTTTCTTCAAAGAAGTGGCTTGTGCCTTGTGCTCTTTAGTCTTTCCTACAAGGTTAGTAGCTACACAAGTACTAGTGGAAGTTGAGGCTTCATTGTTAGAGCAACTAGGCACAAAATGTAATTCAACATATGATTTAGCACTAGTGTGAGATGAAGAATTACAAGGACTAGCACATGGCATTGTAACATTTTTAGTAGAAGTTGTGCCATTGTCCACATGAGGCTCATTAGATATTACCTTGGTAGCAATAGCCTCATGAGCTAACTTTAGCTTATCATGAGATACGAGAAGATCTTCATGAGAGCTCGAGAGCTTCTCATGGCTTTCTTCCAATATCTCATAATTGCTAGTTAGCAATTTAAGTTGAGCCCTTAGCTCAACATTCTCCTTTAAAATGGATGCTTCACAAGGAATAGAGTTAGTAGCACAAGCATCAACATTAATAGCAATGGGAGAACAAGTAGGAAGCTCTTTTAGTAATTGAGCTTGGAGTTGATCATGAGACTTAGTGAGATGTGCAAGAGAATCTTCCAAGGACTTGACATCCTTTTCAAATTTCACATTAGCCTCAAGAAGTCTAACAATTTCAACTACGAGCTCTTCATTTTTTATTTTAAAATCATTAGCCACCTTGAGAGCTCTATCATGGGTTTCATTTACTTTAGATGACTCTAGAGTAAATGTCTCCTCAAGAGATTTCTTGGTGGTTTGTTCTTCTTCAAAAGCTTCCTCAAGTTCCGCAATCGTGTTCGCATAATTACGTTCACGGCTAAGACTTTCATCTTCATGAGCTTCCAAATTTTCAATAGTAATCCCTCGCTCAACAAGGGTGCTCATGATTTCATGGAGGTTCTCACAAGCATTTTTATTATTTGAAAGAGCATTAAGAACCATTAGACCTTTCTTTTTAAAGTGAGCATCATCTTCTTCATCATCATCATTATTGTTATGATCATCACTACTTGATGATTTAGAAGATATGCAAGGACTATCAACACAAGCATGTGAAACATTTATAGTTCTAGATGTGTTTAAGTCCAAAGATAAATCATTGCAATGAGATAGAGATGAAATATTATCTAAAAGAAGCTCACTATCATTATTGCAAAATTTATCCCTACTCACCATTGCATTATTTTGTGGCTTGTCACATGTAGGTGAGGTAGAAGAAGTTGAGAACTCATTACGCCCGGAGGTGGAGTGAGAACAATCATTCTCACTATCCGTGGACACACCATAATTGTCTTGAAGCTTGGTCCATAGCTCATGAGCATTCCGATAAGGAGAGATCGACAAAGCAACTGCATTTCTCAAAGACTTGAAAATCACTTTAGAAGCTTCATCATCTAGATAAGAATTTTCCTCATCCTCTAGAGGAGAAAAAACCCATATCTAGAATTTGCTCTATATAAGGATTAATGTCTCTAAAATAATTTAGCATGTGATTTCTCCAATCATCATAATTAGTGCCATCGAATATTAAAAAGGCATTGTGCACTAAACCACTAGACGACATCTTTACTCTCTAGGCCATGAAGCCCTATAAAGAGAGAACCCGCTCTGATACCAATTGAAAGGACACAGATGTCGCCTAGAGGGGGGTGAATAGGCGATTTAAAATTATTACGGTTAAGGCTTGAATAAATGCGGAATAAAACTAACGTTTAATTTATCAAGCCAAATCCTAAACTAGCTAGGTTCACCTATGTGCACCAATAACTTATGCAAAGCAATATAATCTACTAGGTGATAGCAAGATATATGACTTTAAGCTTGATGTCTATCACAAAGTAAATAGCATAAGTAAGAAGCTCGTGTATAGAAATACCGAGGCACTTGGAGACGATGATTTATCCCGAAGTTCACTTCCCAATGGAAGATAGTCTCCGTTGGAGCGGCGCGGTGTTTACCAATGTGAAACACCGAGTAGCCTTGATATGGCACACCGTATCTCCGTTGTGTCTTACCACCAATGTGGCGAGGCACTTGTCACTATGTTGCCGTTAAGGTTGACAACTAGAACCTTTACAAGGATGAAGCACACTCCACAAGTTGGAGGGTCTTCACCAAATGCACCGAGCCACCAATACTTGATGCTCCAAGGCCGGGGCACACACCACAACTCAATTGGTGGCTCCCGGCAATGTCTTTGTAGCTCCCAAAGCTCCGAAGCGAACAAGGTTGGGCCTCCCTCCACAACCTAATTGGAGGCTCCCAACAAATCCCATGAGCCACCAAGACTCCGAGAAATCAACAACCGTCTAGGGTACCAACGTGCCCTAGAGGAACAAGCTCTAGGACACCCAAGCACCCAAGAGTAACAAGCTTCTGAACTTCACTTTCCACGAATCACCGTGGAGAACTCAAACCGATGCAACTAATGCAATGGCAAGAACACACTAAGTGGTCAAGTTCATCCAACCCAAATCCAACCAAAGCAACTAATGCTTGGGAGGGATTTGAGAGGAAGAACAAAGGAGAAACACCAAGAAACTCCAAAGATCTAGATCCAAAGTGTTCCCCTCACTTAGAGGAGAAATCGATCGGTGGAAACGCGGATCTAGACCTCCTCTCTCTTTTCCCTCAAAAACTAGCAAGAACTATATGAGTGATTGAGAGATAGCAAGCTCACAAGAATGTCAACAATGGGGGAAAAATAAGCTCAAGAGAGAGAAGAAGGTTGGGGATGAAATGGGGAAGAAGACCCCTTAAAAAGGGGAGGCAAAATATGGCCGTTAGGCCAATTTTCGTGAGGCTGCGCAGGGGTGGCCGGCCTGGCCGGCCAGGCCCGGCCATGGTGGCCGGCCAAGCAACAGAGGCAGCCCGGCCATCCCCCCGGCCATGCCCCCGGCCATGCTGGGCAGGTATTTCCCCTTTTTTTTCTTTCTTTCTTTTCTTTTCTTTTTCTGTCTAGAAAACATCCGATACCGGAAATGCAATAACTTTTGTATCCGAACTCCGTTTTCGATAATCTTGGACTCGTTGGAATCACCACAACAAGCACTACAAGATTATGCAGAAAAACATCATAGTCCAACAATATATTATAATAACAAATGAGGAAAGGTTAAACCTCTCTCTTGCAAACCAGAACCGTCATATCTTTTGCAAATGAAATCCGAAAGAGGAGAAACCAATTTTGTTGGAAAGAGGATGGTAGTAGCTACCCTTGGAAATATTTGAAAACAATTAAGAGATAAATTCTCAACACATGTATGTGTGGATAATTTCTCAAGAACCAACCGACAATATTTCTAATATCGAAAATGCAATGGAAGACGCATATGAAAACCATTTTCGATGAGCTTGGCCTTGTCATGACAAGCACGACAAGCACCAAGACCACACAATGATAAAAGACAAATAAGAACCAATAAAGATGATGCCAATGATGCAAAGGTTTGAGCTCTCTACGACCGATACGCTAAATCTCACTTGAGAGCCCCTCTTGATAGTACGGTTACCTATCCTAAAACCCGGTCTCCCAACTACACCACGAGACCGGTAGAATAGAAACCTATCAAGATCATACCTTTGCCTTGCGCATTCCACTTGAGCTAGATGATGACGATCTTGATCTCCTCTCAAGTGGATCACCTTTCTTGATTACACTCCGCTCGGTGAAGCCTCGCATATTGCTCCCACATACACCAATATGGAGAGACGCTCTTTCGCATATCTTCACTTGCCCTTATCTTGTATGTTGATCAACTTGCACTTAGCCTTGATCAACATATAATCTTCTTCTTTTAGCTTCGACTCCAACATATGGAGTTCAAGCATTCCATACGGACCAACACTGCAAATATAACTCAAGGCACACATTAGTCCATAGAGATTGTCATTAATTACCAAAATAACATATGGGGGCAACCATGCTCTTTCACACCTTGGCAATCACTTATTCACCGTGATTTTCGTTCATCTTTTGATGGGTGTGCTCTGAGCTCATAACTAGTTATGCATGAACATCAAGTCAACCAACCGATGACGCTATATGGACAGTCCATACCCGCCTCCTGACCACCAAGCCAAATGACTCATGGATATATGTCGACAAATGGATTACCAGTTAGTTTGAGAATGTCACAGTTGGGAGAGCACAATCACCTTGATATTTGTACCGAGGAATCACCTTAATAATCACGTCTACAACGCAACCAGAAGAGTGCAATACAAAGAAGATTAACTTTCACAAAATAGCGATGTAGTATAGTCATCTTCGTCTTCCGACGGAGAACTCCTTCTTTTTCCCGGCATATCGTCGAAGACCACGACGATAATATATTATCGTGGATAGCATCACATACAAAACTTGAATGACAAAGACTATACCACATCACATCACATTTCCTGCAAAAACGAGTTAGCCGACTCTAACGTTGTCTTTGCAATTTTAAGTGGCTGTTAGGGTTTAACCGGCAAACCACTAACCTATGTCCATCGTTAAGCACGGTGATCCATGTCACTAGATTAACTTTGCGGGGTGATTGGAACGCGAGACTCGTTGACAAACCTCGAGGTACAATCTAAACTCGTTCATAACTTTTACTCCCGTGTAGAACCAATCTACATGCCCTTTCCACTATGTCGTTAACGATTCCAACTATAGGGAGACCCAGAGCTACTGAAGGACTTCTTTGGACGAAAAACGAGATGTGCTAAGAGCAACTCGAAGGTCCTCAGATTGCCAGAAGTCTATAACAAAGTCTCGTCGATACCGTCAGAAACAAAACAACATAGCTTATTGGGAAGCAACATAGAAAACCTAAATATTAGAAGAGTTCTAATATACTTGCACAAACTTATGCAATACCCGCACAACCATGTGCTCTAGATCGTACAAGTACCTAAGCACAGATCGACTCTGATACCGCTGTAGGGTTGCGCAATATAACAAAAAAAATTCCACTACGCAACAACCAAGATCTATCTATGCAGGTACAAGCAACGGGTTAGATTTGTTCGTTACTGAAACCTTGTAGCAGAAGTAGATGTTGTCGGCTCGATGCAGATCTCCATGACTAAGCCTAGTCATAAAGATGTCGTCGATTCCCTGATCCATCTTCTAGGTCCAACCGAGCGAGAAAGGATCTCACATGTCATCCCTCTGAGAGTGCGCACACAACCGTCTCCTCCAGTCTAGCAGACCTTCGCCATCCAAGACTCACGAACTGCTAGTGAATGCTAATGGTGGAGTTCCCAACACATGGGATAGAGAGATATTAGATGTAGATCTAATAGGTAGAGGACACCTCAAAACCCACTAGATCAAGACTTCATCAAGAGAGAGAAAGGAGCGGGAGGGGCACCGCCACAACTCGCATTAAGTTGAGGAGGAGGGCTGCCCCTCCCCTCCTTTATATAGGTGAGGGAGGAGGGGGAGGCTTGGAGGAGGGCAAAGACTCCCCCCTTGGCCGCCGCCCCCACATGGGCCTAGTGGGCCTCGGCCGAGCTAGGGTTTGGGGAGGGGCGCCTCCCCTCCTTCCCCTAGCCCCCCCCCCCCCCCCCCACTCCCTCACCTTGGGGGGCAAGGCAAGTGGGGCGGCTGCCCTATATGGGCCTTAGGGCCCATGCGGCTGTCCCACTTTGGGTCCAACCTAGTGTGGCAGCCCAAGGACCCCTCCGTAATATTTTGGAAACTTCCAAAATTATTCTGAAGCCCTTCTAGGTTCACCGCGATCATCCCGTGCTCCGGAACTCTTCTGGTTTCCTCTCCAAATACTTCTTTGTCAATAGAAACTATTTCTATGACACTGGGACATCTTATGTCTGCATGTTTCTCTCTTATAAAATCTCGGAATAAATCTGACAGTTATAGAAACTATTTCTATAACTTCGAGACATCTTATGTCCGCCTACTAATCTCTCCGATAATATAAATATATTATCGATCACGCGGGAAAACCTATTCCGGTGATACTCTCTCATGTTTCCAGACCTATAACATTCACTAAAGACTGAAGAAGACTTAAGCGTGTTACCCTACATGTTCGATAACGAGTGGACATGACCTAGTCAATAACCAACAACGGAGCTGTGGACGCCCATGATGGTTCCTACCGTTATACGACGGTGCTCTGTTGAACCTGTTAGTTCCCATGTGTATTCCTATTACTTCATGATACCTATCAATACCCGAGGCGAGATATAATGACACCCTGTGATGCATTACTTTGATCATTGTGTCTTATTATCCTCGTTACCGGTATGATATCTTTTCTCGTTGCCGTATTCCGGTATCTCCATGATTAATATCATGCCTTGTATGCGCATACTTATTTCGAATACCTTCATACGGAGTGGGCCATGGATGTATCTCTCTATTGTATAGAGGAGCAATTCCCAATCTTGGATCATTAAGACCGACGCATGCTCTCCGAGTTACACAGAATCTACTGTTTTGTCACCCTGTTACGGTGTGAGATTGATAGAAACCAAAGCAACCTTTCGATCATACACGATCATAACATGCCCTCTTGGTCTAACGATATACTCATGTTAACTATCTGTGATTTACTATATTTCAATATCTCGTAGTAAATCAAACGATTGGGTAAGTCCAGCACCATTGTATTGTTAACAATGTGCTCCCACTGTTGTTGGTATACATCATACGCATGACCAGGAAAACATGGTCATCAAACAACAATGAGTTAGTATTAGAGGCAAGGCTAGGACCTTTATAAGGTGTTCATGTTCTACACTTACGTGTGGTTTTCCTCTGAATCTCACATTCAGGAACCATCGCAGTTATAGCATAGAGTATGAACGTTAATTATGATGTAGATATTAATAATAATCTAATTATTATTTCCTCTAGGGCATATCTCCAACACACAACACCAACGTAAGTACGACCATTCATCGAATACTTCCATGAGGGCATTGCCCTCGGACGATGTCAAAGCCCATCGCCTCGTCCGAGGGGCTAAGGGTTTCGTGATGGTGGGAGATGAACTCCACAAACGGAGCACGTCAGGAATCCTACAACTCTGCGTTTCCAAGGAGGAGGTAGCAGATGATGAGTGGTATCCACTTGAAATGTGTGGCAACCACGCAGGCCCGTGCACCTTGGCCGGCAAGGCGTTCAGAAATGGCTTCGATTGACCAATGGTTGTAGACGATATCGATACTGGCATGCATGCACGTGACTGTTGCTAGTTCTACGCCCGACAAACTCATGTACCGGCCCAAATAATGCAGACTATCCCACTCACCTGCCTCTTTGCGGTCTGGGACTGAACATGGTTCGAATCCTTCAAAACAACTCCCTAAGGATACATCCACCTCTTCGTCGCGGTTGAAAATTTCACAAAATGTTCACCCATCGAGATCTTAGCCTCATACCGACTTACAAGTTTATAACCGGATCAAAACCATGGCAATCATAGATCTAAATATTCACTTTCTTTTCCCTCACTTAGATTCAAGATACATGGTCAAACAAGGATCTCGAGCTTTTGGAGGTCAACAATGGTACGGAGAGAGAATATAAAAAAAGCTACCTTCCAAGTGGGAATAAACCAGGGGCGGAGCTAGCATATCACTGGTGTCAAATGACACCAATGGATTTCCCACTATACCTCTTAAATATGAGTAGAAGACTGGCCTAAATATGAAATGACCCCGGTAATTTCTGTAGAGTGACACCAACGATAAAAAATTCTGGCTTCGCCCCTGGAATAAACCGTCTTGTATAAAGTCCCTAGAAAGATTTGTGATATCTAAATAAGATGTTTTCATGTTCTTTTCCTATTTTACATACAATGTCTTAACTGTTAACTTTGTAGCACACATGTGATTAATTGCATTTTTTTGTAAGTGTATCGACTTGATGCAAACTTTCGAGTTTTAATAAACGTCAATTGTCGGGAAATAAATATTTTCTAGAAACAGGTGGTGCAGTCTACCTACCATCATCTAATGAACATGAAATCTTTTATATGAGCTAGCAACCAAAAATTATGATCAGTTTTCTGCTCCTTTTCTCTACATTTTTCTTTGCCTCCATATATTGTCTCCGTGCTTATTTTGCTCTGTCCCGAACTTTGCTCTTGTGCTGAGCATGGGCTGTGTTTGTTGTGTCGAGAGAGCTGAAAATAACAGCAACCTTTGGATCTCGGATGGATGGCATCCAAGATAGCTATATCAGCCCCTGACTTGGCTCTTACTGTACAACATAACTGGCGGAGGCAACAAGGCCGGCCGGCGTCTCTGATGCTGATGGCCGGCACTTGGCGCCAGATTAGCTGCATAGCATATGCGTACTTCATCTTGTTTTACTTTCAAGATCTGCATCAGCTGCTAGCTGCACAATACTCCTGCGCATTCCGTCACAATTCCATTCACGGCCACCACCATGGCTTCCTCTTGGAGGCGCCCTCGTCGCGAGGACAACTATGATGATGAGGATGACGACTATGATGAGGAGGAGGACTATGGGGAGGAGGAAGAAGAGGATGACGACGACGACGATTATGAGGAGCAGGAGGGCGATGAGGAAGGAACAGAGGAAGGCACCACTGGGGAGAACTCTCCAACCCCCTACAGCATGGAACTCCACTCCATGACCGCAAAGGTTATACTAAGTTCCATATCTTTAACTCCATTCCGTGCAGCTCGATCAGCATCCCTTATATTAACTAATTTGCTACCTCCTTCTGCAGGGCATCAAGCACTTGTGCTCAGAGCTCCTGGAAATAAATGAGGCCTCCCAGGAAGACTTCCAAAGGAATGTTCACCTAACATATCTCTCCTTCCTCGGGTATACCAATGTACCATACTATCGTTCAACAATCAACGATTAATTTACCAATAAATCTCTGATCTATAGGAGTAATATGTAGTACTGACCAAGCATGCTTGGCCAGATTGTTCCAAGAAGCTGGCAATCTGGAGAAAGATGTCGACCATCTCAAACGTCAGGCCATGGCACAGAGGAGCCTCATCCAACATCTCACAGACAACATGTACTCCTCTTCAGTAGTACCGGAAAATCCAACGATCGATCCATTGGATGCTTACTTACCCAGCGCCGCCTTGGCCGTCGCCGTCGATCCACTGGACGTTCTCCTGTCCGAGCACAGGATGGAGGAAGCCCTGGAGCTCCTGGAAGCGGAAGGGCAGGCCCTCGAGAAACTGCACAGCGATGATGCCCGGGAGATCGCGTCGAGCATGTCCGCGCTGTCGGCCCGGCGAGCCAGAGTCGCCGACCGCTTCGCCACCCTCGCCGACAGCCCGCGGACGCCACCGCGCCACGAGCTCCTCCGGGCGCTCTCCGGCCTCTGCAAGCTCGGCGACTCCCAACGGGCCAACCATATCCTCTTCAAGTTCTACCGCTCGGACGCACTCCGGCGCGTCGACGAGCTGAGGTGCTCGTCGTCGTCACACAGGAACTACATCAAGGAGCTGGCGTGCACGGTGTTCTCCTCCGTGCTCGAGGCGTCGAGGAGCTTCGTCGCGCTTCACGGGAGGCGCCTACCGTCGCCCGACCTGAGCCGATGGGCGAGGGAAGAGATCGAGGACTTCATCGCCGCGTTCCGCGAGTACGTCGCGTCCGTGTCGGAGGCCGAGGCCGGCGACGGGTTAGCGCTGGCGACCGAGGCAGCCAACTGCGCCGTCTCCTACTCGTCCATGCTCAGAACCGTCGTCTCGGAGGAAGACATCATGGCGTTGATCCGGCCTTGCATGGAGGAGGTGCTGGCGACGTACGCCAAGCATCTGAAGAAGGTCGTCAGACTGCTGGTTTCCTCCGACGCGTGGGTGCTGGGGAAGTTCCTCATGTCAGGAATCCTAAGGAGAACACCACCATCTCCCGTACTACCAACCGAGCACTGCTTGCTCACGGCCAGCGGGAGAAAATTCGCAACCTTGATGCAGGAGGTGGTGGAGGACGTGTCCCCATTGCTGCGTCTTGGGATGAAGAGTTCAGTTCTGCAGCTCCTGGCCGGGTTATTCAGAGAGTACACGCGCTCCATCCTAGCCGTTGATGTAGTCGACCAGCAGCAGCAGTACATGTGGCAACTCTCCTTCCTCATCAACTGCACGACGCTGGTCTCCTTGTTCCCGATCATCGCCCACGGCATCTTCACGAGTAGCGACAGCCAAGCGTCGTCGCAAACCGAGCTCGACGGCTTGGTCTTGTTCATCAGGGAAGCATCCGGCCAGGTATGGACACAGTTCTGCCAGCAGTTCATACGAGACACCATGTCGAGTCTGCAGGACAGATCAAGAACGACGAGCTCTGCACGAGGCGGCACGATGCCCTGCTCTGCATTCCAGGTGGTGTTCCTACGGTTGAGGCGGCTGAGTGACCAGTATGGTGTCATCTTAGCCGGCAATGACGGAACCATGAGAAAACTGCTGCAGCAGCTGATGGAGGCCATCATCGTCTGGCTTCACAGTAACCTGGGTCCCTGGATCTCCCATCACGCTCACAATAATCTTCCCAAGGACATGCTTATCCATCAGGTCAGCTAAACCAATCGAGTACGCGAGGGTTGCTTTGGTTTGGTATCCATTTAGTCAGACATTTGCGGTTCTGTCTCAGGGATAATACAGTCTTAATGTATAAATTGTATATATGCAGATCCAGTTAGATGTTCATTTTCTGCTACAAGTTGCACAGTTTGGTGGGTTTTCCTCTGGCAGTATCAAAACCTCTGCACTGGACTTGCTTAGCAAAGCAGAAGAAAAGGTGTCATCTTGGGAACACAGTGTTAGCAGGTAAAGACTGGTTCAGAGCTCGTTTTCCTAATTCTGACTGCTACCAATGTAGAGAAATTAATAGTACATTACTATTTTGTTTTTAATTGTTTTTACTATATATGCAGTAGTGGTGCCATCCATGAGAAGGCATGGGCTACTGAAGCCGCCAAACGAGCAGTCCAAGTTCTAATAGGGGATGGAGTAAATACTTCCAGTTCACAAGGAGAAGAAGAAAGTGCTAACAATGGAGAAGGTGTGTTCAAAGCTGGAGGAGTTGGTACCGCGAGGAGTGCACAAGAAAGCGATGATGACAAAATCGATGACTGTGTCGCGAGTTCAGGTCAGAGCGACACACCGGAAACTTGGAGCGATGAACATGCTGGTTCCCATGCCCTGGGGGGAACCGGCTGCGATGAAAAGTCTTCAGATGATTTCGTGAGCATTGAGGATGACAGTGGCGCAGCTGATGGCTGGACCGAAGATGGTGTGTCGCCGGGCAGTCCGTTGGGGAGAAGCACTCAAGCCCTTGATTCCGAAAGTCATAAGTTGCTGGTGGACAACATACCCATAGATGTCCATGGTGATAGCATGAGTGGATTAGGACGCTCAGGGGCTGCCATGGAAGAAACTCCATGTGATTTACAAGATGAAGATGAAGATAATGATGGTGAGAGTACCTTGCCGGAATTTTTGCAGGACAAGATGAGCCGTATCCCTGTTGTCAGTGACCAAAGTGGTACGGACAGAACGAGCCTGAGCTCCACGGAAATGGAAAGCGGTGATCAACACTCTGATCCAGGAAACGGCAGCAGCGGCGGCCATGGCTGGAGGCGGCATGGTGGGGCTGCTGCGGACAAGGGTGGTGGCATCAGAAGGAAGAGGGAGGGCCTGAGCAGAAGCAGTAGGCCGAGATGGCGGCAGTGAAAGACTTTCATTCAGAGGAAAAAGAGGTGACAGTGAAGTAAACCCCCATTTGCATTCAGAAGTTCATTCAGAAGTTAGCTATTGTGTTCAAAATATTATACAATGAAGTTATGAGGCAAATGCTAAGAATATTTGTCTAGTACCATTGCATTATATGCATCTTTAATAATGTATACTATATAAATATGTGGACTTAGATCGACAAATATATATGTATGCTGCTACTCCAGTTTGAACTGAAGTTAACTGAACTCAGTGTTCTTTCAAGTAGCTGCTCCGTCTCCAGAACCAAAAAAACTACTAGTATACATGAATATGCATATCACCAACTCCAAGGAAAGATAGAACAGTACAGTAGTTGACAATTCCCTTGTGCTAGTAGATAGAGAATATAAGAGGTGAAGGGGGGCTAGAGATTTTCAGTCAGGCAAGGAATCCGAGCTTCTCTCCGTTCTTCTTGGCGAGCCGGATCAATCCCTGCCTCTGCTTCGGGTCGGCGCCGATGGTCTTGCAGAACTCGGTGATCACCTGTTTGGTTTTGCCATGTCAGGTCAGGTCACCAAGCTGCTTGCTATTAAGCTGGGTAGCAACTAGCAAGTGAAGCTCGAGAAGGAAGATATGTACAGTACCTGGGAGTGCAGCGCGATGGCCTTCCCCCTGAGCTGGTTGAAGCGCTTGCGGCCGACGATGTTGCGCGTGACCACCACCAGGGGCGCGAAGATGCCCTTGCCCTCGTTCACGTTGCCCATCCTCGCCGGTGTCCGAAGGGGCCGCGCCGACCGGGGCCGCATCGAAACCGACGACATGGCCATCAGGTCGTCGCCTGAGACGGAGCTGGACCACGTCGGGAGAGCTCGCAGGCCGGAGGACACTGACGCAGCCATCGTCGGCCTTCTCTGCTGTTGCTGTGGTGCCTTGTGCAGAGCGAGAGAGAATGAGCGAGGAGAGGAGACGAGGAAGGAAGGAGGGATGTGGTGGAGACGGAGCCAAGCCAAGACGATGACGGACCGCTGGTGGCCAGGCAAAGCACAAGGCAGCCTCTCTCTCTCTCTACGGGCGGCTCCAGTTGCTGGAGATGAGGAGTTCCTGGGCAGGAACGGAGGGCCTATGCTGTGCCGCCACGTGGCCCTTCCTTGGCCCTTTTTCCCATTTCTCTGCCACGTCATCCTTAAGTCGATTCAACAAAGCCCAGATTGCGACTCTGTGAGGCAGGGTGCCAATTGGTCCAGGATTCAGCGGCACTCTACCGAAAGCAAAACAGACTACGAACACCGGAGACAGCTAGAAAAACTAGAACTGAGACAAGATGCAGATGCAGAATCAGCTTAGTTCAGCTAGACAAGGTTTTGCACGAAAGTTTGCAACAGTAGGTAGGTAGTAACAACTAACAAAGGTCGCACTTAAGTTTTAACGCTTCCCTAACACTGCCTTCCAGGCTAACAGCGGTAGCAAGCACTTGGTGCGCATCATCACTTCACTCCCAACCCCAAAATATGACTTGCATCTTAGCTGCTGCTGCTGCTACTGCTACATCAAACGACACCGGCCCCAGGCCTCTATCTACAGCCATGACACAACCAGCTAACTCCTGCTTCATCTGCCAGCAAAAGTCCTCTTCTTCCCCTCCTCTTGACCCAACCCCTCCATAGCTTCGACTTGACTTGCGGCTGCTCTGGTCCTCTTCCCTGCAAACAACATCGTTCATATGTACCGCATGATTCCAAGCGCTTGAAATTAAGAGAGTATCCAGCCATATTTTGAGCCAAATACGTTAAGCGGTGAAAAAAGATGGCGACATACTTGAATTCTTAGGATCGCGGCAGTACTTGCTTCCACACATGCAATGGAATGCTTGGAATGCTTTATTGGGGCTATCAGTAGCATCAAAGTCAATGCCATAATCCTGGAGTCCAAATTCAGAGCAATGGTTACTCGCAGTAAGAAATGTAAATCTGAGCAAGCAAGTCTTCCTATTTACTTTCAGCTATACTCGGAGAATTCAAAGTTTCGAGTGCTGGTCAACAGGCTAACAGTAACATTACTTTTGGTCTAGTGAATGCATATGAAAGAAGGTCCCTGAAACATCATGTGAACAAAGATTTCTGCGAAACTTATTGGTTAAACCGTTGAATTCAGTCACCACCTCTAAAGATGGGGTCAGCTACCCATGTTTCCAGTGAAACAAGCTACTTGCCTTGTACCGGGATGAGAGCTTCAGCAATGTATCATCAAATGGTGGCAGGTGGTTGTTATGCACTAGTGTTGAGAAAATGACACAAACACTTACCCATGTTAACTCCTCAGAAGCCTCAATCTTCTTGGCAGTGAACAATGCAAGCTGCATTAAGAGGGAGGGGGACATCAATTTAGTCATTAACATAGCTAAAAAAAAGCTCCTTTGACATAGAAATCAATATCAATTGCCAAAAATCACTTACATGGTAATAATGATGATCAGGAGTCTCAACTTCAACCGGGATGAGAACTAAATTTGCATCATAGCATCTATATAGCAGTGTATTAGTATCAGACGCAAATTAGGTAAAGATCTAATATGAATACACAAGGTTGCCAAGTCATCTCAACGAATAAGTGAGAATACAATCCTAGCATACCTGTGGTTGACGAATCGCCCGACATTTCCATACAATGTCGGATCAAGGCATAGAGCTTCCTTATCTCTTGACGCCCCTTCAGAACCCCAACTGGCATCAAGGAGCACTTGATGCACATGCTTGGCATTTTTGGCGTTTTGAACTCTTCTTTCATGTAGTTCAGAACTTGTTAGTACCTCTCCCACATACTCACAGATGAAAGCACCTTTTGGCAGCCCGTCCAGTGTGCGTAGCCCCCAGCCCTTCCCTTCACTTGTGAAAAACACCTGGATCATGGAATAAGGATAAGCTCATCTCATGCTACAAGGCAGAAAGCCAAAAACCTAACTGAAGGGAAGAAAAATGAAGGACCGACTTGTAGTGTTCAAAATGAATGGAGTATTAGCATGTAAATAAATCAAGGCGTGCTAGTGGCCACTCCTCAAAGAATACAATGATTGTAAAGAAATTACTGATGTGTAATGACTATCATCCAAAAATGAAAAGACATAAAACTCTTAGTGATAGCCTGCAGATGCTCTATAATATTACCTGCAGATTGCGTGTTATCCCCTGCTGAATCACACGGTTTCCGCATTGCATACCACAGCCACATTTACTCCAGCACTCTTTAATAAATTTTCTAGCAAGATGGCCTTTGCATGGATCAGGTGAGACATCAGTCTTGTATCTTTCGACAGGGCAAGCTTCGCAGTAGAACTTATTATGCTTTTCTGGGAAGTGATTAACAGCAATACACTCATCAATGAATGCTGCACGAACCAGGCCCTCCGGTGTATATGCAAAGTCGCCTCCTGTTGAACTTGCACACGCACATGGAACTGATGATAACAAGCAATTGCCTGAACAATCTGCGCAGCAATCTTCATCGCCAATCCGTGCAAGTGAGGTGTTGATATAAGCACCTTGGAAGACAAGATTCTTTTTTATGTAGTAAAACAATGGAGGACAGCTCTCATTGCCAAAATCATTTACAATTGGTATTGGAACTCGTTCTTCTCCCTTCGTTATGTCAGCAACGTCATGTGGTGGCCTTTGCTTAGAAAGTAACTCAGACTGATAAGGAACAATCCAATTTTGAAAGGTAGGTTCCGAGGATTCAGATACTGATGATCCAATGACAACAATACCATTAGCATCATGCTGCCACGCAAGTGGCTTCACAAAAGGAGCATTGGTCTCCGAGGTCTCTTCTTGCAAGCTGCCACCATTGTTTTGAGCTTTAGAATGCACATCACCAAACTCTGCAACATATTGGCATACTTCATTCATCAGCTTGCCAATAGAAAAATCAGGAGGTAGGGTCTTGTATGAGCGGAGACATTTATCCTCAATCATTTTGAAAACTTCATCCAAATTAATGCAGACCTCTGAAGGGTCAAACTTGCATTTCAATGACATCTTCACCTCACCCATAGTGGATGAAGCTACATCAAGTTCGACAAAAAATTCCTGCCGAGTATTTTGAACTGTAGCTCCCACCCCATTCTTGACTGCATGTTGGCTGCTGTCCAGATTTTGGTCGTGGTTAACTGTGCTAACTCTAGCATCAGCACCAGAAGTCAACATGTCCTTTGTTTTATAATGTTTAATTAGCATGTTCTTCCCACCTATTAAAATTTTTACTAAGTAAATACAATAGATCAAATCAGAACGAGAACATTGCCAACAGAAATTCATCCAAATTGAGATTGATCATTAGAACTGCATATCCTCACAACTACTATTAAAAGCATGAGTTGGGGCTGACCCAATCAGCATGACCGTCAAACCACCGGGATTTAACAATCTGGATTAATTCCGTGTTTAGCTGATTCTTTGTTGATAAGATGATCAATAAAAACAAGTGCTTCAACAGTATTCTCTAGCTGATTCTTTGTTGATGAGATGATTAATCAGCTTCATTGATCAAGATACTTTTCTATTTTTCGCAGTATATCTACCAAGGAGGAAGTTTTGTAGATCGGTTGTACTTTAGGATATTAGACAGACTTACTAGCATATCTACATGGTGTCATGTGCGGTTGGTGTTGTGCCTAAATATTTCACACATTTTTGTTGATTACCTCCATATGATTTCTAGGAAACTTAACTGCCTGGCTCTGCTATGTAATTATGCATGCAAGGTTTCTGAATGTTACTGAACATATCTCCACTGGAGCATGAAAAATTATAATTCACACGCCATGCAGTACTAAAATTAGGATTAGTTGCAAATATGAAATATCTTCTATATAATTTCTACCTTGAGTACATATTGCATTTGGTGAGTTCGAATTAGTAACACGCGTAGCTTACATTGAGAAGGCAACATCAAGTCATACTGCATTTGATGTAGTATATGGGAGTTTGCACTTCTCTTAGTTGTCACACATGTTGTAATAATGAAAGTAATAATCGCTAATCAACGACATGATTGAGGAGAAGATGCTTAATTTTGCAGGCAAGCTTAGGAAAGTTTTTCTTTTCTTTTGATGCTACCGCAGAAAGAGCAAGGAGCATCATAATGCAGGTATAATGCCATTTTCAAAATATAGTTGGTTAAGGTACTATTTTCAGGTTGTGCATACTGGAGGATGTGCATTCTAATTTCTTAAATCAGTTTGATACCTTTGTACTGCTCTTTTATTTAAGTATTTGGTGTGCTATGCAATATCTGTAGTGACATCAATTTCCTGGTAATATATGACCATATGTATCATCTGCATGTGTGCTCACTTAAAGCTTGTAAACTCCTGTCACAGCATGAAGTCTTGAACTTGCAAGCGCGCGCAAAGGGGAATTTGTAGGTGCATGCTTGGCAAAATTTCTTGTGTGTCCCCTGTTAAGTGGTACTCGTAGATCGGAACATAGTTAATGTGTTTCTCCAAACTTGTTTCCCTAAGCGCTGAAGCTGGAGAAACTGGGTACTGGATCGATTACCCATTTAGAGAAGCTGCGCAGTTTCTGTTTTTTAATCAAGAAAGTTGAAGGACGAATTGCTGATCTATGTTAGCCTTAATCCTGATTTGTATCTGCGTTAGTTATTTAGTTCTGCATGTAGTAATCGTTGGGCAGGTGAAGCTCCACCAGAGCACGTAAGGCGAGATGCCAAGCTCTGTGTGATGCGGGTGCAAGGCACTATGCATATGTGCTGTGTGATGCAGCATGGCCGTGAGATGCGGCAGACGCGTGAAGGTTTGGAGCTGATCCGTTTGAGTCATGGTGGTGGAGGAGCGAGTGAATCGGTCAATCATCTAGTCGTAGGTTGTTGAGCTGTTAGCTGCATGCGAGGTGTTAGCTAGCCTGCTTTGTAGCCTGGTCATGTAGTAGTGGCCGGTGTGGTGTGAGTGCATGTGTTAGTGGCAAGGTTAGTGCGTGAGTGCCCCAAAACTAGGATTAGTTGTTTGCTCGGCTGGATGCATGTGTGCCTATTTAAGGTCTTGTAAAGCATGTTTATTTGACAAGAAGAATAGAGAGAAAACGCCATTGTATCTTGTGCTATTGAGTAAGTTGTGAGAAACAACCCAAGGTAGAAGAGCAAAATAACTAATGATCAGTGGAATTTATGTGGATTTCTGTCTGAAATGCTTGGCCTGGGTGATAAATAATCGGATCTTGATCACAAACTGCAATTTACAATTTGCATGTCGGTAGAGGTGAATATGAGACAAACAACCTTTTCCGGTGCTTCGGTTTATAAGAAAGAATTTTCAAAACCATAACATCATTTAGATATGAAGTTTCTTTAATTGTTATTTCAGTACAACTGCTCTGAATATTGTTTATGTTCTCTTCAACTGGAAAGAATTTGTCGGAAGCAGAAGAAGGTGGTGTTGACCATTTGTAAATTGGCTGAAGAGCATTGCGTGACCATTAGTTAAAATTTCTGATACATGCATAGTCTATGACATGTATATGGATGACATACATATATGAAGTGTACAAGCTAGGAAACATGTGGTATAAGTGGTGAATAAGTCCATGATGCTTGGAACTAACAAGTTCATGTTCATCGAGGTCACTCTAACTGGCAAACAAAAGAGGAAACAAGAGATATGGATGCTGTGGTCGTTTTGTTCTTGGTTCTCAGATCAACTGAATATACAATTTCCACACATCAGCTACAAACTTGTGACGTGATGACTATGTACTCCCCCTTTATTTCCGCTTGCTTGGCACGGTTGAGCCCGACACTTTATGAATTGACAACATTAATGGGGCTACTGCTACATTGTTGTTAAGATAAGGTTGCTGAAATCCTTATAGAGGGGAGTCTCAAAGAATCCAGTTTTGTGCAGTGTTATGTAAAAATTAAGCTACTATTATATCCAGCTAAATTTTTATTAACAGTCCCTGCATGTCTCCCTTAAAAAAAGACAGTCAAGCTCCTTTACAAAAATAACGAATTGCTTTGTTAAATCAATGGAACCGTTTTCATGTTCTAATTTTTTAATGTTCTCGATCTTTTTAGTTTTAGTTATACTCACTATGTGCATTGCTTTGCTGAAATAAATTGGTATGGAGTATTAGTCAACACATGCATTGCCCGGACAAAAAAAGTGGAAGAAAGCAGGCAACTGAAGGCTAAACTAACCACATTTTGCATGTGTACTGGAAATCGTCGTCACCACTTAAACAACTTGGGACGTGTTTGGTTCACCCATCCGTAACGTAACCTGATTACAGTGGTAGCTGATACCGTTAAAATTTGTTTGGTTCAGTTTCTCCGTAATCGTATACCCTGTAATCAGATTCCACCCCTCCTTTAATCTGATACCGGTCAACCCCCACCGGTAACAGATAAGCGTTACCCCTCCTGTCGATCTCTCTCCTCTCGATCGGATCTTGACCCTCTCCCTGCCTCTCCTCCACCCAGTCCTGCCACCGGTGCAGGGAGCGCCTCCGGCACAGGCCCGCGACCCGCGCCTCCGCAGGTGGCCTACTTGACCATCAACGGCGGCGGCTGAGCGCAGGTTAGGAAACGGCAGCAGCGCCATAGGAGAGCAGCTGCGTGCACCAGTCCCCAAGCTCCTCTCCGGATCCTGCTCCTCTGCTTCTTCTCCTAATTAATCCAGCGACAACAGCACCATAGGAGAGCAGCAGCGTCCACTAGTCCCCAAGCTCCTCTGCTCCTCTCCGGATCCTGCTACTCCGCTTCTTCTCCTAATCCCCACTCCTCTTTCCGGCCGGCCGGTAATGGATTTGATTCCATTACACAGCTGAACCAAACAAACCTGACATTTTCCCGTTCGATGGCTGATACCTCCTGTCATCTGATACCAATTCCGTTTACGTTACCATAGTTGAACCAAACACGTCCTTGGTAGTATCATAAGGAAAATCAGTTCGATTTCCAAAACATACAAACATCAGTGCTATCTATAATTTCAGCTATAACTAAACCAAAACTTACGCAAAAGCATGAACACCTCCAGCATGATCTTTAAAAAGAAGTGCACAGTTCTAGCTTTGGGAATATTAGCTGTGATGATGAGATAAGGAAAGAAGAAATCATATACCTCCGACATTGAGGTGCTTGTTACCAGGAGCAGCTGGGAGATCAATTTCAGATTGAGGCTTGGGTTCTTCTAAGAGGAGAGTATCTTGGGGACTTCCAAGCAGCAAACCTTTATCCCTGTTGCGGGTGACAACAGCAGAAGGGCCTCCACGGCCATCAGCTTGGTGCACTACCGGCAAGGCCATAATTGCTTGAGTGGTGGGTTGCAGTGACCGTTTATGCACGCGATCAGCTGAGGTCATTCTGGGTCTCTTGATCAGGGAGCTTTCATTGTCATTGTCATCCATGTCATACCGACAAGGAGGAGCAGAAGGTGAAGGATGTTGGCAGTCTGGCATGGCCCATGTTGAGCTGTGAGGCCTGAGATCCTCATCTGTCGTCCCCTGATGCGAGAGAACAATTCGATCCTCCTCTGCCCCCTGCTGCAATCAACCAATTGGAAAGTCTGAGAATAAAGCAGTAGTTAGGTAAGGGAAGTATACAAATTGGAAGCAGCATTCCTACGTGAGGGGTTTCTGCGGGCATTGGTCCATCACTTTCGTCCTCAAGGATGGCATCAATGAGCGCTTGGTAGTTGTCATCCTCGATGGGCCCCCAGTTTTCGTCAAAGAGCTTGTAGAAGAGGCGCTTGAGAACATTTTCGGTCTTCTTCTTGTTGAAACCGAGAGTTGCCATGGCATCCATAGCCTTCTTGGCCCTCACCTTGTTGGAAGCCATGGCCTTTAATGGAATGATCCAGGGATCACTCTCACTCCCAGTCAGTCCCACTGCTAATGCTGCAAAGGAGATGAAGAAGAAACAAAAAGTTGAGGACCCATCAAACCCTCCTAATACAAAAGTATATATATTTGTGAGTAAGCTGCACATTATTATTATTATTAGATTCACAGGGAGGCCAAGCCTCCCCGGTTCCATTACTCATGAAACCAGCAGTTCGAACAGGTTCAAATTATCAAATACATCAAGTTTGAACGAAAATTCAACATTAGCTCTTGTAGAGGGTCTGCAAACTAAGAAACCAGCTAAGCTCTACTGAGTTTCTGGACTAAAACATCCTAGCGCAACGACGTATAATAAGCTGCACATCATTAAATATGTTCCGTTTGCGAAACCCTAGAGAAACTGGGAATTGAACTCGGGATCGGTGCGGTGTGAGTCAGGGAAACAAACCACTGGGCTGTGGGCTGTGAGGACTCAAAAAAAAAAACCCTAGAGAAAGAGGGGGGAAATGCCCGATTTTGCATCTACCCAAGGGTGAATAAGAACAAGTACTGGAGACCCTAATCTTTGAAGGTAAGTGATCCCACCCGCAGGTGGTAATCAGATTGCAGCAAGAAACATCATCCAGGGAGGGGAGGGAAGGGGGAATGCACCTAAAGAAAAAGAGGAAAAATAGAAACTTCGATTCCTAGAAAGAGGATCGGTAGCCAAATACCTGGACGCGCGGAGGAAAGCGAGGGAATCAGCGAATCAAGGTGCGGTCCATGGTCGACTGGCGCGAGGCTGGGGACCCGGGGTTTTCGAGGTGGAGTCCGGAGGAAGACGAAGCCAGGAGAGACGAGGAGGCGACGCGTCGGCGGTGTGAGTGCCCCGTGACTTGCTGCTGACTGACACTAGTACCGCCGCGACTTGGGCCTGGCCGTAAAATGGGCCTCCATGAGCCCGTGAAAAGCCCAGTAGCCTCACGGGTCCAATAAAAGGCGGTTCTGGAAGGGAAATGGACGGGAAAGAAACCCTAGGTCGGTCGCAGCTCGACTCCAACCGAATCCTCCACTCCAGATCAAGGTAGCAAAAGGCATGGCGTCCTCTGCTGTGAGCAAGCGCGGCGGCGGCGGCGACTCGGGCGGCATCCTGGCCGCGATCTCGCGGTCTTCGGTGGCGGCGTACGGGCGCGACGCCGCGGCGGTGGGGGGGAAGCTTCTGCGGAGCACGGGGAAGGCGGCGTGGATCGCGGGGACGACCTTCCTGGTGCTGGTGGTGCCGCTCATCATCGAGATGGACCGCGAGCAGCAGATGGTCGACCTCGACCTCCAGCAGCAGGCGCTCCTCGGCGCGCCGGCCCTCGCCAAATAAATACGTCATCTTCTTCTTAGGTTCCAAATGGTTTCTCCCATCTCCGTTGACGCCGCCGCCGTCGCTGCTGCTGCTGTTCTTTTCGTGTTATCATAAAGTTGTCGAGAATTTTATCACTAGTCTGTTATTGAGAGGAAAGAGTATGCTATGTGAACTGCTCCTGCTTGGTACTACCAGTGTGTCTTGAACTACCTTAGCATTTTGTGCTTGTTAATTATGGAATGTGCCATTCTGATTCTCACAATGGCTGGTCTGATGCTTGCTACTATGTTATTGGTGTGATATCCACCTGAGAGGCAGGTTAGGAAACTTGGGATCATCCTTGCTGCTCCTGGAACTGATGGTCGTAAGTTGTAACCAGATGGAAGACGGGTAATTGGGGTTGGTGTTTAATACGGCAGGCCCCTGTTGGGCAATGGTGAGGAGCTGATAGCAGTGGTAATTGTGCCGGTAGTGGAATGGTGGAGGCGAGGAGATTAAGAGAATGTTAGGCTGGGAAGGAGGGAGTGGAGAATGAATCTAGTGATACCATTCTTCAGTAATATGGTGATTCTAACGTTAGAATGGTGGTGAATTACACTACAGTGAAACAATAACAAACTATCTGTATCGTATAATTTCAGATGAAAATGATCTCCACGCCAAGTTGCAAAAAGGACAAAATCTGTTCAAGAAGGAATCTGGAATTTAAGAAAAAAGACATTGTCCACTGAAATTTGTCATTTTCGTTTCTCTTAATATACATTTCCGTAATACTACCATCATTTTCTCTTAATGTACATTGTCCACTGAAATTTGTCATTTTCCTGCTTGGTACTACTATCACAATATCACCAGTGATGCCTATTATAGAGATTTAGAGGTATATTTCATTCATTGCTGGGGAGCGCTTGTTAGTTATGGAACGTGCCATTCTTATTCCCACAGTGGCTGGTCCGATGCTTGTTACTCTGTTATTGGTATGATATCCACAAGAGAGGTAGGTTAGAAACTTGGGATCAAATTTGCTGCTCCTGGAACTGATCGTTGTAACTAGCGCTCGAGATGGAAGACGGGTAATTGGGCATCAGTGTTTATACGGCAGGCCCCTCTGATGCGGAGGTTTGGTTGGGAGCTGATAGCGGTGGTCAGATTGTGCTGGGAGTGGAATGGTGGAAGTGAGGAGATGAAGAGAATGTTAAAGCTGGGAAGGAGGTATTGGAGAACGTATCTAGTGATACCATTCTTTAGATATAGATGATTCTAACATTAGAATGGTTGGCACAATTGGTTGTAAATAATCTTGAGAAAATTGCACTACATTGAAACAATAATAAACTATTGTGTCGTATAATTTCAGATGAAAATGATCATCGCACTGCCAACTGAAATTTGTCATTTTCGTTTCTCTTGATATACATTTCGGTATTGTTTGAATTTGTGTGGTATGTTCCATTATATCTTGGCATATCTAACTGGAAAATCCAGATATATTCTTGTGGGCAGTGGATAGCATTGTTGCATTCCCAGGTACACATGATACCGGTTTTCTATCAATTATATCTTGTGTGATTAGGGGTTGTGGCCACAATAATGCAATGATGCCTTGGTGTTCATCCAAGGAAGCTGATAAATGATACTCCGTCTCTGAGATCATCCGACCGTAAACAGTTTCATAGATGGTGGTAGCTGCAGCCACCCGTCATAGCAGGCTAGCAACATCTGATACATAGAACAATGACGCACACTACTATCTTTTGTTGAGACGGGGAGAATGCTTGGGACGGAGTGGTGAACGACCACCATTTGGAACTGGATAGCTTCTGGTAAGTTGTTCAAATGTGTACGATGAGGCTGCACAATCATCAGCACTCAATGAACCACAAGCAAATGCGCAGATAGATGAGTAACCACAGAAAAATAACAGCTCTTGACATAAAACGAGAAGACGGCAATATAGCAACATGAAGCATTGGTACGAACACGGAGAAGACGCCAAACGAGATCCACTGGCACGAAAGGGAGGACGAGAACTGTGGCAGATAGAGGTGCCGGTTTTCCTTCATTTCTAGGAAGGATACCTGATCATCCTGTGAAGCTGATCAAATGATATACCAGGGATCATCCAACCCATAAATAATCTTCATAGATGGCGGCAGCTACAAGCAAAGAGACCACCACCCTCAAAGCAGTGTCTGGGACATGGGAATGGGACATAGCCTCACACAGTACCGTCTATTGTTGGGACGGCAAAGAAGCTTTGGAAGGGATGAACGACCACAGTATGGAACTGGGTAGCCCATGGTAACCTGTTCAACATGCGGTGAGGTGAGGCTCAGCCACGCAAACATCAGCACTCGACGAACCAAAAGCGATAGCATGTGCAGATAGATCATATCATAGACGAGGAACCACTGAAATAACATATGGAGAAGACAGCAATATAGCAACATAAAGCATCTATCGATAGTTGTTGGTACGAACAGACAGACACGTTCACTGCTGTGGCAAACTCAAGCCAAACCCCAAAACCGTAAACGCAACCTAACGGAATGGAGCGCTCCAATTGTCAAGTTTTGGATCTCTCCTGCTCCCTCCCACAGATCAAAACCTCTTATGCTTCCTCTCCTAAGGCAAGGGACATCAGTTCCTTGCGCCTAGTATGCCCCTCTCGTGGTGAGGGACACGCTGGTAGCCGTTCGACCTCCCGCGGCTACCGTTGTACTCGCTATCGCCTCTCGCATATCCTCTGCCACCTCCACCTCCACCGCTGCCACCGAAGCGACCTCCTCTACCACCCCTTCCTGCGAGTGTAAAAACAGAGCAGATATAATTAAGTATGGATTTCCACTTCTAGCTGGTGTAACCATTTCATTACCATTACCAGTTAAAGCAACAAGTGCAGATGACATTAAAGCAGAAACATGGACACGACTATTGAAAAAAGAAACCAACTTACTTCCTCCTCTGATTCCACTGTTAGGTTTCCGCTCCTCAACATATATCTGCCGCCCATTTATTTCAAGTGGTGAAGCCTGAAACGAACCAACACGATATTAGAATATTTATGACCAGCTAAACTATAATAACAATCAGCACTACTATTGAATGGCAGCTAAATACTGCCGTGGCACAAATAAAAGCAACCAACCAATTGGCAAACTTAAGAAAAGTATTAAGGCAAAGCTGCAACAAACTTTGTGGAAAAGAAAGAAAACATGAAATTCTTGGAACTAAAACACGCAAAAAAAAAAGTTGCAGGCAACAATCTAATGTGAATTTCTGTAACAATTTTTACCCTTAATGCATTGTGAACAGCACTGAGCTCCTCGAATTCCACAAAAGCGTAGTAGCCACCAGTTTCCTGCAAATTCCACACAAGTATTAATCCAGATATATTCATCTTACGGAAATAAATGGATTTGAAGTCGATCTAATAGCAAACCTTGCGGCTTCGGATAGCAACGCCTTCAGGAATGAGCTGGCCAAACTTCTTGAACTCGTTCTCAAGATCAGCCTCCGTTACATTTGATGGCACATTCCCAACATAAACAGATTTGCTCTCTATTTTTATTTCAAAAAAATATGAGAATCAGGAAATGTGCGACACAATTCAGCAAAGGAAAATATGCTAGCGTAAAGTAAAGGCCGACCTTCTTCCTCATGGGCTTCTCCATAGAAATCAGACTTGGGCTTATCTGCTGCCATCGATGAAGCCATAACCGGTGCTGCCTGGTTTGACTCTGTTGTAGGACGAGGTTTGTTCACAGGTACTGCCTGGACTGGGACCGGAGGTGGGGCTTTCGCGGTTCGTAGCTGCATTAGTCAGTCATTGTTTAAAGACGTGTCAGCTAGATATCCACACACAATGCATAGCAAAGAAAGAAGGTCAGACATACAATGGAAGCATAGGTCTTCTTTACGGGCTCCCCAACAGGTTCCTCCACATGAGGAGGCTGCACAGGTGGTGGCTGCACTGGCTCTTCTGGTGCCATCGCCATTCCATTCGAAAAGGTAGAAAGTGGTTCCTCTGGAAGAGGTTCATCTCCCCAGTTGTCCGAATGAGAAACTACTTGTTGTGGTTGCTCAGAGTAAGTGTAATTGTCAACTGCTTCGCTTTCTTCAGATGTTATTGGAACAGCATATTGTGCTGTTTGACTTTCTTCTTCATGAATGTACTCCGAACCTGCAGACAGAGCATTTAATCAAAAACGCTGACAGAACTTTGAAGCGTGGATACAAAATAAGACCATGAACATGATACATGTGAGACACTAATGTTTATGAAAGCATTATAATTTGAAACCATCAATAATCATCTGGGGTACTATCAAAACCATCATTTCCATTATTGTCGATGAATATTTAACACAACAGCTTGCACCAAGTAGTGCACATTATTTCAGGTACCACTAGAAAAGAAGTTATTGAAATCTTTGATGTTAATGAAACGAAATAACAGAGAAACGGGCACACATAAACTAACATAAAGACAGGCAACACTGCGCAGATATAGCATTTCAGTAGAATGAAACAACAAAGATTAAGTAAGACGTAAAGGTGGGATTTTTTTTCTTTTGATGGAGTAAAGGTGAGATTTTTAGATACTAATTTTGGACAATAAATCTTACCGGTCTGGACGGTTGATGCCATGTTGGTCTCAAAGGCTTCCTGGGAAATGCCCTGTGCAGGTTGCACTTGTTCTTGGTCAACAAAGTGGAAATAATCATTGAGAACAAAGTAACCTTTCTCCTGAGGTGCAAGGAAAAATGTCTGGATAAACTTCCTTTGGTTGCTGTACTCTTTGGTCTGTACAAGACCAGAGACCATAACTATCACCCCATCTCCCCATGAGTTGACAAAGTTGGCAGTTTTTATCTCGATTTGAGTGAAATTGAGGGACATAATGAGGGAGTGTATATCCTGCAGGCACAACAAGTAGTCAAGTAAGAGAACACACAAAACATGTGAAGTAACCACAAAGTGGCAGAGAGTAAGAAAATAACATCTTGCATACAGTTGACTGACGGATAA
The DNA here is from genome assembly GCA_012064385.1 of Puccinellia tenuiflora. NCBI lineage: Eukaryota > Viridiplantae > Streptophyta > Magnoliopsida > Poales > Poaceae > Puccinellia > Puccinellia tenuiflora. Next base: position 68,429 of record QRDG01002046.1, read on the forward strand.
CAAGTGTATTTGAACCGGCAGAGCCAGCGGACAAAAAACAACATCAATTCAGCTAGCATAGTCAGGCAACAAGAGCAAAAAAACAATGGTAATAGCAGACCCAACTCGGCAGACGGATAAAAAAAGTGATGAAGAGGTAAACTGAGCTCCACGTACAGGACAAAATAATGATATAGCAAGATATAACGCACAATCTTCATTGAATTTCTTAAGCTAAGAGCTACAAAAATGAACACATTAAGCTGCTAGTAATAGTCAAAGCAATCAGTTTTCGTTCCATGTCAGTCGCAAGAGCAGCGCCCCAATAACAAATAACCTTAAAACGGCCGACGTAGCAGTAAAAAAACTGAACTTTGATAGATTGATCGAGAGAGATACCATCATGGAGTTGGCGGTGGTGCTAATTCCGGTGACGTCGTCGACGCGGACCATGGTGCTGGCCTCGCTGTAGAACTGGTGGACGACATCGGGGGTCTGCTGCAGCAGGTTGTAGTAGTTCCGGAGGAAGTAAGTCCCCACCTGCCAAATCCAATCACAACGTCAGTCGCCGATCCGAGCATGGGTGCAGGGGTTTGGGCTAGGGTTTTGGAGTGCGGCCAGTCCCAGGAGAAGAAAAGAGAGGAGATGCAGAGGGGGGCATGGGGGGTGAGGCCGGCCTTACTTGATTCGCCGCCGCCGCCGCCGCCGAAGCCATTTGTGAGTGCAGGAGTGGAGGAGGGAGAAACCCTAGATCTGCTGACTCGTCGGGCAAGATCTAAACGAGGGAGAGGGTCTGAAACCCCGCCGCTGCAGCAGCCACCGCCGCCGCCGCCGCGAGAGAGAGAGGATGGGTCCGCCCTGATTGCTAGTGCGTATCTGCGTTGCGCTGTTGCTGGATGTAGTGGAGAGGAGAGGGGAGGAGAGATGGATTGGCGTCGCTTGGTGGACTCGACTCGTCTCTCTTATGACGGCCGGGACGGGAGAGAGGAGAGGGATGGGTTGCCCTACCATGCGATTCGATTCGATCTCACTTTCCATTTCAGACTTCTTTCTGATCAGGATTCTGTTGGATTTCCTAGCCTATAAGTGGCTTGGGCTTTCGTTAGGCCCACTCAGATTTCTGCCTATTCCTAGCCCATGCTCGCCCTGTTCACCAAAAGACAAACGGAGAGAGTATCAAAAGTCAAACGACTTAAAATCTCTCCTATCTGAAAAGAAAGTTTTGTTCCTTAGTCTGCCGTTTTCGTCGTCCGTTTTGTCCAACTCTTTGTCGCCTCGATTTCATCACTCCCCCTCCTACTCCCGTAATTACGCGCAAAACTAATGTCAAAATCTCTCTCCCCCGAATCTCGCCCCATCGTCGTTGTCTCTATCCCGCAGCTGGTTGAGCCGCACTCCCTCTCCTCCTTTATCGCTATTTGTCGTGGTATGAACCGACGGTGAAGATAAGGGACTACGTACGCGCGGTTATCGTCGATGTGGGTTAGTAGAAGAACGACACGGGAGACAAGATTTATACAGCTTCGGGACCCGGGAAACATCATCCGGTAATATCCCTACGTGCTGTTTGTGGCTAGGTCTTATTCCTCTCATGGTGGAAGTCGCCGATGAGGCGGCTCCTCTTGTCTAGATCTATCGGGCTCTGTCCCGGTTGTGATGGGTCTGTCTAGCTTGTCTAAGTTCTGCCCTCTTAGGGCGCCTTGCCCCTCCTTATAAAGGTGGAGGAGGCCGGCTTACAAGTAGAGTCCTCTTGGGACTCGGCTAATCTATTACAAGTCGGGTCCTTGTAGGACACTGCTAATCTATTACAAGTTGGCAAGGTGAGTCCTTGTACTAATCTAACTGTGGAGTCGGCCTGCTGGGCTTCCTCCTGATGGGCCTCGTTGATCCTCCTTGCGGGTACCCGTGTCCCATATCCCCGACAGTAGCCCCCGAGCTTTTGGATGACTCGCAGAGTCATGCGGAAGGTCTTGATTTGTTGAAGAAATGGGACACGGAGTTTGTGCCGGGTTCTTTGCCGGCTTGTAGATGTAGTGCTTGCCGAGTCGTAGATGTCGACGATGTCGCGGAACCCGGCTTCAGCCTTTGCCGAGTTGTCGATGTAGACTTTGCCGAGTTGTCGATGTAGATGTTGCCGGGTTATCGTTGTAGATTTCCCGAGTTGTCGATGTAGGCGTTGCCGAGTCGTCGATGCCGGCTTCGCTTGCCGACTTGTTAACGCCGGCTCCTCCTGCCGACTTGTTAATGCCGACTTCTTCGAGCGACTTGTTGATGCCGACTCCTCCTGTCGACTTGTTGATGCCGACTTCTTCGAGCGACTTGTTGATGGCGAGTCGGAATTTTCTCCAAGTCCTTTTGACGAGTTGTATGACTTTGCTCGAGCTTGTTTACACCGGTATATGTATAGCCCCCAAGCGCCGAGTTGTTAACTTGTGACAGTTTGGAGCTTGTATTGATGACTTATAACTTCAGATGATGTAGCCCCCGAGTGCCGGGTTGTTTGCCTGCGACGACTCGGGACTCCTTGATGTATAACTCATGACTTTCAGATGATGTAGTCTCCGAGTGCCGGGTTGTTAACCTGCGACAATTTGGAGATAAAAACTTTTAAACTTGATTGTTATTTACCTTGTAGAAAAACGTGATCCGTGAGTAGCCCCCAAGCGCAGAGTTGTTGGCCTGCGACAACTTGGAGCTTCCAACTCTGTATTCCCTTTGACTTAAACTGAAAACCTGATAACATGTAGCCCCCAAGTGCTGGGTTGTTTGCCTGCAGCAACTCGGAGTTTAAAACTTTTTGAACTTGATTGATGCTTGAGCTGATTTGGTTCTTATAACCCTTCTTAGTTTTATACTGATGAATAAGTAGGCCCTGCCCGGTCTTTGCTAATTAGCAGCCAGTTTGTTGTACAGGTTGCATCTGACTTACCAGATAAAACTAAGGACAAGTTGGCTTCTTTGCCAGGTCCATGAGTCTAAAGCTTGAATTTTTCCTGAAAGGCATGCCCCCAAGGACCTAATGATCAAAGTTAATAAAGGCGCACTTACTGGGTGTCTCGGCAAAACTCTTACTGTAGAGAAGCCGGCTTTAACCCTTTGATCATAATAATCAGAGCTCTCTGGGCTCGTTGGTGTTGCGGAGCTCTCTGGGCTCGTTGGTGTTGCGGAGCTCTCTGGGCTCGTTGGTATTGCGGAGCTCTCTGGGCTCGTTAGTGATATATAAGCTGGAGTATAGAGACATTAATATTTTTTAGAAATCCCTTTGTGGGTGTAACTAAATCTTTTCAATAAATCTGATGCAAGTTATAAAGAACTTGACTTTTAAAGAAATCCATTGCGAGCAATATATAACTCGACTTTGAAAAAATCCGGTGCAAGCAATAGATAGCTTGACTTTGAAAAATCCGGTGCAAGCAATAGCTCGACTTTTGAGAAATCCGTTGCCAGCCTCTTGGTAGAGGAGGGTGTGTATCCTCTGCCGCCCCCGTCGGGTGCGTGGGCTCCTCTGCCCTCCTGGGGCTGAACTTCTCTGCGCGGTTGCAATATGAGGAGTTCAATTTGTGGATGTTTTTCTTGTCTGCAGTTGGGAGGACTTGGGAGGACGATTACATGGTCAAGATAGAGATGCACTAGGGAGGAAGTTCCAGGCTTCCAGCAACTCGTAAGAAATTATTTTAGATCTTGCATCAGGTTTTTCTAACTTCCGCGTGCAAGTTAACTTTCTGGATTTTACTCTTCGAGCAGACATGATCACATGGACAGAAAATAGAATTATCAATTGCATTTTGATGTATATATATTTATTACTTTGCCCTTGTTAATAGCCAGATTCGAGAAATCACGCACTTTTATGTGTATTATGTTAAGATATTAGCAAGCTAACAGAATAGTTAGTATCCTATCTTTGATACATAGATTAAAACTATTTGAAATCACCATCCTCCAGTGCCAAAACTCACAATGTTGAGTCTCTATATTCTTGTGCATTTCTACATCCTTGTGCATAGTTTCAGTGTTGTCATGTACTCATGTTTCAGTTTTTCAGACTATCGAAGCTCTCATGTGTTCCTTGTCCAGAACTGTCTCTCAGACTATCTACAATGCGCATAGGTATTGTTGGAACAAATTCTTGACTCTTTTTACATTGGTTCCTATTGTGTGACTGCATTTTATATGCAGGCGGCCAATGATTGTGATTTGAAACCAGTTCCTTATGAATTATTCACACAAGCATTCATCTTATCTGAAGAAGAAATCGTGATATGACACGGACCTGTCTTAGAGGTATGGAAGCATCTAGCCTACATCATGACATAGTAAATGGCAATTATCCCATATGTATTTCTTACGAGGTTTTACGTGTGCATGCAATGTAAAAAATAGTAGCAGCTAGCTCTCCCCTACACATGCGACTCTAGAAAATGTTGTTAACACTTTCATCACGTGAAATCAGTTGAGTAGACATTCATTCAAATACCGAGATGTGAATGTTATATTTCAGCATGGATATTTGAGAGAAGTCAGTCAGGGTGTTTGTTTTTCTGGTACTCCTCACATTTTGAATATCATCATAAATAGGCTTAGAGGATACCTTAATCCATCTGACTTTAACTACAATTTTATGTCTAGAATTTCCTCTCATAACAATGACCTTTTATTTATATTATTAAGTACATTCTCTCATAAATTTTGTAATGTGCAGATGGTTCAGTTTTGAAGGACATAAATGTTGAAATAGTTTGCTCTATTTCAGTATAACTTTGCGAATCAAATGAATATGAATGGTTTGGGGTAATCATGAGCACATTGTTATAACAGTTCTATGTTTTTCAGATCTTTGTATGCTACCCTTAAACTGAATGTGTTGCAATTTTTAACACTGCAGCTTTCCAAACTGTGACACACAGAAGATTGCTTAACATGCGAGGATCTTCTTCAATCACTACTTGTCGATCATCTTTTCTGGTTTGGCTCTCATGTTCTTAAATTGAATTTTGTGTTAGACCAGCACCCTTTGCTTCTCGCGATCATTTTCTTAACTGCAGGTTCCAGAATTATTTTTCCATCCAGACGTTGCTACATGTATGCATATCGGGCAAGAATGCTCCAAAGTGTTTAGTTTGACTCGCTTATCTCAAGTATTTTAAAATCCGTATACTCTATGGCAGTGTTCATCGGGATCCACATGTCCGCGTGCGACTGCGCAGTGTCAGCAGCTCTGCCGCGGGAGCTCCTCAAGCCGCCGCCGGCGTAGGTGTTGGCGCCTCGGATTAAGGCGGTGGTGGAGGTGGGATTGGAGGACAGGATACTGCAGAAGAACGCATGAAAGCCGTTCTAGGCACGTGGGGTGGACATGATGGGCTGCTCCATCAACGCGGTCCGCAGTCCGCACATCCATGGTGCCGTTCGTGGAGACCGGCATGGTGAGGTCCACACAGCTGGTGCGCCTCGTGTTCGGCCGCGGGGACATGATGCGACTGCTCCATGTGAGTTGCATTCACCTTACTTCCGATACACCACATTGATAACACTGCGTTTGTGCATATGGATTATTGGTTTGGTGGACATTTTCATCTAGCCATGCAAAGAGAATGGGGTGAGGCTTTGCTCGGCGATGGCTGCCGCGACGCTGCTAGCTGCGCGGCAATTTAAGAAGCTGGACAATGGCCAGCCAGACACGTACCCTGATCTATTTTCGTCAGTTTCTTGAACCAGCTTTGGATGATCATAACGTGCGCGAGTCGTTGAAGAATCAACTAGAACTAGAAACACTTGTCGTGGCATTTTGCAGTTTGAGCTTGACATATTTCAACCGCTGCGGGTTTCAGCGGCGGAACCAGGAAATACACATAGGGGGGGCCGAATATTGATCATAACTCCAAGATGGAGAAGAATGTACGAAATATATAGGTGGTAATTATGGTTGTAGAAAAATATATAATATTATATCCCATTAAGAGTTGATAGATAATTATAAAAGAGGTCTCTGTTAGCAATTAAACCTTGCTAAAAAAAGATATTTCCTCAGATCTGATTCAAGACATCTATAAAAGAGGTGTCATGTAGCTAAATGTACAATTAGATGAGGATTACCTAACAATTTTTAGTTGAATGATACACGATGTCTCCGTATTGAACTCATCAATAGCTTATCCATCGAGAGCCCCATTACAATTTATTCCTTGGTGTATATATCAATAAGCGATTTTTTAGAAATCTGCCTTCAATTTTGTACTAGAATTAGATGTCTAGACGCACAAACAAATGTCAAACAAAAGAAGTATTCGGCAGATTTACGTAGTAAAAGTCTAGATCAACAAATAAGTATGTAGTACTGAAAATCAGGAGGCAGTGGAAATTTATTTTTATCTTGGAGTGCTCCAAATCGAAGAAGAAATAAGCTTGTGGCTGGGTCTTTGGCTGCTTGGCCGGCTGGGTGCTTGCATGCAAGAACGTAGAGAGATCAGAGATGAGAGAAGCTACAGAAGAAAAAAAAAACACATGGAGGGCAGCTCGTATGGGTGAATGAAAAGTCAAAAAGTCTGTTACTTCACTAAAGGGATCTTCTATGGGCAGCTTCTACGTGTTCCACTTTACTAAAAACGAAATTTGGGAGATTGACATACCACATACGGAGAATACATAGTCATTTGCATAAATAATCTTGGGGGTAGTAATATTTTTACAGGATGTTGGGGGGAGCCGTGGCCCCTGTTGGTCCCCCCTGGTTCCGCCCTTGGCGGGTTTCCTATACTCCGCTATGACCAACACACACAAGATACATGGAGAGGAAGGATTGTGGGAGCTGGCCAAGAGGTGCTATGATTCCTACATCAGCGCCAAGTACAAGAAACACCTCACGGACGTCTACGACCTCAACCTCAGTTTAATTTACAAATAAATTATATCTCTCGAATTGATTGTTTTGTTAGCAAGGCTACAAGTCTTAAGAAAAATACAAGAGATGGTTGCTGGTTGTCTCACATAGAGAAAAGAGACGGTAGGGACCCAACTTTTACCGATGGTTGTACTAACAAAGATAACTAAATTAAAATCATTGATAGGCAACTCTTAGCTAATGTACGTATCCTTATTTTATTCCGGTCTAGATTGATGCATCGTGTCATACATTTCCAATTAAATTTTGGGTGCTTCAGGATATGCTTATGAGGTAGTGTCTCCAGCAGCTCACACATCTCCGAGTAATTCTTGAGCTCTGACAACCGGAACTACTCCAGTAGGATGGGACAGTGAGTTTCAGGTGTTATGTCGCCTACTCCAGCCCCTTGTCTACGCTGGACCTGGTCTCCTTCAACACGCCTTCTCTGCTATCTCCAGCTGCAACAATTGCTCCCGCGGTTCCTGGCAGAATTTGTAATAGACTGCACCTTTCCCCAGTTCTCTCTTTTTCACTCCTTCCAGCTGAACAATTAACTACTTGTACTGTTGCCTGATCGCGGGTTTCTTTAATGGAACCGGGAGTGATGTCCTATTATTCTAAAAAAGTTTCAGGTGTTACGCGAACCGGCAGATGAGCTTGTGCATCCACGAAATAGACACCACCTTGACGAAATGAAGGCATTACATTTGTATGGCTACAGTTTCACATAAATTGATCATCAAATGTAACCTCCATTGTTAGTTTGTCACTTGTTGATGTAGGGCCAAAGAATTGATGGCAGAATTTGTGTAGGCACCGGGGCAAAGAAATTTGAACAATTTCAAATTGTAAACCTATATGGTTTTGCATAACCATGAGATCGATTGTTTTACACTGAAACATGAGAAATGATAAGTGAAACATATAATTTTCGAATGTAAAAATCAAAGTGACAGCTAAGATGTTTGAGCGATACAAATTACAATATCTCTAAGGTTATAAACACACATCTATTTATTTTAGACCAGTTGCAACGCACAGGCATATGTCCTAGCACATAGTAGTATGCATGCATTCCAGACCACTATCGTTGGGCTTGGCCCAAGTTGTTATTGCCAAATTATTTCAAATGAAATTTTTAGGATCACAATCTAAACTTTCTTTTTCTATACAACTTGTTTGGTAGACCCCTTGTCCAAATACATGCCAAATGGATTAATATTGTGAAATGAGACTAGCATGTGTCGAAAAGGCACAACCTGCAGTGTGCCATAATGGTAATAACTCGTTGTATTGTGAATCAATTCACGAGCCCACATGCCATATTTTTTAGTTTTCAATCATATTCACTAAACAACACTGAAGAACCATACATATCGACTCAAGTGACGTATATACGACTACAAATTTCAACCATTTTAGTTGATTTTATGGATAATTATGGATAAAGAAAAGTTATCCTAAGATGCAACTAGGTGAAAAATCCTACATGAGGAAAGATTAGTACAACAAACAAGATACACAGGTAAAGAAGGTAGTAGTTGACGAGCATAAGTGAAGGTAAGGATCAAATTAACCAAAGGTGGAAGGGGTGAAGCACGTAGGGATGTATCATAAAATTCAAATAATTAGGAAGACTCTAATCTTTGTTGGGATGGTCGTGGCAAACAAAGCCCATTGTGATCTCTCAATCTATCCTTTTTCTCCCTTGAGCTCACCACAACGTACGAGCTCTTCCATTATGATAGATCTTAAGGTGATCTATAAACGTACACAAACTCTCCCAGGTCGAATACATTCCTTGCAAGTTTGCAGGCGACATAATGAGGAGCAGTAGATGGAAACCCAACGGCGCGAGATGAGAAAATCTGCAAGAGTTATGTGTGCAAAAAAAAAAGACCTAGATCTTCATGTTAGAGAAGTAGTAACTTGTATTCTCTATGCGTTAAAAGGCCAGTATATATACATGTACATGTGTAAAAATACGAAGAAATCCCATCATACGATGGAGAAAAATATGCGGGCTACACATAAGACATAGAGGGTGTTTGGTTAGATTTCTTTTTTTTTTGGCTTTTGGCTTTGCCTTATAAGCCATAAAAGCATCTAAATAGGTGCTTTTGTCTTTTGACTTTTGACTTATACCATAGTAAAACATAAGTCAAAAGCCAAAAGTCAAAAGCACATATTTAGGTACTTTTTGGGCTTATAAGCCAAAGCCAAAAGCCAAGTAAAAATCCTAACCAAACACCCTCATAATATAGCTCTAACACATACTTTCGGTGCTGCAACCAAAACAAAAACAAAAACAATGATATCTTATATCTGATATTTTTTTATAGAAAATACATACAAAGATATCTTATATCTGATATTTATCAACAAAAACAATGAAATGACAGTATGATATAGGAAGGTTATAGCTTAATTAGTATCATGCATCATGATATGTAATATGAGAGGCATCAATTGTTAGTTCCATTTTCTCAAAAAGATACTAGATTGATATATATGTTAGGTAAATACTTAAATTGATTATGCGAGAAAGCTGAGTTAAGTAGGCAGATCCGAGTGTTAAGTTGATTATACGAGAAAGTTGAGTTAAGTAGGCAGCACACCGAAAATTTTGTTTTGCACTGTGATAAATTAATAATGATAATCCCGTTTGTTTGTTTTACCATATGCTTAGCTAACCGTCTCTTGCTTCCATGGCTATTTTTCACGACAGGTAATAGAATAAGAACTTAGTGCGGACAAGGGCTGAGCCAAAACTTCAGGGAGCCCTTTATTTGAATTTTTTTTTTGAAGTTTTTAAAAAATCTAAAATATCATGGATGTAGACAATGTTGTATTGTGTAAAATCTCAATTGGAAATATCTTGTAGTTTAGCCTACACAAAAATGATAAAATCTGACATTTAAAAGTAGTGAACCGTATGAAATCAAATCTATCAGATTTTTTCATTTTTGCGTAGCCTAGAATATGAATTATTTTGAGACGAAATTTCGCTTGGTAGAGTGTATCATTGTCTACTTCCAGGGTTTTTTCAGATATTTTTGAAACTTCAAAATATGATTTTCGAATTTTTCAAAATAAAGGACTCTCTTGAGCTTGAGCTCCATTTGAGGGTTTCAGGTCAACACCGCAAGATATTTGTGATACGCCACCTCGATTTGGCAATGAGCGGCAAGCACGAAACCGTATGTTCAATCCCACACGAGAATGACAAGATTTGTGCTGAAGACATTACACTTTACACCAGCATCGGATTATTTAGGGCCACGGCCACGCGCGTCGAGGGAATGGAAATTGGCCCGGCCAGTACGCATAGACTACACTACACGGACAGGCGCGGGTCCGTGAGATGAGGAAGCCCAGCCCTGGCCCCCAAAGCTCTGCAGCCGCAAGCAGCCTGCAAATCGAATGCAAATGCATACATCATTACCATTACTACAGTACTGACTGAAATGCAGCGCCTTACCACTTGTGCTGCAAAAGGAAGCATCTTCTCAACTGGCATGCCCGTGCATAAACCTAATTACAAGGCACAAAGAGTAAGATCATCGAAGTCTCTCAGCAGTTATCAGTCAGGATATATAACAAAGAAACATTCCCCCGGTTTGCAACTTTTTACAGGTTAGGTCTACCACCAACAAACATCAGATATGACAGTGCCGCACTATGCGTCATGCTGTGCCATTGAATCAAATCAAACTTGCGCATTAAGTCTGCACGCTTTTTCGTGATCTAATATATCTTACTCGGCATAGCAAGAGCATCATGTGATCAGACCTTCGAATGTTTTGGTACAAACTATTGTGAATATGAGTATATTATATATGGAAACGTATTATCTATCATGTGTGATGTCTGAAACAATTACCAGACCAACACCCACCCAAAAAAGTACTCATGCGTGATGAGTACATTAAAGTAGGAATATCTCAAAACAGCCAAATATTGCAGTCATTTAGCATGATTTATTTTTTTGTATACTTACCATATAGAACAGCTCCGATGAACGCATCACCTGCACCAGTTGTATCTATGAGCTCTTCAGAGGGTATAGCTTCAGCTGTGCCCAAAAGTAACCTGCCACTCATCGAGCCTACACCGTCTGCACTTATTCTCAAATTTGACTAAAACAACAACAAAAACAATAAACAGATAGTAAGTTGGATTTCAAAAAGAAGCACATTATCTGATAAGCTGGGAATCCAAGGTATCCATTCAAACAGATAGCAAATACACCCCAATGACTAGAAACAGAAAATGTGCAGAGCCAGGAATTTAGGCTTAAGGCGTCAATTACAGCTTAATCATTTCTTTTGCACACTAGTTTATGTAAAGTTCTACAGACTTACACCTAATCCCAGATACCATTATTGATACTGTTATTACCATTATCTTTATTCAGGTGGAAATTATCTTCATGTTTACTCCTATAAGCAAACAAGTTGGTGGTGTGGTGATGCTGTTTGCCTCAAAGTCAGCAATCTCCCAGTTTGCTACCAACGGATGGGATTAAGATGTAATTGCCCACCACCAACTTAAATCTGTTTCGCAAAAGCACCCAAACTATCATAAATCTGTGAACGCCGAGCAACAACTTAATCTGGTCAACCTGGACCTCGCTGCCGATCATGCTAGAGACCGACTGTGCTGTAGCGGTCAACCTGATTAAAGAGAGTACCCCAAATACATCTACGTACGCGTTCAGGATCAGCTCCATCAGAGATCTTATCAAGGAGAGAGAGACCAAATTGGCTAGTATCAGCCGTGACGGAAATGGTGCAAGTCACGAACTAGCAAGATTAGGTAGGGTTCAGGCTAGGACTGAGGTGTGGCCAGGAAGTTTCCCCCTGGAACTTGCAATGGCCATAGCCACTGATTGTAATCCCACCTCTGCTTAATATTCTCTCTCTTGTATCACAAAAAAAAAACTTAATCTGGTAAAGAAATTAGTCATACAAACATGCAGTATGATTTTTTTCAGTCTTTTGCAACACATGGGTTTCTTGCCACCTTGCTAAAAAACACAAACCACTTGAAAAGAGGTGAAACAAATTTGGACTCGTTATTTCTTCCAACTCTTTATTTTTAAAGTTGAGTTAGCCAATAAAGTGAGAGATCATCTGAAATGTTCAGTGCCATCAAATAAGCATTAAATGCGTCGGAATTGAAAATGTACACAGTTAGAGCTTAATATTTAAGAGTATAAACGCCACCCAACAGTTATTGGGAATTTTCCTTTCAAAAATAGGCTATACCATAAACCGGCGGACTTCTGGAATACTCTCTTTTGATAATCTAGGCTCCACTCCGTGTCTCCATCGTATCCATTATCCACAAATTTTACAAAAAGTAGAGACAATTCTACATACTAAAATCAAATAATCATTTGCCGACTGTTATTTATTGTTAACTCTTTGCATAGCACGGGTTTAATACTTCTCTCAGGCCAAAAAAACTTCATTTTTATTTTACAACATTGTTGGTTTTTAGATTAGTGCACTATAGCTCCTGTCATGTAACTGTAGATCTTAAGTTCCATGATTATGAAAGTACAGACCAGAGGTCCAGACTCCAGCGGAAAGCGCACAATTAAAAGATAACATACCTTGGAAGCAATGCATTTTGGCAAGCTAGAAATCAAACCAACTTTCTTCTCTAGCGATTCCAGCAGATCCTCTACATCAGTTTCCTCAGTCTCAGAAGCATCTGCAAGTTGAGATGTATTACATGGTTTCTTTATATGAAAAGAGATCCACCAGATCTTTTGCAAGCAAAATGCACATCTAGGTGTTTGTCTTCGGTAAAATGCTCCATTAGTAAACTCACCTGTCATGCTTCTTTCAAGCATTAAGCAGCCCTTTTCTCCCCGGGTTACAATAACAAACTTGATATTAGGTAATCTTAGAAGCATGTGCACCAAAGCAACCGGTGTTGATGAGGCTCCTGTCCAGGCCTGCAAAGTAATATTAGGTGAAAAGAAAATAATCTGTCGGAATACTAGGAATCTCAAATGCTGCAAATAGTGATTAGCTAAGCCTTCCTGCTTGAAAATGTAGGACCATTTCTGTGCAGCACAATGTGAAATGTTTTGTTTTTAAATTACCTTATTCGACTGTGCTAGGAAATAACCATCCAACAAAAAGTATCCTCGACTAAGAAGATGATAAGGAACATACGTAAGGTACAATTATAGAGGTATAGATAGACTACACTAAGGCATATTTAAGTGCACTTTTGCTGCTAAATAGAAGGAAACCGCACCTATCGGTATAGGAGAAGAGAGAGTAAAAAAGAGAATTCTTTCCTAACCATGACAAGTGTAAGCACTTCCCATTTATACAAGTAGAAGCTGGTTTATGTAAAAAAAAAAAAAAACAGGACAAAAAGTAGTTGACATTAAAGTAAAACTGTCTTGGTGAATAAAATAGGGCTTATCAGTTATACTCTTTTGTAATAGAACTACTTGCCTGAGGAAATTTTGCAGAGCACACAACGTATGATGCAAAATTAAGAATCTCGTCCAATCCATCCCTCTTTTTCTCGGCATCAACCAATATGGGAATTTTTCTTTGGCTTGCCTGCACTGGATTGCCCCATAAATGGAGATAAATCTCACTACCAGTTTGGATGAGAGAAAGAAAAAACAGAAGAAGATGCAATAGTAACACCCAAGAAGTTATGGAATGACTTTTAGGCAACATTAACACATAGATTTTTGTTTCTGATCTAATCAACTGTAAGTCTGTGTATATATTATATACATGTGAGTTCAATGTTTAGTATGTACGCACTCATGACTCTTAAATTATCTACAAGATGAATGTTATGTTGAGGCAGGAAAATATTACCTCTTCTGCAACAAGCAAAGCAGTCTCATGCAGTCTAACATCAAAATACACCATGTCCACACCATTTAAAGCAGCAAATAAGTTTTCCTTTGTGAGCTCCTCTGGGGTCATTGGGGGATAACCAGGAGTGTGTATACAAGTACGTGTTTTCCTGAAAGGCGTAGGTGGGAGGTGGAATGAGGCAGAGGTAACCAAGAGCAAATAGGATAGAAACACGGTATATTGTTTTAGCATATATAACCAATAAATATCCATCCATCCTTGCATACAGATGCATAAATATACTAAAGCTAAGGGTCGGTCACTCACGTCTGGTTGTCAACAATGATATAGGTGAATGGTGAATTTCCCTCCTCCGCTACCTGGTATAAGGACATATACAAGTATTAGGATGGATGGATGCTTCTTGTAATAAAAGAAATAAAGGAATAAGGCAGCTGCATTGCATACCATGGTTAGGAATGAAATAATAGAGTAAGGCGATTGCATTGCTTATTATACCGTCATGTAGGAAGTGTCTACTCCATCGTCTTGCAGTTCCTTGAGAATGTTTCTACCTAGTGCATCATTACATACCTACTCTAGCAGTAAGAGCAAGGAGTGAGTATGCATACAAAGCGGTGGCATAATATTCACAAGGAATTAAGTAAGAACAAAGTGCAGTGAAGGAAGTTGGATACCTTACCTTGGATATAATCCTTGGGTTGAGACCCAGGCGAGCAGCTCCGGTGAGGGCGTTGCCGGCGTTCCCACCTCCCTGGACCTTGAGCGCGAGGCTCCGGATCTTGTCGTCGGGGTTGGGGAAGGAGGCGACGGTGGCGAGGTAGTCCGCGCCGACGGCGCCGCAGCCGAGCACGACGGGCGCCGCCTTGGGTTGGTGGGAGGCGGAGGCGGCCATGGGAGGTGCGCAGCAGCGGTGCCGACGGGGAGGAGGAGAAGAAAAAGGGGTGACTTGGATTGGAGCAATGTGCAGCATCAGCACCATTTTCCTTCTCCGCCGACGAGACGATTGACCTCGTGTTCTGAATCAAAACAAATCAACTTTTTTTTTCGGAGGAAAACTATCAAAACAAGTCAACTTGATGTGGAGATCGATGATGAGAGGTCCATGCGAAACCATGTTCCATAAACACAAACAAAGTTGCGGATAAGGCAGGCACCACATGGATGCACTGGGCCAGCCCACCTCATTCTCTTTTGGACTAGACTACACAGCGGCGCCGCATTTTTGCCATAGATTCTTTTTTGTGATTAAATTGAAATTCATTTATCTCTCAAATGGCTAATCTGACTGAAAATCCGTTTTCACTATTGGCTTAATCGCGACGAGATCTTCAAAACTAGATCCATTGTTGTCATGTTTTGACAACAAAAAAATCCGCCAGTAAATACCCGATTATTATCACTAAGCTACCAGATT
This sequence comes from Puccinellia tenuiflora, assembly GCA_012064385.1. NCBI lineage: Eukaryota > Viridiplantae > Streptophyta > Magnoliopsida > Poales > Poaceae > Puccinellia > Puccinellia tenuiflora. The sequence continues at coordinate 83,571 of QRDG01002046.1, forward strand.
AAAATAACTTGGTTACCAGATTTCTATACGTACATTATGTATCAATATAACGGTGCATCATACTATTTTGTGTGGAATGATAACATATTGTAAATCTTTAAAACGGTTAAATCCTTACTCTCCATCCATGTGTATCATTACAGATGTCTGCACATAAAAAATTATCCGATAACACCGTATAGTTATATCATGTTAACTATTCGATGTTAATCTGGTAATCATAGTATTGTAATCTGGTAACTGGTGTGACGGAAAAAATCGGCCAACCCGATATATATCTGGGTTGCAAATGTCTAAAAACATGTAAACAAACATCTACTAACTATGTATAATTAACATGGTAACTGGTCACTATTAATATGGGAGCCATAGTAATTTAATCTGGTATCTAATGTGAAAAAATAAATTTTATCGAAACGTATTAATATGGGATCTAGTTTTAAAGATCTCGTCGAGACGAATTTACTGGTGTAAACGGATCGCTAATCGGACTAACGATTTAAAAGATAAATCATTTTAAAATTTCGGATCTATCAATTAATACGATAATGTCACTATATTCCTACATGTCTGCATGTGCTTCTCCTATAAGGGGAAAAGCCTAGCAATTTAGGAGCCGCATGCGAGAGTCTTTGGTGCGGCGCCTCCGCATAGATTTTTCCTTCTCTTTTTCCCAGGTTATTAATACATGTCTCATTTATATAAATAAAAATTAAGTTACAAGGCTACAAGCCACGTACATACCGATCTTATAGAATTGAAAAGATATGATAAATTTATGTGACAAACCAATGCGTATCCCTCTCCTTCGACACCACTGTAGCAGCTACCAAAGAGAAACGAGCCAGATTACCTCTTCACTCGAGCTCGACGCGGCTCCATCGTTGATCAGCAGCTTTTCGGACCGCCCACCCCATTCAACTACCACGGTATAACCCAATGCTTGCTCCAAGAAAAAAAATTGGACATGGGAAATTTCCTTTGAGTCATAGTATGACCAGTGTGTTTATATTTTTCTAATATGCATATATAGAGTTGGCAGAATTCTGAGTGTGAATACCTGTTGGATTGAACAGAACAGAATCTGTGCTGCTAAGAAAGGAATGCTCTAACACTTGTATGAGCAGTGTGTCATTGTACACGCTCTCTATTTATGTGAGTGACTATAAAGGGTTGGTGAAGAAAATGGATCATTTTCAGGCCAGAACAGTGCGGCTAGATCCCGAGGAGATTGGCAAGTATGCTCGGTGAACGGACACATTTGGTAGCTTGTGTGTATCTCTGTTTCCAAATATAAGACGTTTTAGTGTATAGTCTATAGTGCAATAACGTTTTAAGACCAAATTTATATTATTCTGAGAAATTCACTTTGGAATCCGAGCTCACATGCTCCTGCTCAAATAAAAAAAAAGTAAAACATGTCAAAAAATTCTAAATTTTTTTGGTGATGAACATATATATGTTTTCTACATACGTGCCAAATTTCGTGACAAAATGACATTTCTGCTGCTCTGTGCAAAAATGACAAAATCCCTACTCAAAAAACATACCTTTTAGATCTCATTTTGGTCACTGGATTTGTCTTTTTTGCACAGAGCTGAAATTTATTATTTGCTCACGAAATTTTACACGAATGTAAAAAAACATACATATGTTCATCACAAAAAAAATTCAGAATTTTTTAAAAATGATTTACTATTTTTTTCGATTTTTTCATGTTGCCAGGAGCAGGTGAGCTCGGGAGCCAAAACGCCTCTCTATATTATTATGAGCTACGTAAAAATAACAAATCTGACAAGATATTAAAATTTTGAGACTGTGCACTGTTCACCGATTCAGATCTGCACATTTGTCCTTTTTCTTCAGGTCAGAGTACAATGAAATTATTGTTAAAAATTTGCACAGTGGTGGATCTAGATATTATCTATAACTATAAAAAATTATAATTTTTTGAAACTAAAAGGTGCGGATTCAAAAAAATCTAGAAACCGAGCTCCCTGGAGCTCGGCCTCCATTCGCACTTTCCACTAAAACATCTTATAATTCGGAACGGAGGGAGTATGTATGTTAAAAAAATATGTTCTTACAAAAAAAAAGGAATGCTAGATTTGAGTGTCATATGCAAAAGGTTTGTTGTGCAAATTGGAGATGTCAGAAGGAAATGTCTGTCTTCCTCCTTGTCCCATATTATGAAAAAAATGGCATTTTTCTTGGCAAGATTTGCTGAAATTCAAATGGTTATTCTCTGCCCAGCATGAAGAATTACTGAAGCTGAGGGTAAAAACAAGGTTCTAGGAAGCTATGTGGATCGATGACTTTCCCTTGCAATTTCTAATCCCAAAGTTATACATTTCTGAAGGGCCGAAGGTTTACATTAAGATTGACGGAAACAATTTTACAACACAACTCACACGCAGGACTCATGCATCCTTTTCTTTCTCTCGTCTCTTCGAGAGAGCCCTTTAGAGTCTATCGTCGGTGCCACCCCGATCCTCGATCTCGTCCGACGGTGCTACCGGCCAGAGTGGAACGAGAGGCGTGTGGAGCTCCTCTGTAAATAGTAGATCTAGGTTGTTTGGGGTGGCGACCATGCTGACACGCGGTGTTGGCTGATGACGTGGATCACACGTTCGCTGGGGAACCCCAAGAGGAAGGTATGATGCAGCAAAGCAGCAGTTTCCCTTGATTTCAAAACCAAGGTTATCGAACCAGTAGGACTTGGAGAAGGCTTGCTAGGTATCAACGGTGCCAGAAAAAGACTTTATAGCATGTTGACGTGGACCTGCACACAATCACAAACAAACTACTTTGCCCCAACGAAACAGAGAGGTTGTCAATCTTTCCGTCTTGTTGAACACAAAGAATTAAATGTGTAGATGTAAAATATGATGAGAGTGAAATATGACTAGCAAGCAAACGATGATTGAAAGCTATTAAAACAGTTGTAAACAGTATAGGAAAATAGGACCGGGGTCCACAGATCACTAGTGGTGTCTCTCCAAAAGATACACATGATGGGTAAACAAATCACAGCATGGCAATTGACAAAATTGTGGGCGCATAACAATGCTATCATAAAACAATATAGTTCACTGCTTCATCTAATATGGGCATTACATCAAAATACATAGACCGTTATCCAACTGCATCTATGACTAATAATCCACCTTGGGAACGCTATCAAGCATGTCACGCAGAAGTATTAAGTTGCAAGCAACAGATCATTACAATAAGCAAAGTGCATAATGTAAGAAATGTAAATAACACAAGGAAATAACACCGTTGTTTTGTCCCTAGTGGCAACAGCACATTCATGAGCATAAGTGTTGATGTCTACTACACACTTCTATTCTTGTAGACTTGTTGGGCCTCCAAGCGTAAAGGTTTGTAGGACAGCGGCAATTTTCCCTTAAGTGAGTAACCCATGGTTTATCGAACTCAGGGAGGTAGAGGTCAAAGATATCCCTCTCAAGCAACCCTACAATTAAGATACAAGAAGTCTCTTGTGTCCCCAACACACCTAATACAATTGTCAGTTGTATAGGTGCACTAGTTTGGCGAAGAGATGGTAAAATGCAAGTGATATGGATGGTAAAAGGTGATTTTATAATTCTGTAATAAAAATGGCAGCAAGCAAACAAGTGACAAAAGTGACTAAAAACGGTGTATCAATGCTTGGAAACAAGGCCTAGGCTTCATACTCTCACTAGTGACTACTCTCAACATCATTAACATAATTAAACACATGATAGTTCCCACAAAAACACATGCATGGTAGACGTTACTCGAAGATCATTCTTTTGTGGATCAAATAGGATGAGAATTGCGTAGGGCTACGAGAAGCACACCTTAAAGTTCGTATTCCACATCTATGGACACTTCATGTTGTCACTATCTGCATCCAAAGATAGTACTAACAAACACCACAACCTATTTCTTGAATAGTCTCTTTCTTCAATAACACAAGCATGAAGAAACCTCATGATCTATTCAATCCAACAATAATAAAGAACAAACTCATGATGAAGATCCCTCTAATCTTGATGCATAGAGTCACACACGGCACCCACACTGTCACCGAGGTACCGTGATCACAAGGGCGACTCCGCAAATTATACTAGATAACACCACTTGAGCAACATCATATCCATTACACATAGGGAAACATCATGTATTCAACTATACTAACAAAGCTCATGATCACAAGGAAGATCACATCATGGGAGAGAGAGATAACCACATAGCTACTTGTATAAGCCTCAGCCCCGGTGAGGGACTACTCCCTCCTCATCGCAGGAAGCAGCGGTGTTGATGGAGATGGCTCCGACGGTCGATCCCCGTCCCGGCAGTGTGCCGGAACAGGACCTTCTAAACCCTCGAAACTTGTCGGCGATGGCGGCGGAGCTCTATATCGTATTTGGGAAAATCCTTCGGGGGTTAGGATTTTTTCGTCGGGGGTGATTTATAGGCCAAAGGGCGTCGCGAGGGGGTCTCCGAGGGGCACAGGCGGGCGGCGGCCGCGGCCCCCCTCTCACTCGCGGATGGGACCCGCCCCTGGGCTGTGGGTCCCTCCCGAGGTCGCCCTTCTGGCTCCGGTCCTTATTTCTTCAATAAAAAAATCGTCGTAAATTTTCGTCCAATTCCGAGAATATTTCCAGAAGTAACTTTCTGCAACAAAATCAGCACAAAAACAGGGAACTGGCACTGGGCATCTTGTCAATAGGTTAGTCCGACAAAATGCATAAAAATGATGTAATATGATAGTAAAAACATGTGACAACATCACAAAACTAGCATGGATCAATCAAAAATTATAGATACGTTTGACACGTATCAAGTGTTTCTGTCAATCGCACTCAGCACACAAAGGCATGAACCCACAAATTTGCCTCCCCCTTGGCTCTCATCTACAAGGGGGAGGACTCCTCTACAGCACCAAGAAGCCATGGAGGAAGGGGGTTAGGGGGCGGCGCTCCCCCTAGCCAACCGGCCGCCGCCATGCGCCGCCGCCGCCGGCGCCACCCGTGCCGCCTCCGCCTTGCCCTTTCCTCCATGACCGCCGCCTTCACCGCCATCTCCATCGCCAATTCCTCCTTGTATACAGTGGTCCTCCTCCCTGTATACAGTGTCCACTCTCCCACAAACCTCTGTACCCCTCTATGTAAACATGGTGTTTGATGCTATAAAGTATTATCCAATGATCTATGTCATGTTTGTGTAGTTCTTTTTGTCATATGGTTGAATTATTGAATATGTTTGGTTGATTCGAGTTGTATGTCGATATGGTACAGTCCTATGGTGCCCATTATATATTTATGCGCGCATGGATGACATCATAGGGTTTGTAGTACGTGAAGGAGGCCGGGAGGTAGGGATGCCGGAGTGACAGAAACCTAAGCCTCATCCCGGTTTTTGACATTGTATGGGATAAAGAGGACCGTATGATCTTAATGCTATGGTTGGGTTTTACCTTAATGAATGTTAGTAGTTGTGGATGCTTGCTAATGTTCCAATCATATAGTACATGTAATCACAAGTAGTTGAGAACGTGTATGCTTTTCCTCTCCCACATAGAAAACTGCATCGAAGACAATGAATCGAGTAGCGTCACTAATTAATTATGGACAATTCCGCCATGCCTTCCACCACTTTTACACACTCATGGTTCTGTTACATTATGTCACTTTATGTTACCTTATTGCTGCAGCAACTAACATTTATTTTCTTGTTCTTTATTATCTTGCAAAGTTATCCTTTCATACCCGTTTTATTCCTATAGTTTTATTTCCTAGATAGAGCAAACGTTCGGTGTGCGTAGAGTTGTGTCAATGGTTGATAGAACTTGAGAAGATATTAATCCTACCTTTAGCTACTCGTTGGGTTCGACACTCTTACTTATCGAAAAGGCTACAAACGATCCCCTACACTTGTGGGTTATCAAGACCTTTTCTGGCGCCGTTGCCGGGGAGCAATAGTGTGGGGTAGATATTCTTGTGTGCACTTGTTTGCTTTATCTCTAAGTAATTTTTACTTTCAGTTGTAAGTTGTTTTCTATCTTAGTATGGATAGGAAATGCGAATTATAAAAAAATAGTTGTACTTGCTAACTAAAACTTTTTCAAAAAGAGAAGTGATTGGAAAAGGTGCAATGGTTAAGTGGGGGTCGACCTTGAACACTTGTGTTCATGCCTATGAAACCAAAGCAAATTTTTCCATGGAAGCTTCTCAGCTAGAAACATGTATTTATTGTGTATATACCACTGTAATATAAAAATAAAATTTATATATGTACTTTAGTTTATTTATGATGCAAGTTTGTTGTTTTACTGTCCAGAAACAGATTCTGTGTGCCTCACTGTAGAAAATCTTTAAAATCGCCAGAGCGTAATATTTTTCTGGAAATTTTTTACAGCAAAGATTATACTTTTATATAACTTTTATTAGTTTTGACTTTTCTGATTTGACCTACGTAGGTGCCTCTTAAAAATCGATCTTTCCTGACTGTTCAGTTTTGGCAGATTTCTGTCTTTATTTAATATTGTACTTAAGTGTTCTTAGCTTCTTGAGTTATCGACGGACAAAGGAATATTTGAACAATTTCGTATATATAGTTGCTAATATTGAATAAATATTATGAAACTTTTGTCAATGTTTGAACATGAGTGGATTTTATTTAACAAGTACTAACCCTACTAATGAGTTTTGTGAAGTTTTATGTGGATATAGTCTATAAGATCCAATCAATATGGTGATATGAGATGAATGATAAGACACAAGAGCTCAAGCTTGGGGATGCCCAGGGGAACCCCAAGAACATATTCAAGAAGATACAACCATTTAAGCTTGGGGATGCCCGAGGCATCCCTCCTTATTCATCAACGTATATCAGGTTGTCTCGTTCATGATCTATATTACTCATATTGTCCTTATATAATAATTGTATGCATGTGGACTTTTGCAAGAATTTTTATTGTGACAGCTATATTATTAAAATTTGCTTATGATGCTACTGAAAGTTATTTTGAGAGAGGAAAACATGGTTCTAAATATCTCAATAGTGTTTAGTCTCCTCTCTTTATGTTAAAAGTTTTGAAGTTGCATTTGTTTTGCCTTCCTATGCTAGTCACATTATGTTTTAATGATTTATTTTCGTACAAGATTCCTATGCATAGGAAGAGGGTTAGATTTAAATGTGTTTGATATTTACTCCTTGATGCTCTCCTTATTATTTCAACTCTTAATCTTATGAGAGCACCATTAAAATAAGCCTGGCTAAAAGGCATTAAAGAAAAGCGCTCATAGAAGGCAACCCATTTTATTCTTACTTTCTGTTTCTTTTTGTTTTTATTTGTGTTTGGGTGTTGTTACCTCTGTATCAACTCCCATGTATCCTTTTTTGTTTTGGTTTTTGTGCCAAGAATAGCCTCTAATGAGAGAAAAGTTAAATTTTTGAGTTGCTGTCCAGAAACAGATTTCTGTCTGTCACCGTACGAAATTCTAAAAAAATCACAGAACGTGATCTGGGACTGCAAATTTTTTACAGTAAGCATCAGGGTTTTGTCTAACTTTCATTATATTTAAGTTTTCTGATTCGAGGTGTCCTAGTATCCCGAAAAAAATCATCTTTACATTCTGTTCTGTTTTTGACAGATTCTGTCTTTGATTCTTGCATTACTTCTTTTACGGGCAAAGTGGAGTTCTTTTGATCCCGGAGCATCACTTAGATCTTTGTGACAGTATCTAATCTTTAGGAACAAGTGCATTTAATTTGTTAAGTGAGAACTGAAGGTGGATTATTTTGTTTGAGGACTAACCCTCTAATGAAGTTTATTAGAAGTTTTGTGTGAAGGAAGTTTTCGAGTATTCAAGAGCGAAGTGATGAAGGAAGATCAAGAAGGGATAAAATCTCAATCTTGGAGAGGTTACCATGGACCTACTCTGAAATATATAAGAAGTCACAAGCGTCTAAGAGCATCACTAGTAGAGTCCTTAAACCCTTAAAAGTTTAAAGGTCAGGAATTGTCACTTTTGTGCACATGTGAGCTGTGAAAAACAGGGGGCATAGACTAGAACCCTCAAACCCTTAAAACTGGGGGTTGAGGGCAGAGAGTAGAACCCTCAGACCTTTAAAACTGTCATTTGACATATCACAATTTGCATCATATCAATAACGGTTTGAAGCAAACAATAATCATTCTAGTTATTATTACAACACCAAATAGTACTCTCAAGCACATAATAATCATTCAAATTATTACAACAAAGAAAAGTAATTGTTCGAATCAAATAGGACATAGAAAAGTAAAACAAACCTTGATCATCAGCCTTGGCGCCGCCCATCCAACTGCCAATGGTGCTCTACAAGATCATCCCGGAGTTGACCATGAGTGCTTGCATTCTCAATCGCACGATGTGCTTCAAGAAAAGCTTCTACGCGATCGGGGTTCCTTTCCGGTTGCACACGGGTACCAACATTGTCATAGAAACAAGGTAGGTTTAACCCTCTCTCATCCTCTAGGATCATGTTGTGTAGAATCACACAACATTTCATGATGTTCTCCAAGGTTTTTTTGTCCCAAAAACGAGCTGGACCCCGGACTATGGCAAACCTTGCTTGCAAAACACCGAAAGCTCTCTCAATATCTTTGCGGGCTTTTTCTTGTGCCTTGGTGAAATTAGCCTCTTTTTTGGTTAGGGGCACACCATTTTTCTCCTTGATGGCCTTCACAAGAGTTGCCCACTCGGGATAAATGCCATCGGTGAGATAGTATCCCATTGAGTACTCATTGTTGCCCACTTTGTAGTTGCAAGCAGGAGCATCCCCAGAAACTAATCTTGCAAACAAAGGAGATCTATTGAGCACATTGATATCATTGAGTGTTCCCGGCAAACCAAAAAAGGCATGCCAAATCCATGTGTCCTCCGATGCCACGGCCTCAAGCACAATTGTAGCATCCTTGCTTTTACCGCAATACATGCCTTGCCATGACTTTGGGCAATTTTTCCATGTCCAATGCATGCAATCAAGACTACCAAGCATCCCCGGCCATCCCCTTTTTTGATTCATCTCCATCAATCTCTTTGTATCTTCCTCATTGGGTGCCCGAAGATACACATCACCATACAACCGGATGACCAACTTTGCAAACCTACGGACGGACTCCGTGGTTGTATCTTGCCCAATGCGAAGATACTCGTCGGTATAGTCCGCGGGTATCCCATAGGCGAGCACACGCATTGCCGCCGATATTTTTGGTATCCACTAAACCCCATGATACCGGCGGCGGATCTACGCCGCTTGAAGTAATCTGAGGCGGCCTCACAATCCTTAACAATCTTCACAAACAAACTACGGCGCATTCGGTACCTTCTCCGGAAGAGGCGAGGTGGGTATGTCGGATGCTGCTCCGCGAAGTAGTCTTGCATCAATTGCTCGTGCCCGAGAGCGCGGTTCCGGTAAATGGTGACTCGTCCCCTCTGCGATCCTCTCCTCTGATCCAACAGCTTCGCACGGTCTTCAAACTCTTGCACGTCGAGGAGGAGGCCCATCATCTCGATGTCGTCACCTTGAAGCAACTCCTCAATGTCTGAATCGTCCGACGAAGACCAGCCGGATTCATCGGACAACGACATGGAGTCGTCGCTGCTCATCTCCATCTACAAAATACAACAAATGAGCATCAAAATTTGCATCAAAATACATAAAAAATTTAGATCAAAATTTGCTTAAAAAAACATCAAACAAATACATCAAAAATACCTCGCTGCTCATCTCCATCTACAAGGAGCTCGGGGCCGAGGCGTGGCGCGGCCCGGGGCGGTGGAGGCCAAGGCGGGGCGGGGAGGCGGCGGCGGGTACGGGAGGAGGCCGGGCCGGGGGAGGGCGAGGCGGGGGAAGGTGGAGGGCGAGGCGGCGGCAGGTGGAGGGCGAGGCGGCGGCCGTGGGAGGCCGAGACGGCGGCGGCAGGTGGAGGGCGAGGTGGCGGCCGGGGGAGGGCGAGGTGGCGGCCGTGGGAGGGCGAGGCGGGGCCGGGACAGGCCGAGGCGGCGGATCCGGCGGCCGTGGGAGGCCGAGACGGCGGCGGCAGGTGGAGGGCGAGGTGGCGGCCGTGGGAGGGCGAGGCGGGGCCGGGACAGGCCGAGGCGGCGGATCCGGCGGCGGAGGTGTCGCAGGGAGGCGCGGGCCGGCGGGGGAGGCGGGGATGGCGGCGGATCGCCGGAGAGGGCGAGGCGGCGGCGGCAGGCGGGGAGAGGGGCTGAAAAATCAGCCCGCGCGTCGCGGGAGGACGAAGGGGTCGGGGGACGGGTTGGCCGTGCCAACCCTTGCTTCTACAGGTTCAGAGACGGGCTGGGAGGTCGACCCTCGAATTTTTTTGAGGGTTTGAGGTTCTAGGGGTTCTACTCTACGGAATTTAGACCCTTAAAACAGACAAAAATCGGTTAGATACAGGTTTAGGGGCTTTACTAGACATGCTCTAAGCTTGGGGATGCCCAAGACATCCCCTTCTTCATCGACAATCATCAGTTTTCACCCGTGGTACTATATGCTTCACATATTATGTACTATTCTTGGAGCGTCGGTTTGTTTTTACTTTCAGTTTATTTTTGTTTTTCCCTCTGGTATTTTAGCTTTTCAAAAATAAAGTACCAAGTTTTACCCATTTAGTTTTAGTTGATGCATATTTAAGGTTTTTTTCCGGTTTTCAGCATTTGCTGCTCACTGCGTGATTTTTCATATTTTACTGGGAATTCTAAAAATCATGAAAATTTAACAGATTAAGTATCATCTAATCCTCTGCACGCACAAAAATTGGCAAAAATTCATAACATGACTAATTGTACTTAAAAATTACGTTTTCCAGCTGCTGTTTTTCTGGACAGATTTTGACTTTTGTTGTAAGAGTGGCCTCTTTGCATTTTCATTTGATTCTTTTTGGATCTTACCTTTCATTTAGAAATTGGACACTTCAGCAACCTCTCTGTAACATGAAAACAAAATTTGATTAGGTTTAATGGCAGCACATTAGAAATATTATCTATTGCACTAATGTCTAACCGCACAAAAGAATGGGAGAGTTTTTGTGTTGAAGTTTTGTCACAGGAAATGAAGGAACACCGAACTGAGAAATATCCAAGGATGGTCAAAGCAATAATCTTGGGGATGTCTCCGCATCTCTCTACATCAACAATCACTCGGTTTGCATACCTTCAAACTTTGTTTTTGAGCAACATAGAAACTTGCATAAACTTGGAGCGTGTGTATCTTATTACTTATTTGTCTTAGTATCAAAACACCGTTTACATAAATGAGCTGATTGTCATATATTTTATTTATCCCCTGTTTGGATAGTTGATTGGGAGTTTATTTGGTTATTGGATTACTTGTTGAAACTTAAAAATGATGTGTGAATAATATTATTTAGAAATTTGTGTTTTTCTTATGATTAGTATCAATTTGTTAATTAGGAGTGCATAATATGTTATTTTTTATGTTAACATGCATTGTTTTACTCATAAGATGGTATGGTAGTGTGGTATCCTCCTCCGAATAATTCATGTTGGATTGACTTGGCACATGTTTACACATGATTGACCAAAAGAAAGTCCCACGCCTCGTTGAACGTTTTGCCTCAAAGTATTGATGTCACTTCTATGCCTTGTTTAATATTGATTTGTCGCAAAGCATGATTATGACAAGTATTGCTCTCCTAGTTGTCGCTTCCCAGTCTTTTGCTAGCCTTCACCTGTACTGAGCGGGAATGCTGCTCGTGCATCCAAAATCCTTAAAACCAGTCTTTCCAAAGCGTCCACCATAAATTCCTATATGTGGTATTTCCTTGCCACTCCAAGTAAATTTGTCATGTGCTACCTTTAAAATATTCAAAATGCTCCTTTTTGTGCCTCTGTTTTAAGATCATGAGGAAGCAATAGCGAAGCTAGATATAACTTGTGACAAGCAAGGTCATCTTGCCCCCCCCCCCTTTACCCGGTGTTGATGGTTCACGTCCTCACTTGAATTTACCCGAGAGCGGCTTAAGAAAAATATAAATATAACTCACCATTCTCCTCCGCACAATGAAAATCTGAGAAATCAGCTCAAACATTGGTTAGTGGTGAAACAAAGGAGAAAGAGGAATGTATCCGTTCCTCTAAAACCAGCCGCTCTCACAAGTCTAAAAGCCTTGCTTGAAATGGGGGACTAGCTAGTTTATTTACTGTGAAGTCGTTGACAAAAGCATGCATATCTCAAAACTGTTTTACTTCTGTTGAAAAATAAAAATAAAAATATAAAAAGCTCTAGCACATGACTAATCCCTGCTTCCCTCTGTGAAGGGCCTGTCTTTTATTTTTATGTTGAGTCACCATATCTTTCTTTGAGCACTTCTTCGAGAGCATAGTTGTCATTCTTAGTGTAATGTGCTTTGTTGCAAAATACTATTAACTAAGTTATAGTTGTGATGTTTCTATCTTTGTTCTAGTCTCCACTTGAACTTCGGAGGTGCTCTGCATTTATGTTTTGCGGTACCAGAAAGGGCAAGCGAGATACCACTCAATCATGTTTTATTATGATTATTAGTTCGTTGATATCTTTTCATTAGATAACATGGTTGCTAAAGTTTTATTATCTATGCATTCAACATCAAAAATTATTTTGTTATCATTTACCTACTCGAGGACGAGCAGAAATTAAGCTTGGGGATGTTGATACGTCCGAAACGTATCTATAATTTTTGATTGTTCCATGCTACTTCTATGCCTTTGACACTTGTTTTTATATTACGTTTATGATTTATTAGGACTAACCTATTAATAGTTGCAAAAGTGCACAATGTTCTTGTTTTACACTTTGATGTGTAGGAATCGCTTGGAAATTGGCAAAACGCAAAATGGGACTTGTTGGAGGTGGACTCTGACTTTCCTGAAATCTGTCCCTTCCAACAGATTTCAGAGATCGTCAGTTTGAGACCTGAAGACTACGTCAACTGAAGATCTCATGACGGAGAAAGTTGTGGAAAATTTCCATAGATTTCATTTAAGCCCAAGAACAGCCCAATCGGAGGTCCGTAGTTCCGGGAATCCCCGTTTTACTGAAGGACAAATATCTGATTACGGGATTCCGAAAGTTGGTGACGTGATTGACTCCAACTCTTACCAAACTTGGAGGATTCGACCAAGCCACGACTTTGGAACCTCATTAAGGATTTGAGGGGTCCCTAGGAAGGTTCTAGAGGTGCCCAAGAGCCCTTGGATAAAGGGGCCATCAATCGGAAGGCCGGAAAGCATTGTCTCCACCTATATAAAGAGAGGAAACCCTAATTTTGGGGGCAGCCACCAAAAGCCACGAATTTGCCTCCCCCTTGGCTCTTATCTACAAGGGGGAGGGCTCCTCTATAGCACCAATAAGCCATGGAGGAAGGGGTTAGGGGGCGGCGCTCCCCCTAGCTGGCCGGCCGCCGCCATGCGCCGCCGCCGCCACCCGTGCCGCCTCCGCCTTGCCCTTTCCTCCATGGCCGCCGCCTTCACCGCCATCTCCATCGCCAATTTCTCCTTGTATACAGTGGTTCACTCTTCCACAAACCTCTATACCCCTCTATGTAAACATGGTGTTTGATGCTATAAAGTATTATCCAATGATCTATGTCATGTTTGTGTAGTTCTTTTTGTTATATGGTTGAATTATTGAATATGTTTGGTTGATTCGAGTTGTATGTCGATATGGTACAGTCCTATGGTGCCCATTATATATTTATGTGCGCATGGATGACATCATAGGGTTTGTAGTATGTGAAGGAGGCCGGGGGGTAGGGCTGCCGGAGCGACAGAAACCTAAGCCCCATCCCGGTTTTTTGACATTGTATGGGATAAAGAGGACCGTATGATCTTAATGCTATGGTTGGGTTTTACCTTAATGAATGTTAGTAGTTGCGGATGCTTGCTAATGTTCCAATCATATAGTACATGTAATCACAAGTAGTTGAGAACGTGTATGCTTTGCCTCTCCCACATAGAAAACTGCATCGAAGACAATGAATCGAGTAGCGTCACTAATTAATTATGGACAATTCCGCCACGCCTTTCACCACTTTTACACACTCATGGTTATGTTACATTATGTCACTTTATGTTACCTTATTGCTGCAGCAACTAACATTTATTTTCTTGTTTTCTTTATTATCTTGCAAAGCTATCCTTTCATACCCGTTTTATTGCTATAGTTTTATTTCCTAGATAGAGCAAACGTTCGGTGTGCGTAGAGTTGTGTCAATGGTTGATAGAACTTGAGAAGATATTAATCCTACCTTTAGCTCCTCGTTGGGTTCGACACTCTTACTTATCGAAAAGGCTACAAACGATCCCCTACACTTGTGGGTTATCATAAAGCACCTGACAGTGATTGATATCTCACAAAGCAATATTCTTTCGACAAAGGGGTTTGTCCAACACAAAGGAAGATTTAAGTTTTCAGCATAAAGCTTCAACTTGCAACATATTTATCTCAAGATAAGGTCAACACAAAAATTTCATGGTTAGACACAAAGATAACATGAAGTAAAACTTGAACCAAAGTCGACACCAAGTGATTGCTTGAGAGGTAAAGAAGGAAAAGGAAAACTGACTCGACATAAAAGTAAAAGAAAGGCCCTTCGCAGAGGGAAGCAGGGATTAGTCATGTGATAGAGCTTTTTGAATTTTTGTTGATACAGAAGTAAAACAGTTTTGAGATATGCATGCTTTCGTCACGAATCCACATAAGAGAAGGTAGATAGTCCTCTGTAACAAGCAAGGCTTTTAGACTTGTGAGAGCGGCTGGTAATTAGAGGAATGGGATCACTCCTCGTTCTCCTTTGTTTTACCACTAACCAATGTTTGACTGATTTCTCAGGTTTGCACTGTGCGGAGGAGAATGGTGGGTTATATTTATATTTTGATTGAGACGCGGAGTCTCTTACCAGCTATCGGCAATTTCAAGTGAGCACGCATTCCATGCTCACCGGGTGAAAGGGGGAGGAAAATGGCATTGCTTGTCACAGAATATATCTAGCTTGTCTTTTACTGCTTCCTCATGAGCTTAAAAATAGTGACACAAAAAGGAAAATTTTGAACATTTAAAGATAGCACATGAAAAATTTACTTGGAGTGGCAAGGAAATACCACATGTAGGTAGGTATGGTGGACACAAATGGCAAAGATATTTGGCTCAGGGATTTGGATGCACGAGAAGTATTCCCTCTCAGTACGGAATTTTTGGGCTTAGCAAAATATCAAGCAATCTCATAACATCAACTTGGTCAAGGATGACTACATGATATACATCAAGTAAAACCACTAGACTTCACACCGTCTACCTTGTTAGCCAAACCAACTCTTTGCAAAAAGAATATCTAGACTTTGAGAGCTACCAAGCAGGACAAACACCAAAATTTTAAAGCTTTAAGGCAGTTCTTTACTAATCTATTCTTACTAGATGTTCCACAAGTTTAAGCATTAAATATATTTCATATCTCTAAACAATTGACAGGTATCAAATATTCAAAGACAATGATCTACAAGATTATGCAAGCACTTTTCACACTTCCTACATGATAATTTCCATTCAACCAAACACCAATCAACCTATTTGAAACAAAACTAAAAGGGTGCAACCACAAGAGAAAACTTCCTAACTACAAAAGCTAACAGCTCTGAACAAGAGATGCATGAAAAACAAGAGCTAGAAGCAACAATAATAAAAGCTAAACACTCAACACATATAAGTGAAGAACATGAGTGTTTAATGAAAAAGCAGAGCGTGTCTCTCTCCCAAACAAGCATGCAAGGATCCAATTTATTGCAAAGACCATAGAACAAAACACAAACAAACTGAAATTAAAAACAACTGACGCTCCAAGAACAGCACATAATGTGTGAAGGAAAAAAAATATAGTACCATGAGTAAACCGATGATTGTTGATGAAGAAGGGGATGCCTTGGGCATTGATGACGGAATTGATGAGAGTGTTTCTCCCTCAACTACGCCAACAAGCACTCTTGATACCCTGAAAGGAAAATAATATATGGGATAGGTTGAGCCTCCAAGTGCAGAGTATGTAGAAGTGGAAGTTTTTTCCCCACGAGGGTGACTCAAGGGTTTAATATCGAACTCTCGGGGAATCAGTAGTGGGGATTTTATCTCCTTGTCCTTCTCTAGATTTCCTGCAAACAAAGTAGATTGCTTTGTGCCCTCAACCTCACCAAGTGGTTGTCAAGCACAAGGTGTGAGAATGATATTAAGATAATAATGAATGCAAAACAGTAAATAAATATGCAATGGTGGAAAGTAGTAATGCAAGGATGATAGTAATGATGATGGATGATATTTTTGAGGTTTTTATATGTGTATGCAATGAATAAAAGTGTTTTTGTATTTTCTGATTTTAAAATGGCTGAATGTAGAAAATGCTTAAAAGTGGTTGGAAAGTTGTTTCTTATGATTAAAAATGGACCGGGGTTCATGGTTTCACACATGCACTCTCTCTTTAATATAGTGTGGCAAATAAGTAGACATAGGATTAACATATGAGATTGCAAACAAGTTTAATGACATGTTACTAATTATATGGGCATCACGTCCTAACATAGAGACCTTTTGATTATTAGTCTCACTTATACTCCACCAAGATGCGAACTAAATCGTAACACCTCAGTAATTAAGATGACTCAGAGTATAGCCTTAAGATTAATGACATGAAGTGAAAATAAGAACATGCTGGATCTAGTCATAGGTAGAGGCTTGTCACTCCTCATACCTTGCAACATGGTATTTTGGTTTATCCCTAGTGAGCCAACAAAGTAAGGTAAACACCCAATGGATCGTGATATTAAGTTGTCAGATTATCACATCACCACCCCCGTTACTCCAACTAATGCACACGTTCCCCCTCACACGCTCTCATAAACATGCTTGATCAAAACAAGGATACAAGAATGGGGTACATAATATGCATCTACTTTCATAACTGAAATAAACATTGCAATCTCAAAATATATTAACTCATAAAAAGATCCACCACAAAGGTAATACAACGATGACCGTAATCATGTTCAGCAGCTCATACGGTGCTAATTAGTGAAGCTCAAGAGAGAGAGAGATACATATGCTACTGCCACAAACCCATAGTCCAGAGGTGGACTACTCCCTCTTCATCATGGAGATGGTGGAGATGTCGATGGAGAAGAAGGAGACCTCTCCGGCAGCTCTCCGCCGGAGTTTCCCCCCTCCAATCTGCAGCCTCCTGGTCTCTGTTTCTTGTGTCTCTCGTGTGGCGGCTCCCTCTCTGAAAAACGTTGGGGGGCTCTTTATATAGGCATTTTTAGGTCACGAGGAAGCTTCAGGAAGAAGGATCGTCGCAAACGGGGCCACGAGGGCCAAAAGAGGTGGGCCCATGCGGCCCCTGTACCTGGCCGCGTGGGGCACCCTCTTTCGCCCCTCCGTCCTCCGTTTGCTTGCTTCCTTCGCTCCTAGGTCTTCCTCCTTCCAAAATAATGATCCCCGTAAATTTGCAGCTCATTATGACATCGTTAAGGCCCTGAAATAAATAAGGAAAGAAATAGGGGTTTTCTGCCTGCACAGGATTAATTCCATAAAAATGGGAAATCATTATTAATTACCAAAAATAATTAAATAACAGTAATATTCCCCTTATATGATGCAAATATGAATGGAATACAAGTATTATAGTGCAAAGTTCATGTATGCATTTTACATGCATCAACATCCCCAAGCTTAACTCATGCTCGTCCTCGAGTATGAAAGTGATAAAACTAACATGAACTTTGCAATATAATAACAACATGGATATAAAAGATGATTGCTACTGCTACATAAAGTCAAATGATTCATTAATTAAAAAAAGTAGCAATATGCAAACAATTTATAAAGTGATATCAAGTATTCAATGCAAGGATGTTCAATGATAGTTCACAAAGTGTAACATAAAAGATAGTAATATGGACCACAAGTATGCAATATGATAAGTAAGAACATCCTACATTGGTCATAGAGTGAAGATGAAAATCTGAAAGTAAAAGGTGGACACTTTGGAAAGGATATATAAATGAGTAGAGGTAAAACATGCATAAGTTTCATCTATCCTCCAAACTATTCTACTTGAGTTATTGATTGCAATGGTAATACATGGTGTCAAGCTCTCATTCCCCTATCATAGCATCTTGAATGATTAAAGTTAAATGTGAAAGCAAATATGAGTAGTGGCCTTGATAAAGTAAGGGTTAGATGTCTCATGCCCCTTGAATACAAGTACCTACACCATGATTACTCATCTTGGGAAACAAAGCAAGTTTAAGTTATCTATCATTGTAAGTAATAATGGTATTATCAAGAGCCTCAACTAGGGTACCTCTTGTCCCATGATATGGATCAAGCCCACATCAAAACAACAAGACAAACAAACATAATGAACAACCTCAACACCCTTTTTATTTACCACTTGATATAGCTTTTTATTGTAGGGTGTATCACAGAAAGTTTAAAATATCATGTAAGTAAATTTCCACCATGAATGATGCATGGCTTAGATTGGTGGCCCAAGTTTCTCTCTAACCATTTATACAAACTCATTTAAACTTACTCTATTTCCACATTATTTCACCATGATAGGTATCCATAAACAAAAGTACATGATATCAACTAAATAAATGATGGAACATGTTGAAAGCTTTGCATGTGACAGCACATATGGGCTAACTCCCAACCTTAAACATTTATCAAGCCACTATCATCATAATATTAATCACAATGGTTCATGTTTATTAAACGCAGTAAAAATAAAGTGTGCATCAAGTTCGCGAGAGCTTTTTAACCAACTTTTCCCATTACAATAAATAACATAATCATTTTCATTTAGAGGTATAGATAACACAAATAACATGGTAAACATACTTGGAATAGCATAAAGCTAATAGGTAGATATGGTGGACTCACTGGAAAAACTTGGGTTGAGGGTGCTGGAAACAAGTTTTTACTTGTTGGAATTTTTGGGCTAGCAAAAGGGAGAAGGATGACCATCTAGATGCATGCATGAGTGTCCATAGAACTAACTAATTCATGTCAAACAAGGTGAAATAACATACATCATCATAACATGAATAAAAGATAGCTCATGATAAAGCATTTGCATATTATTACTCATAAAGAAGCTCATGAATCATGCAACTATATGTGTCATTAAAAATCAACTTAGACATCCCTTTTCCCAATACAACAAAAGCATGCAAGATATTTCAACCCATATTTCCAGTAGCTTTCTCATATATAAATGATAGTGTGGTGGTCTCACAAAATAAAAATCAAGGCAAAAACAAACAAAGAGACGCTCCAAGTTTATGCGATAAAGTGTTTCAAATGAAAAACAAAAGTTAGACGTGTGCAAACCAAGAGTATGTTGGTTCAGTGGGGATGTTCTCCACATCCCCAAGCTTATGGTTTTCACCATCCTTGGATAACTCATGGTGCATCTCCTCTAATTCCTGTGAAAAAACTTCAAAACACTGTTTCTCCCATTTCTTTTCTGTGGGGTGATATTAGTAGAGATAAACAAATAGGATTCTTGCTGCATATAATCCATGGACTAAAATTCATATGAATGATCAGAGAGTGTATAATGTTGTATGCCCACTCATAAACTCAATTGGATCAAAAAGATTCAACTCAAAAGTTCAAACTATGCATAAAACAATATGGGACAGAATCTGTCCAGAAAAACAGCAGCAGTAAAACGTATTTTTCTGTCCTACTTAAACTCATCGGGCAATGTTTTTATTTTCCTTTTAGTTCATATATGTCACTAAATGCATGTTGAAATTTAAATTAGTTTATATAAACCATTGGAAGTTTCCTATAAAATTTTATATCATGAAAGAAAATATATGTTGAATTTTCGGCCTTTAAGGGAGGGAAGGCTAGATTAGTTTCTACATGGGGACCCTATTTGGTTAGTGGGAATCACGTATTAGGAGCATCTTATCGATGATCTTATTGGCGAAACATCTTTAAATGACCTTTATGGCTACGTCGATTGTTCTACAAGTACAACCATTTTGACTGACTATTCAAATTCCGCCACGCAAACCGAACAAAATATGGCCTTTGTTAGGATCATAATTGTTATCGCCACTTGTAATTGAGTTGACAATAAAATATAACATATCCATATCACCTCATTTGACATGTATTATCATTTTCCTTCTATTTCGTACCAGCTCTCTTCAATCCATTTGTGCAATATTTCTCATGTTCTTGATATACATTCAAGCCTTGTTTATGCATGCTACACTTTATCAAATTCTCACTCTTCAGTTCGCTTTGTTTGGCGATGCAAGTATTACGTGGAAGCATTGATAGTTATAAATTTCACATGATTATTTCACTTGGATACCATAAGTACAACGATACTCGTTTATATATTATACCTTTTTACGGAACCCATACAATTTTATTTGTGGTAACGTCAGTCCATTGCAGTAAGTGATTGCACCTAATCGAGCTCATTCCAAGACCTTATTTAGTTATAATCCAATAAGAGGCCAGGCAGTAATTCCTTCAAGATCCCTCACGTAATATAAATGTGGAAGTTTATCCCTCTTTCTTTCTTTGTCTAAAAATGTGTGGTTAATTTTAGCCATTCTTCATAATATAATTAACAGAATTAAGCAGGCAACCTGCAATCCAACTTACTACTTCAGATAAAAGTATTGAACAGAAAGGTTCATAGCTTGCGATAAATTCTTGAAATAATAAGTATAGTGTTGCAACAAAAAAGGTAATAGTCAAGAATAGAAGAGAAACAACAATGCGACAGAACTTTAGTGCCTGTAATACTTTAGTATCAGGAATCGTCTCTATCCTCGCCTCCTTGTCTTCACAGCATGATACTTATAAAAAAATTAGTTTCTCGGAACAACAATAATATTGCAGGAAAAAAAACCCAACCCTTGCATAGTTCCTTTGATAATTTCAGTGTCAACCCATCAAAGAAATTCCTATACCCGAGAAAAGACAAACTCCAGTATCCTGTAACAGATAGAAAACAAATGGAAAGAAACGTGTTGACTGCACATTGATTTCCTTAGTATTTTACTGGTATGTTTTGATTCATGATTCTGCAAAATTTCAATAACTAATATATTTGCATTTCTTCCATCATCCTTGCATGGGCAATATCAACATTATTTATAGCACGGTAGCCTTATTTAGATCCTTAATATTATGTACTATAAATAATACAATTTTGTAAAAACAATCAAGAGTTTGCTCTTCTCACAATACCATAGAGGGGACTGGGAAAGCTATTACATCACCAATTTAGTAGTAAAGGGGTATATACAATACCATTCATCAAACTGACCAGTAGGGCATGTATATTTTTATTATATAAACCTAAAGACCCCTTTATTATGAGTAGGCAAATGGACAGACCAAACAGCTCATATCATTTAGTTTTCTTCTACAGCTCATCAAGACATAATATCGATTAATGCATGTCCATGAAGTATTTCTGTGTTGCTAAGTCTGAATAATCCTGAAGGTAAAATAAAATGAGGAAGTTTAAACATCCATGCGATTCGGGGCACATGATGATATTCTGCGTAGATATTGAAGATGATCGTTTGGTAAGCAGTGTATGATAGTGTTTGGAAATATAATAATTACGTAACACGGATATATCATTTTAGCAAAATTTAGTGTACAAAGTAATTTCTATAGTGGAAGACCGATGCTTCAAATATTTCTGTGTCGTCACTCTACGAATGAGGATCCGAGCAACGGGTAAAGAGCAGATTGTAATTTTTGTAAAGAACTATGCTTAAACTCCGTGACAATAAAACCAATTTAGAACAATTAATGAATTTGCTTGCCATGGCTTTAGAGATCTCACCAGTCACCAATCATTCAAAACTGATAATGCAATAGGAAGGAAACATGTAGGGTTATGTATGTATATATTTGCAAGGTTATGAGGCATTTCTTGCATCTCCTCAGAAAAATATCAATACAATTCCCACTATTCATTTTATGATCAAAAGGAGAGGTAAATCTAATGAGTATATATTCCTTAACGTTTACCAACTATTGCAGAAGAAAATCTAGAGCCAGCCACATAGAAGGAGAATCAGGAGCTTGTTAGTGCTGCAGTTTTTTTCTAACATCACTGCCAATTACCAAAGCTAACTTGCGACGATCAAATATATAGTACTCCCTCCGGTCCGTATTAACTGTCGTGGAGAAACACTGTCGATAGTACAAACTACTACGCCACTCACGACAATCTTTTCGGATCAGATGAGTATAATTTTAGAATGACTATAATACATGGAAACTGGATGTACGCTTTTAGCTAATAACATACCTTGCTTCTTGGAGAAAGTATCCGGTGCAAACCAAGTTTCGGTGGAAACCGGTGAAAACCAAAATAAAAACATGATTAAAAGTTTTTAAAAAATCTGAATAAAAATGCATTACGTTGGGAAGGCACATTTCTATAGGCTTGCAAATTTGCAAGTTGAAACTCAAAAAAATTTAAGAGATACAAAAATAACAAATTCAGCAATGAATAGTGGCAAAATGAATAGTAGCTGTGAACGTCACTATTCATTGCTGATTTTGTCATTTTCATGACTCCTAAATTTTTTTGAGTTTCAACTTGCAAATTTGCATGCCTATAGAATATTACCTTCACAACGTAATGCATTTTTGTTCAGATATATTTTAGAATTTTTAAACGTGTTTTGTTCGTGGTTTTCACCGGTTTCCACCAGATACTTTCTCTGCTTCTTGGGTGTAAGTGCTTGCTGCCATCACCGACTGAAACACACAAACAATAAGTTCTCAGGCAAACTTATCCATATACAGATTAACTTTTCCATCTTATTATTTCAAATAAACCGATCAGTAGCCTGATTTCTTGTCTAGCCATCAACCTTAGTTTACGTAAGTAGAAAGTTTAAAAGCTTAATTAATTATAATCATAATTAAGACATTTGAATATTAATGGAAACAACATAGAATCCTGGAAGAGCTTTTTGAGCTAGCACTAATTACTCTATAACAGAAGCCTCAGTTGATTATAAAAATCAGGAAGTTCTAAACATATGCAATGCAGGTATTTTTGGCATACAATCCTCTCAACTGTGGTGAATTTCAAGACATTCTACTCCTTTATAAATTACTTCTAATTGAAGGGGTTGTATGTAATTAAGAATAGTAAAATAAGTATGTGGACGGTATGATCAATTCACATAAACCGTACTTCTAATTATAATTTCAGTGTCCTACTTTTCAAGAGATGTTGCAAAGCCATGCTTGCCGAATTTGCATTGCTAGTTAATATGCACTTTTTTTAAGGTAAAAAAACCGTACATTTGTGCACATATGGCGCCACTTGATTTTCACACAAATGAGGAAGTTAGTATGCTCCAGTTCATTTACCAAGGTAAAGCGTAATATTGCAGAAAATTCTCGCAATAAATTGGAACCGTCATACCTAGACCAATCAAAGTAAAATTACAAAAATGTTGCGACTAAACCAAACTTATTTGCATATAACCGGACTGAAAGAAAATGAGACAAACGATGCATAAGGCCATGTCTGATCCATATGAAACACACTGTTCTTTATCTGCAGACGACGGAAACATTGAAAGGATATGCTCTTTCAACCATCTCCTGACCCAAAAACCACCCAACATAACTCGGCTGATTCGACGGATAAGGCACACTCTATGTGGAGTCAGACACATAGGTCCCCTTTGTTTGGGCTGCGCTTCTTGATTCCAAGATTCTGGGCATTCCAAAATTAGAATCTGAACCAAACAACCCGCTTTGGCTATGGACTTTGGTAGAATCGATTCTGAAAATTACACACAAAGCGGCAGGCAAGTCGGAAGCAGCGAAAAGGATGATTCCCGGGATTCTGAGGCGAACCGGTACCTGCCCACCCTTTATTTTCTCCTCCCTGCCCCGACTCATCTCTCCTCCCCGTTTCCTTTCTCTCATTCCCCATGTCTACGATACCCATCTAGGGTTCATCACCACCGCCGCCACACCGGATTCCGGCCGCCGACGCCCGTGCTCTCGGCCTGAAGAGTCGTCTGCGCCGCGCCGTCCCTTCTCTCCGTCCGCGCCAGGCCCTGCTCGCCGGTTCGCGCCGCGCCCGCCCCTCCTCTCCGTCCGCGGTCGCCACTGCTCGCCGCCTTCTTCGTCCGCGACCTCGACCGGCCACCTCGACCGGCAGCCCCGACTTCTTCGCCCGCGACCCGCAGCCAGTGAGCCGAGGTAAGCATTCAAATCTGGATCTATTGGTTTCGCTGCCAGACCTCCAGATTTAGAAGAGCATGCCATTTGATTGATTCTCCCAGTTGTGTTCACTTGTTCAGGATATGCTAGGGATATTGCTGCAATAGGGTGTTTTTGTGTGGCAGGGGAAAGTCTTTGTGTTGTCTTTGTGCCGATTTTGTGATGTCCTGTTTGTGTCTGTGATTAATTTATTGTGTTGCATGATTAATTGAACTACTCTGTTCTGTGTGCCAATTTGATGTCCTGGACAATTTTGTTGTGCCAATATCTTGCCTGTGAATGCAAAAGAAAATTCATATGTAGATGAGAAAAGAGTAATTTCTTGTATGCACTTTTGTTAATATATTCTATACCTTGCATATATAGATGGCAAAAGAAAAAGCAATTTGGGATGCAGAAGCTACTGATGTTTTTTGCAAATTGTGTGTTATTGAAAAGGACAAGGGGAATAGGCCTCTGAAATTTCTTAGTCCCGTTGGTTACAAGAACCTAGCTGCTGGTTTCTTGAGCGAAACAGGGAGAGAGTATACCAAACAGCAGTTCAAAAATAAATGGGACAGTATGAAGAAGGAATACACCAACTGGCACATTTTTAAGAACAAAACAACAGGACTAGGTTGGAATTATGAAGCAAACACTGCGGTAGCTGATGATGGGTGGTGGAAGAAAATGGGAGATGTACGTTCTCCTGAATTTCATTTATCATTGTTCTTGTAAGTAATTTCGCAATAGTTGTCCTAACGTTTGCCAACTATTTTATTTTTAGGAAAACAAGGAGTTGTTAGCTTTTCGTAAACATGGGCCTGACCATTTGGATGAGATGAGTAGGATGTTTGAGAATGTTCTTGTTACTGGAGAAAGTTCAGTCATGCCTGGTACTGGTTCGGTGCTGCCGGAGGGTGTAGATGTTCATAGTATTGAAGATGAAGAAGATGAGAGTGAAGTGCAGATTACTCCAGGACCTGCAAAGAGGGGCGGTGGACAGCTGGAGAACCCAAAAGGGAAGAATCCTGTGCAACGTGATTTCAAGCGTATGGTTGACCATATGATTAATGAGGATCAATCGGTGGCAGAGAGTAAAAAAACCATTGTTACTGAAATTGAAGCGATTATGGAAGAAGTTGTGAAATGTGGTGCAACTGAAGGAACTGATGAGTACTACATAGCAACTAAATTGTTTGCTAAGCTAGAGAATCGTACCTTTTTTTATGCTATGAAGACTACCGTAGGCAAGATGAATTGGCTTAGGAGGATGTATGAGGACCGTAGGAAGAACTAGATTAGTTTCCTTGTACTCATTCGCATTGCTTTTCACCTTCTGTGCTCATCATGGCCATGTATCTTGACATTCATTTACCTTATTTCCATGTAAAACTATGACATTTTCTATGCTATGTGGTTTCAATTTCCACCTGCTATGTGGTTTCAATTTCGAATTGTATATTTTCTATGCTATGTGGTTTCAATTTCCACCTGCTATGTCGTTATGGTTGTGGGCTGATTGTGGCCATCTCTTGTAGATGAGCACAAGTAGTAGTGATGAGGACGGAATTAATTCTGAAATGGTAGCAGCTGCGGCAAGAAGGGAAAGGAGAAAGTACTACATGCGAGCTGCACATGTTGCTGTGATGTACGGTGAGAAGTTTTTAACCAAAAGAATTAGGAGAGTTCCTGTCATGACCGGTCAACAGTGCGACTTCGATATGAGATTCACCTCTGTAGTTGCGGGATGTCCAGGGTCAGCACATGACACAAGGATATTTAAGGATACTTTGGTGAAGTATGCAGACAGATTTCCACATCCACCTAAAGGTAACCGTTTATTTTAGTTGTGGACATTACTATTTTCGTAATTTAACAATACCAATGTTCTTGTTTTGCAGATAGATACTATCTTGTTGACTCGGGTTATCCAAATTGTGAAGGATATCTAGCTCCATACAAATCGACAAAATACCATGTGCCGGAATTTCTCCATGGTGACCCCCCTAGTGGTAAAAAAGAAATCTTTAACCATGCACATTCATCGCTGCGCAATGTCATTGAGCGTGCATTTGGTGTGTTGAAGATGAAATGGCGTATTTTACTGAATATGCCATCTTACCCTTGTGAGAAGCAAGCTTTGATCATCATTGCTTGCATGGCTCTTCATAATTTTATTAGAGACAGCCACTTGAGAGACAAGGAGTTTGATAGGTGTGACCGTGACGAGAACTACATGCCAGGGAATCTACAACCCCTACCGGCAGGCCATGTATATAACATTGTGCATGGTGATGATGCTCTCATGAAAGAAACTCGTGAGAGAATAGCTGATGGTTTGTTTGCAGCTGCAGCTGGAGCATAGTTTCATATAGCTGATGGTTTGCTATGGTCTGTAACATAGCACTTGTAGGTGATGGATCATGTATATTTTGGATGATGGATGGTTAATTTGTAACTGATTGTTGGTGCATATTTTGGTTTCATTTGTACGACCATGATATATTTTATTAATATCAAATATATTGGATGTCGTACTTTGCGCCTAAATAACGTGCACAATTGTCATTACACTGAAAAACTCGGACATAAACCTTCACGAGGCAAGGACGTAGCAGACATTTTACAAGAATTACAACTCTTTAAGCTGTCCAACAGCAGGTAAACAAACAGACAACTTCTAATTCTCAGTTTCAACAGCAGGGTAAACAAACAGACAACTTCTAATTCTCAGGAGGAATCAGGATTCCCAACAGAATCTCAGAATCCGCAGCCCAAACAAAGGGGCCCATAATCGCACAAACGAGCCTTCCGTCTTGAGCATAGCTCACCGGCTTTATGGCCACTGACTTGCTTTGAGGCGTATATATTTTCCTTGTTGTTTCACTTTCATTAAGTAGATGTGCACGTGCAAGAGAACGCACGTATAATCAGTTTGAGGAAATTGAAAAACATTTTATTTATAAATATGGAGGTTTTTAGATGATAAATATTTGTTCTTATTAATAAGCCATTGGTATGGGAAATAATCTGAATTTGCCAATGGAAATGATTTGTCTAAACAGATCCTTCTAACCGTTCGTTTTACTTATTTTTAACAGAAAATCATTGAACAAGAATATAACCAATCAAAATGACACAAGCTTGGTATATATTAATTTTAAGAAAACGACGATCATCGCTTGAAATAAATATTGTTAATACTTTAATTTCTAACTTTATGGCTAAATGGAGCCCGTCCACTGTTTTTACTGTATTTATTATTCTGCACTTCTACATCTAATTTAATCTTGGTCGCTCGCTTCATGCCATCATGTTTACGTTTCAATCATCTGCTAAAAAACCTTGGCACACACAAACGACAAATGTTTCAACCTCATATTGTGGTCTGCTACAGGTGTGCCGCCTAATGCCTTCATACAAACAAATTTCATTTTACTTCTGAATCAACCGTCTTTAGAGAAACTGAACTTTATGTTAGACACTATGCAGGTTATCTTAGACTAACCTTCTGGTTCTCGACTACCAGTATTCGTATTACTGTCTTGAAAAGGTATCAGCGTATTTGATAGAAGTAGAGAGCAGAAGTTAACCTGAGACTTGGACTGGGCGGTGTGGACATTAGATTAGCCCCTCTTCTCCTGTTTTCGCAAGGTGAGGTTCCGATCAATCCATTGATATTCAAACAAACTGACTGGGAAGTGGATAGAGTATTGATTATCTGGATCGACAGGACTGCTATTGGAGCGAGGAAAACATTAGCCGAGCCGATGGCTGCTCGATCATGGGGCTCGTGATGCTCTGGTCCAACAATCTGCTCCACCAGTTGGACTCCGCCGGCCGACACCCGAGACGTTCATCCATAGCTCCACCGCACCCTCGTCACTCCGTCGGACAGCCGAGTGGTCCGCGAGGCGCGACCGCGCGGGGCAGCGGCATCCAGGCGTGCGAACTGGCGGCGTCCGTGCGTGCGAGGTGGGTTGGCGGCGGCTTCCAAGCTAGTGCGTCCCGGCGTCGGAGGAGAGCAGAGTAGATGGCATCGGAAGGAGCGTCAGAGTGCGTCGGAAGGATAGTGCCGTAAATGAGGGAATATGGGGAGCGATTAGCGGATCGTCTGATTAGATTAGATTATGGTGGGGGGCACGGAGCAATGAAAATCGGCAGACCATCGTCCGCCCCGGCGGAACAAACCAATCTAACGTTTCACCCTTCGTTTTCGTCTGCCTTAAAAATTGCTATGCGTACCCAGCGGTGGGTTTTTTAAATTCGGGGATGGTTAGATCTATTGACGTGGGGCTGATCGTGTGGTTCTGAGTCGTGAAGTTTTTTCCTCATACGCTTTGCTGGATGCGCTTAGAGAAGATAATGTTCGCTTATTTAATAGTAGTATAGATTAGATTGCATACATGGGTAGTACGAGTAGCTACAAGATGTTGGTTTTCGGCTATTTGCTCGGCAACAAATAAGCTACCATGTACAGAGCTTTTGTCGATGTCGATGGTCAAAGGCCAGATCTTGGGCTCCTCGAGCGGCAATATAACTCTGTCTCGATCCTTCTTGAAGCTCGCCATGTACGCCTCTAGATCTACCTCTTATGCAGCATGTCAAACTCTTCACTACAGGAACAACGCAGTACGCCGACGGCTAAAAGCCGTCGGCATAGGCTCTATAGCCGTCGGCGTACGCTGTGCCGACGGCAGCCGTCGGCGTAACCTCCCGTAGGCGTAGACCAAATAGCCGTCGGCGTATAGGTTGGCCGTCGGTGTAGGTTAGGCCGACGGTCAGATATGCCCCGTCGGCGTACGTGTCGTCGGCGTAGCACATGTGGGGCCCACAACAGGCCAGGCCAGCATGCGGAGATACGCCGACGGCTAAAAGCCATCGTCATAGGGTTAGAGGCTACGCCGACGGCTTTGCCGTCGGCACAGCGTCAACCATTTGGCTGTTTTTTTTGGATTCCAGTACCAAAATTACACCGTAATTCACAGAAAAATCACAGTAAAATAATAGTAATAATATGGGTCATAACAACACAAATCACAACATCATCAAGTGCATACAAACATCAATATGCATCACACACCATCACACCAACATAAATAACAACAGTTCTACTTTGGTGGAGACGGGGTGAACCCAAGATCTCCCTTGGTGAAGACAGGCGACCGATGGCGTGGCGTGGCCGAAGTAGAGCCACCACGAGAACCACCACCAGGCGAAGGATCAGGCGAAGGAGAAGCGCAATAAGACGGTGAGCCTGGCGAGGCACTAGGAGAAACATGAGTGGCCTGGGAAGATCCCGTTCCCTACATGTTTGAGCAAGAGTAAGCAACTTGCGAGGCAAAAGGAAAGCGGTAACCACTGGTTTGGCAAGAACTTACCGGGTTCGATGCGTAATATGTGCGAGCAAACATCTCCCTCGAAGGAAAGACTGGCGGCGGCCCGGGCCTAGGAGGTGCCGCTCCTATCGGGTCCCCCCGCTCTCCAGTTTACATAAACCTAATCATAGCCTGCCAAGGGTTGTAGAAATAAAGATTCAAACTAGGGGAATTGGGTCTTGTGATCTTTTGCAAAAGTAAAGGTTGAAACTTACCGCTTGGAACGCCTCCGTGTACGCGGCGTAGGCCTGATCCCTCTCGTTCCACTGAGCCATGTCCCAGACGTAGCTCGCATGAGCGGCATCGTAGGCGTCCTCGAAATCAGGCTACAATTTAAAAAATGATGAATCTCGTCAACTTAGCCATGCAGGAAGGAATGTCGGAAAGAGGATGAAAGTGAGAAAGACTTACATCGCGGGATTGACGAGGCTGTCGAGGAGGCGGGATAGTGGTGCCGGCGGGGAGGGTAGCTTTGACCTGCGTGAAGGTCCTGCCAGGCCTGACCACCGCACTAAGAACGCGCGGACGGCCATGCTCCATCCCGTGCCCCGACAGGATCAACGCAGTCTCGTCGGTCTCCTGCTCAAGGGGGTCATCCACCTCCGGGTTTAACTCGATGAACGTCTTGCAGTAGGCGTCCAAGTCCTTCTCGGCTGTGCCGTAGTACTTGGGAAGCGAGGGCTGAGGCTCGCTTAGATCAAGCTTCTTCTGCTTCATCTTCTTCCAAGTTGACATGTCAGTAAGCTGCTCCCCGGAAGCGGCCTCCTGCATCGGAAAAGAAATGTTATGCGTATCAAGTAGCAACATGACGGGAAATAAATGCAGGTAGCTCCATGTATATACATACCAGCCTTTCCTTGAAACGCCCATGGTTGAGGTTTCCCCCACTGTGTGTTCCATCGGTGCCTCGGTTCTTCTTGTTCCGCTCGCTCACGGCAGCGAACTCAGCGTCTTCCCCGGTCCACCTCTTAGCCAGCGCCTCCCATGCATCATCTTTTCCATCGGCCCAGAGGGGCATTACCTAAAAATGCAATACTCAAGTAAAGAACAGATAATGTAATTGAAAATGCAATACGCAATATAGAATTTCATTGACAGTTTACTTACCGACATGTAATCCTCGACGGTCAACTGCAGCGGGTTCTTGACATTCTGCGCCTTGTAGGCCCTCATGCCCCTCTCAGAACAGAAAGCGCTGATGGCTGTGTGCTTTTGGTTGTACCACTGCTGCCGTGTCAACCTCACACAACCCCTGTGCAAATTCCTGTCCGCCTCGGCCCTGTGCTCCTCCAGCACCCGGTAAAAGCACTTCAAATATGCATAAAGAAATTGTGGGAGTCATGAGTTAGCACGGTGGGGTAATCAAGTATGAACGAAACTCGAGAAATATGTCTTA
This sequence comes from Puccinellia tenuiflora, assembly GCA_012064385.1. NCBI lineage: Eukaryota > Viridiplantae > Streptophyta > Magnoliopsida > Poales > Poaceae > Puccinellia > Puccinellia tenuiflora. Next base: position 114,678 of record QRDG01002046.1, read on the forward strand.
CCCAAAACTTGGTGATCACAGCGTCAGCAACACTGTGGAAGCCCGGGGACGGAGCACCCTCGTAGTCAAGCCAAGTAATGGCTAGCTTCCTCTCGAGGCCGCCGGCAGGAGTGTAGAAGCCCGGCCAAAAGTGCCGAATAAGAGCTCCAAGCAAACTCGAAGGCTGGCGAGTCCCCTTGGGATAGATCCAATTGCTGCACAATAATCAAACATTAGTACATATACCAAATTGTTATGACCAAAATGAAATTACATGTTCAAAAATACAAAATTAGTACACTTACTCTCTACAGTTAGGCTGGATGAGGGCTTTCCCCTCCTCGGTAGTAGGCTCCTGTGCCTGACCAGGGACTCTCGCTTCCCCACGAATCCTCAGCTTCCCTGTCGCCTCCACCTCCACCTCCGCCTCGGCATCCGCCTCCGGTCTAGACTCCGCCTCGTCTCTAGACTCCGTCTCCGGCTCGTCTCTAGACGAGGCCTCCAACTGCAACTGGGAAGCCACGTCGCCAGAAGCGGAGGGTGGTGGCTCCAAGTCTACTCCACCTCCCCCGCCACCTACACCTCGTCCTCCTCGTCCTCGTCCTCGCCGTCCTCGTCCTCCTCTCTCATCGCTGGTCTCGGGGTAACGCGAATTGGGAATTGATGATCTTCCACTTCGCGTAACCTTCTTTTGCCTCAGCGACCTAAGCAAGGACGCCGAAGATTCCTTGCCTTGGCTCATATTCTTGAATCACCTGCATTGAGAAAGAGAAAACAATTAAGCATAAAGACATAATAAAAGGTAGACAGTAAGCATAAAGACGTAATGCAATTAAGAAGCATGTTGAAAGATAAATACTAAGCAAAAAAGACATAATAAAATGTAGACACTAAGCATAAAGACGTGTAAGCATAGAGACGCATAATTGTAGACACTAAGATAAATACTCGAATCATCACTAAGCAAAAAGACATAATAAAATATAGACTCTCACCTCGAATCATCACTCTCATAATTAGGTTGGTTCTCATTCTCACTATCACTATCGCTATCACGTGAGTAGTAAGTTGGAGGCTCCTCGCACGGTGGAGGCTCATCATCGTTGACTTTGCCCGCATGAAACTTCTCGAGCATATCTATGTCCTTTAGATTGTCCACTGACTCACCACGGGCGTCGAAAGGGGTAGCTCAGTGGATTGTTTTGCTTGGTTGGGTTAGGTTAGTCACTAGGTACAATAAAAACACACATATACCCAAACTCTTGCAAAGATTCCCCCCGTTCTCCCCATGTGGGAGCTTTCCCGGTATCTCAGTGTCGTCTACCCCTTCCACGGTCGTCGAAACGGGGTAGCTCAGTGGACTATTATACTTGGATGTGTGTGGGTGTGTCATATTCTCATTTTAAACCCACTTTGGGCTACCCCCATCCGAAGAATATCTAGGGGGGTTGACGTTCTAGGGCCCGCGGGGCAGGGTTTCGACACTATCCCACTCCGATGCATGAAATATTTAAACAAATAATTGATAAAAAATTATTATACTAAAATTGATAGTTACAAATAAACACATAAATATAGAGGTTGTACTAAAAAAAACGTATGCCGACGGCTAGGGCAGAACCCTAACCGGGCCCTAGCCTACGGCCAACCTATGCCGACGGCGGCCGTCGGCACAAGAACAGCTACGCCGACGGCTATGTAATGCCGACGGCCGCCGTCGGGCCTAGTTACTCTACGCCGATGGCAAACTAACGCCGACGGCGGCCGTCGGCTCTATCCTGTCTACGCCGACGGCTATTTTTGTGCCGACGGCTGCCTCGGCCGGCTGGGCTGCCAGGAGGCTACGCCGACGGCCCCGACATTTTGCCGTCGGCGTAGAATCTGGCCGTCGGCACATTGGGCCATTCCTGTAGTGCTTCATGGTGTTTCTTCTTGATCGTCTCGAAAAGCTTGGTGTTAATCTTCCTACAGTTCTACAAGGATTGGCTTTTTTATGTTGCCGGCGTTGATCCCTCCGGGATTGGTGAAATTACAACCAATCACTGTTGTGCGATTGAAGATTGAATTTCCCTAGTGGAGTCACCGAAAGAAAGTTTGTTTACATCTACACCGAACAAGTCCCCGTAATTGTTCTTGACATCCTCGCTACCTGGATTCCGTCGGAGTAGAAACTAGAAGATTTTGATGTCCCATACCACAACGCCTCCAGCCACGATCGCACCACCTTCGACTGAGTAGCAATAGGTATGACCTTACCATCTGAAAAGGCGTCGTGCGTAGAACCTTCACGATACATGCACGACCCCTTATGAGACGTCGGTGAAAGAACATCTCTTAGAGCATATCTAACAGACCCCCTAAATTTCTGCCCCGTATAACGCGAGTACAGGGCCCCATAAAAACAGGGTTTTACACAACTATTTCAGATCAAACATGGCAAATACAAAACATGTGATGCATAATTCATAGTTTTTACATCACAACGCGATCAACACGATCATAGGCAATGTTCTAGCCATGGAGGTTCCCAAAATGTTGCCACCACCAACGCGATCAACGCAATGAACCATCAACCATCAACGAGTTCATCGCCAGCACTACCACCACTCGAAGAGTCACCTCGAGAAGTCGAGGCACCAACGTCGCTTGCCCCACGAGCTTGATGCGCGAGCAACTTCCTCGCCATGATGTTCGCCTTGGTCTCCTTCCACCACGCCAGCTGATCCTCGTCCATGTCCTTGGTATTCATCATCATGATCTCCTTCTCCTCGACCAAGAGCTCCTTCATCGCCTTGGTTTCTTTGAGTGCCAACATCCTTGCTTCCAACTCAGCCTTGCGCATTGCATCTTCCCGCCTAGCTTCCACCTTGGCAAGCTTCACCTCCTTCTTCTTCTCTGTGATGAGAAGCTTGGTCTCCAATGTCTTCATTGTTAATGTCTCCCTTGACTTCATGAGTTGATCCATCTTCTCCTTGAAGCTAGCTGCCTCGCCTTCTACCTTCAGCCTCTCCTTCGCTTTCTTGGTGCCCTCGGGCTTGCCTTTGTTTCTACCACTCATGTCTTACTCTTCATCATCCATGTTGAGCATTGCCTCCTTCTTGAACTTTGGTTCTTGGTCCCTCAACTGCCACTTGGGAAGATGTTGAAGCAATGCAAAGCAATGTTGGAACTGAAATTCCTTATGCTTGGAGCCGGCCATGTCTTTGTACCGCATTTGAGCATACTTGGGCTGCACAACAACAATATAATGTGATGTTTGCACATCAACAACACATAGTTTGCACAGAAACAAACTTAGAAAACTTACATAGTCTTCCGGCACGGATCCACTAGGGGGATTATCGGCCACTTGGTCCATGGCAGCACTCCAACGAGAACAAGCTGGTTTGATCGAGTTCCACCGGCCTTCAAGGGAGCGGTAGGATCGATCCGCCAAAATCTTCGTGCGAGGCTTGAGCTGGTGATAAAGATCCTCAATGCGCTGCCAATAGCGCTTGCCGGTTTGGTCTGTGCCGGTGCACGCATCCATCCCCACCCTACCCCAAGCACGGACCAAGGTCACGTCTTCAATCTCGGTGTAGTTGGTTGTGCGTGGCTTCGGCGGTGCGCACGCAACAGCCGGCTCGACCTCAACCACGTCGTCGTCGACCTCTTCGTCACCCTCACCCTCCTCTTCATCGCCATCATCCTCATTCTCCTCAACACTAAGCTCCTCATCGAACGCACCGATGCCGGTGTCCAGGTCCACCGAGGAAGCGTTGAGCATGTCCATGTACGATGTTGTGGACACAACATCGAACACCTTGTCGGCGTCGGTGAAGGGTGGCATCGGTGCGGACGGAACAGAGGAAGGAGGGGTCGCGGCCTTGGACGGTGGGGCGGTGAGGCCGACGCGGCTGGCTGGCTTCTTCACCTTGGTCGGCGGGGCACCCCTCGGCCCCGCCGCCTTTGTCTTCACCCGACTCCCTTTCTTGGCAGCGGCAGGAGTCACAGCCGGCGCAGCAGCCGCCGGGGCTTCGAAGACGCGTTTCGCGATCCGCTTCCTCTTCCCGGGGAAGGTGGCGGAGATAGTGGCCGCCACGTCGCCGTCGCTCGGCTGACCTCCCATGACACCCACGGGGACATCGACCACCGCTGACGACGGTGGTGCACCGCCGGCGGTCGGGGGGCTTGCGGGAGATCCATTGCGACGAGATCGGGCCGCGTGGTGGCCGGGAAGGGCGGGGCGGAGGAGATCCGGCGGCGGCGGCGGTTAGGCTCGCTGAAAGCCTTCGCGCGCAGTGGAGGGGACAAAGGGGGGTTGGCCCTGTATTCGGCCTTCCACCCCGCACAAGTAGGGGGCGAGGAGCTGCCCCGTAGCGAAACTGAAAAAATTCGATACGGGGAGACTGATTTACCCCGTATTTCGGCCGGGTAGATCCCTACCCCGTATTTCGGCGGTTATTTTACGGGGTTGGGTGTTTTAGGGGGTCTATTAGACTTGCTCTTAGTTTTGGTGATATAATGACAACACACTTTGTGGGCTAATCATGTTTGTTAAAGTGTCTTGACAGGTTTCTTAGCTGATTAGGCCCAGGAGGTGAAAAGATCGAAGACAAGATCGAAGATGGAGAATAGAATCGCTTTGGAGTGGTTTTCTGCCTGTGGAGGACCGGAAGTTCCGGCCAAGCGGGAAATCGACTAAGTCCTTTTTGGGATTCCTCTCTGGAGGGGTCCCGGAACTTCTCCCCGGAAGCCCCCCCCCCCCCCCGGAAATTTCTGGTGGTCCGGAAGTTCCGGCCCTGGAAATTTTCCGGTGGTTTTTTGGCTAAGTCTTTTTTGGGTTTTCCTCTCGGAAGAGGCCCGGAGGTTTTGGGCGGAAGTTCTCTCCGGAGATTTCCGGCCCCAGGCCGGAAGTTCCGATACATAATACCGGAATTTCCGGCCTCTCGCTTTTCCAACGTCCAGATTTCCTGGAGGGGTATAAATACCCCTCCACCTACCTTGGTTCACTTAGCTCTTGCAACTCTCTCTCCTCCATTACAAGCAAAAGCTCAAATCGAAAAGATCTCCCAATCCCTCCACCCAAACTCGTTGATTTTTGGAGGATTGAAGGAGAAGGCCAAGATCTACATCTTCACCAACCGGTTTTTCATTTCCCCCTCATTTGCTTGAGGGATTCGTGCCTAGGGTTTCCATTGGGAAAACCTAGGTGTTTGGTTGTACTCACTTCAATTATTATTGTTTTAGTTGTTTTGGGAGCCCCCGATTAAGTTGTGGGTGTGTGCCCCAAGAACATTGTAAGGGCTCCGGATTCCGCCTTGAAGGATTCCGATAGTGGAAGGTGAACCAAACCCTTGGGTGCGGTTCATCGGAGAATAGGGTGAGGCCTTTGTGGCATCTTGAGTAGGCCTCTTGTGGCGAGCTAACACCCCTCCAACGAGACGTACTCCCTTAACAAGGAGGAACTCGCGAATACATCCTTATCTCCGCATGCTTCTACTTTCGGTTATCTCTATCCCTTAGTTATCTTTTCTTATATCGTGGTTTCTTGCCTAGTCGTAGTTGCTTTCTTGCCATATAGGTAAATTCACCATAGTTGCATATCTAGAGAATTTACCTTTGTGTCAAACCTAAAATTGAAAAAGCATTAAAATTTGGTGTAGTACCTATTCACCCCCCCTCTAGGTGCCCATACGATCCTTTCAATTGGTATCAGAGCCTTGAGTCTTTAAATTAGGCTTCACCGCCTAAGAGAGTATGGGTGATGGTGATGGTGTTTCGGGTGGTGGTACTCCTCCGGTGTCCGTGGATGATCTCAAGAATTTGGAAACAACCTTGACATCATCCATGAACACTCAAATGGAGGAGTTGCGTGCTATGATGAGGCAACTCTTGAATGCCAACAAGCCACCCGCCGCACCATCCCTAGAGGCTAATGCTTCCGCCACGCATAGTGGGGAGGGCGAACCACTAACTAATGAATCCCATCCTAATATTGATAGTGGGAAGGTGGAGTACCATGGTGTTCCATTTAAGTACTCTGTCGACCCACCTATCCCGCATCCTCATATAAACAATAGGGGTGATCCACCTAAGTTTAATCCATCTTGTTTATTTAATTGGCAATTTCTTATGAGATCACATATCAAGAGTGCTTCGAGCGAGCTATGGGGAATCATCGAAGTTAGTTTCAAGGCCGTCGACCCAAACAACATGACAAGAAGAGAAGTTGTGGATGGTCAACTCAATGACTTGGCTCTCAACATAATTCAAACCGTCGTGGGAGAAAAGCACATGACTCACATCGAGCTTGCCACCACCGCCAAAGAAGTGTGGAATACTCTCACCCAAGAGTTTGTCGGCAATGAGAGCATGAAGAGGAATAGGTTTGAAGCTTTGAGCAACCAAGCCGAGGGTTTTTTCATGATAGATGGTGAAGACCATGAAGACATGTATCGAAGGCTCAAGACCCTTGCCACTCAATTTAGAGCCCTTGGAGCAACCTATGTGGATGATGCTTGGATCAAGAGTAAGTATGTGAGTGCCCTTTGGCCTTTTGAATCCACCGACTTGAAGAGCCTCCAAGGAAGACACAACTATCACCTCATGTCATCTAATGAAGTCATGCAAGAGATGGCGGCATTCAAGGTGGCCGCCAAGAACACCGAAGACGCTCGAGCCCATGCCATTGGGATGCACAAAGGAACTTCACTTGCTTTGAAGGCCAAAGTGGTGGTGCAAGACGATGATGAGACTCAAGAAGATGTGTGACATTGGGATCCCAGAGAGCTTGAAGATACTCTCAAGGACTATTCGACTCTCACATCGAAAGTCTTTTGGAAGAGTCCGTCCAAGGCAAGGGAGTTTGTTAACAAGGCAAGTGGAAGGAAGGAGGGTGGCCAAAGGGTTCGTTCTTGCTACAATTGCCAAGATAAATATCACTTTGTGGCCGAATGTCCGTTTGAGAATCGAGAACATCATGTGGGGAAGCTTGTTCGAAAGGACAAGTCAAAGGACTCCCATAAGAAACCTTTCTTCAAGAAGAATGCCATCAACAAGAATCCTCCAAGAATTGTATTGCTTGCGCAAGAAGAGTACTCATCCGGGGAAGAAGAAGAAGATAACTCAAGTGGAGTTGCCGCCATGTCCATTGCTTCTTCATCATCTCCTTCCCTCTTTGAATCCCCCAATGATAATGTCTCCAACTCCTCCGCAAGATGTCTCATGGCCAAAACCGACGAGGTATCATCCCCTTCATCTCCTAAGACTATGAGTAATATGGATGATGCTACTAGTCTTAAAATTAAAGAGGAAATTGTTGTGTTCGATCATTTTATAACTAACATGCAAGGTGAAACCAAGAGGCATGTTGAGGCTCTTATGAGCCAATATGGTGAAGCTCAAGAGATGCTTGAGATCAAGGGTAAGATTGAAAGAGAGGATGCTATGGAAATTGCATCCTTGAAAGACACTCTAGAAGAAGAGCATGAGCTTAGGGTTTCTCTTGAGGAACAACTAGAATCCATAGAAGAGTCACATGATTTAATTGTTGCTAAACTCATTAAAGAACGTGACCATGCAATTGCTAAATACAAATCTTGTAAGAAAGAAAAGGTCGAGCTTGGTGTTGGTCATTCTAGACTAACCGAGGAGTTAGAGAAACTTTTCAAGGCTCACAAGGCATTGGAGAGTGAACACTCTACCCTCACTAAGTCGTATGAACAACTTCAAACTCAACCGCCTAAAAATGATGTGCCTAGTTCCTCCACTCCCATTACTTGTGATCATGCAAATATCATTGAGGAAAATGCTAGGTTGAAGATCAATCTTGCTAAGGCCATCTCCCTAGGTAAGAGACATTTTGTTACTTCACAAAAGGGGAGAGTTGGTGTCGGGTTTGTTGAGGAGGAAAAGAAGAAAGAGAGTTTCATGAAGGATACTAAAGCTCCTCAAGCTAAGAAGGTCAACATTGCTAGTGGTGGTGCCACAAGGGGAAAAACCACTAGTGATGACTTTGCGGGAAAAACTAACCCCCACTACATTTTATATGTTGATTATTATGGGGATATCTATGCTAAGTTTGTTGGTCCTAGAAATGTGCCTATTGCTCGTTCTATTTGGGTTCCTAAGACCCTTGTTGCTAACAAAAGAGGACCCATTGAGAAATGGGGACCTAAATCAAAGCAATGATTTCTTGTAGGACTATGCTTCCGGTGGGTCAAAATGGGTGCTTGATAGTGGATGCACAAAACATATGACCGGAAGCAAGGAATTAATGACGGAATTGAGACCAAATCTAAATGAAGCAACCGTCACTTATGGAGATCGATCAAAATCCGAGGTATTGGATTTTGGCAAGGTGGTAATCGCTAGGGATATCACCCTAGTGAATGTCATGCTTGTCAAAGACCTTGGTTTTAATTTACTTTCTGTTCGTGCACTTAATAAGATGGGTTTCGCCGTCTTCTTTGATATTTATGTTGTGGTACTCTTGTGGAGCAAGACTCTAAAGGTCGCTTTCGTTGGGTACGTCGAGGATGATTTGTTTGTGGTTGACTTTTCAGGGAAAACCACTTCAAATTCGATGTGCCTATTCAGAAAGGCCGACAAGGGTTGGTTGTGGCATCGCCGCCTAGCCCATGTCAACATGAGAACTTTGCAAAGTCTCCACAAGGGTGGCCACATTCTCGGACTAAAAGAAGATATCTCTTTTGCCAAAGATCGTGTTTGTAGGGCTTGTGTTGAAGGCAAGATGCATGATTCTCCTCATCCTTCCAAGACTGTTATTTCATCCAAGAGGATCTTGGAGCTCCTCCATGTGGATCTTTTTGGTGCCGTTCCCGAAACAAGTCTAGGAGGGAAGAAGTATTGCTTGGTGATTGTTAATGACTATTCAAGATTCACTTGGGTTTATTTCTTCAAGTCGAAGAGTGAGACCCAACAAACCTTCATCGACTTCTCCATTGAAATGCAACGTCAACACAATGTCCCCATATTGGCAATTAGAAGTGACAATGGCTCCGAGTTCAAGAACTACACCCTCAATGAGTTTATTAGTGAAGAAGGTATTCATCATCAATATTCCGCAACTTATACCCCTCAACAAAATGGTGTAGCCGAGTGGAAGAACCAAACTCTTATGGATATAGCAAGGTCCATGTTAGTGGAGTTTAAGACTCCGTTGAGTTTTTGGGCGGAGGCTATATCCACGGCATGTCACTCATCCAACCGGCTCTACTTCCGCAAAGGGTTGAACAAGACCCCCTATGAGATCCTCACCGCAACAAGCCTAACATCTCCTACTTCCGTGTTTTCGGTTGTAAGTGCTTCTATTTGATCAAAGGTTGTCATTTAACTAAATTTGAATCTAAATCATTAGAGGGTATTTTTGTTGGTTACGGTGTCGAATCCCACACTTATAGAGTCTATGATATAGCCTCACGGCGTATCATAGAATCTTGTAGTGTGGTGTTCGAGGAAAATGACGGCTCCCAAGTGGCGCAATTTCATGTTTTCGATGTAGATGATGTAATTCCTCAAGAAGCCATAAGAAGAATGGGTGTGGGATTTTTCCGCCCCATTGAGGAACCCCTTGTGGCGGATCGAGAAGGACAATTCTCTACTCAAGTGGAGCCTTCACCTACACAAGAAAATCTAGCTAATGAAGAGCCTATTGCACCAACCCAAGAACAAGTTGAAGACCCTCAACCCCTTGATCAAGTTGCTATGCAATAGCCCAACTCACCTATTCGTGATGCTAGCCATGATAAAGACCTTGCTCAATCATCTTCTTCTTCAAATGTTGAAGCCGTGCCTAGTGATGATCAAGGTCAACCTTCCGGTCAAGACGGGGACTCAAATGATCAAGATGATCAAGTGATACCTCCAAGATGCAATGAGGATATCAAAGCCCGTCGTCAAGCTAGAGTTGCAAGAACCATGGAACGTTGTGAACATTTCCTTGAGAAAGTGATTGGTGATGTGAGAGGCAAAGTGTCCACCCGGAGGCAATTGGCAAAATTTAGTGATCATCAAGCTCATATTGCCATGGTGGAACCGAAGAAAGTGTCCGAAGCTCTTGAAGATCCGGATTGGTTGCAAGCCATGCATGAAGAGCTCAACAATTTCAAGCACAATAAAGTTTGGAAGTTAGTTGAGAAGCCAAAGGAGTGCCGCAATGTTATTGGCACAAAATGGATTTTCAAGAACAAGCAAGATGAACATGGCATGGTTGTGAGGAACAAGGCTAGATTGGTGGCTCAAGGGTACTCTCAAGTTGAAGGAACTGATTTTGGAGAGACCTATGCTCCCGTGGCTCGCCTTGAGTCCATCCGTATCCTTCTTGCTTATGCATCCCGTTATAACTTTAAATTGCAACAAATGGATGTTAAAAGTGCCTTTCTCAATGGTCCTTTAAAGGAGTTGGTATTCGTTAAGCAACCCCCGGGGTTCGAGGACCCCAACTTCCCTAACCATGTCTACAAGCTTGATAAGGCGCTCTATGGACTTAAGCAAGCACCACATGCGTGGTATGAGCACCTTAGAGAGTTGTTGTTAGACCGTGGATTTGAAGTTAGGCAAATTGATCCCACTCTTTTTACTAAGAGGGTTAAAGGGGAGCTTTTCGTATGCCAACTATATGTTGATGATATTATTTTTGGCTCGTCTAACAAAGCTTTTAATGATGAATTTTCAAAGCTTATGACCGATAGGTTTGAGATGTCCATGATGGGTGAATTGAAGTTCTTCCTTGGATTTGAGATCAAGTAATTGAGAGGAGGGACTTTCATTAGCCAAGCAAAGTATATTCAAGACATGCTCAAGAGGTTTACCATGGCAGATGCTAAGGAGAAGAAGACTCCTATGGATACCAAATGCCATCTACAACTTAACCCAAAGGGTATTTATGTGGATCAAAAACTCTACCGCTCCATGATAGGTTCGTTGCTTTACCTTTGTGCATCTAGACCCGATATTGTGTTGAGTGTAGGAGTGTGTGCAAGGTATCAAGCGGCTCTTAAAGAAAGCCACATGTTAGCGGTCAAGAGAATCCTATGATATTTGGTTCATACCCCAAGATTTGGTTTGTGGTACCCAAGGGATTCATCTTTCTCTCTTCGTGGGTTTACGGACTCGGATTGGGTCGGTGATCAAGATGATAGGAAATCGACTTCCGGGGCTTGCCAATTCCTTGGTAGGTCTTTGGTGAGTTGGTCTTCTAAGAAGCAAAATTGTATTTCTCTCTCCACCGCCGAAGCCGAGTATGTCGCCGCCGCTAGGGCATGCACTCAATTGTTATGGATGAGGCAAACTTTAAAGGAATACGGTGTCAATTGTGACAAAGTGCCTCTTTTGTGTCACAATGAGAGTACTATCAAGATCGCCTACAACCCGGTGCAACACTCAAGAACCAAGCATATTGAGATTCGTCATCACTTCATTCGGGATCATGTTGCCCGTGGAGACATTGAGCTAGCATATGTGCCAACCAAAGACCAACTTGCCGATATTTTCACGAAGCCACTTGATGAAGCAAGATTCACTTATTTGAGGAATGAGCTAAATATCGTGGATTCGAGGAGTTTGGCTTGACCATCTTGCATACACACCTATAGTTTCAACTTATATCTTGGTTTAGGTGTAGGCATGGATTTAGGGGGAGTGTTGTCCTAACTATTGGGCTCTCCCTCCCCCCATGATGCCTATATTAATGAATTCATTTGTCTACTATATATTCAAATTCATGAATTGTGAGCTTCAATGTTGAGTTTTGAGTGAGAACCCAAGATACATCTTCGCGGTGTCTCACTCTTCCATACTCATATATGGTGGCTTCGGCCACCGACCTCCTCATGTGAGGAGTTGGTTCTTATTTGGTGTTTTTGGTTTTTCTAGACCTATATGTGTCAATATGTGCGCTCAATGGAAAATCACTCATAAGTGGCATTTACTTTTCGATCTTGCACTTGTGAGTGCCATACCATTTTATGACAGTTTGATATCTTGTCCTAAGCCCCACCTTATCCCTGAACCCTTGCTCTCTATCGCTCATGTCCAGTTTATGTGTGGCTATTTTTCCTAGAGTTTCTCTGGCAGTAGGCCGGAATTTCCGCCCTTAGGGGGCGGAACTTCCGCCCCTTGGGGCCGGAACTTCCGGTCTAAGTTTTTGGGCGCCATATGGGGATGGCTGCGGGGTGGACTGGCTCACAACAACAGTTCTTCCACCCCCGCACCTCCTCTCCTCTCTCTCCTACCCAAGACTCCCACCGCCGCCCGACCTCCTCCGGGACGCTCCCGTCTCGGATTCCGCCGGTTCAAAGCCGGATTTGCATCTCCTCGACGAGGGGATCCTTCTCCACCACTCTGTTTCTGCCATGGATGCCGGTAAATCCCTCGTTTTTCGAATCTAGGACGAACTCACACTTCGTTTAACCTAGATGATTTAGGAGGATTTGGCCCGTTTCCTTTGGTAGAAATGCTCCCCTAGGATAGACCTCCCTGTGTGTAGCAGTGATTTGAAAGTGGTTTGCAATTTCGTTCGGATTCAACGGAATTTCCGCTCGCTACACAAGGCCGGAACTTCCAGTGTGAAGCGGCCGGAAATTCCGTCCGGCCGGAACTTCCGCCCCTTCTAGGCCGGAACTTCCAGTGGGCCGGAACTTCCGCCCCTTTGGGCCGGAATTTTCGGTGTGAACCTGATCAAAATTCCTACTTTCCTCTCACTGCTATTTCTTTTTGGCCACCCGGACATGAGTGCTCATCTATGCTTTCCTGTCTTTCTATTCATCTTCTTGCAGGTGGTTCCTCTCGTCGTCGTCGCCACAAGCGTGCGGCCTCTCACACCCCTCGCCCTCACTCAATTGAGATTGAGTCTGAGTCTGATCAGGAGACCTTGGCCTCACGCCGTGCTCAGATTGATGAACAAAGGAAGAAGAAGAAATCTGTGCAGTTGGCCATCAGTGACATGACAAGGACTGAGTTTGTTGAATGGCGCAAAATTAACTTTTATGATCAGCCCCGTGACTTCACCATTGACAACTGCTTCTGGTGTTATGATCAAGAGATCCTGTTCAAGAATGTCTATGCTGTGATGTCTGAGAAGAAGAAAGTCTGTCCGATGAAGGCAATTGATTTTGCTCACCTCTTGAAGAAGGCCGACTACTTTGGGACAGCAATCAGGGTTGTGGACTGCTTGGGGCCACGTCGCCTCATGGAAACGGAATGTAACTACAATGTGGTCCTTGTTCAGCAGTTCTTTGCCACAGTGGTGTTTGATGGGGATGTCAACATTGGGATGACTTGGATGTCTGACACACACAGGCTCACCTCCACCTTCAGAGAGTTTGCAGGTATTCTTGGGTATCCCTTCACTAGATCTCACCTTAATGAGGGGACTCGCATGCACGTCGTTGGCTCCGAGTATGACAAGTCCAAGTTGAGGGAGCTCTATTCTGATGAGAGTGGGGTTGGGACCACCTCCGGTCTTCTACCCCTCTATGACATTCTCCTGCGCATGTTCCGGGAATCTATTGCTCCTAGTGCTGGAAACAATGATGCTATTAGAGGAGGGCTTGTGAACCTCCTTCACTATGCTTTTGAGGCAGCCTCTCAAGGTACTCTACGCCCCAATGCGTGCCCCGTTGATGTGATGGACTATATTTTCAATGAGATGTATGATGCTGTGATTTACAATAAAGTGCCTCCTTATGCCCCCTATGTGATGAAGTTGATCAAGGCCAAGTATCCTCTTGGTGATGATGTGGAGGACATTGATATGGAGCTGAACTGTCAGCCCCATGGACGGGTCAAGATGAACCGGAAGAGTGCTCACCTCACCACCTCTTCTTCAGGCCGCCGTGCTCCAGGTGCCTCTTCTTCTAGCCGCCGTGCTCCTGAGGTGTCTCGTCCCTCTGCTAGTGCTCCTGGGAGTTCTTCTGCTGCTGCAAAGGCCCCCAAGAAGAGGTCTTGGATCAAACGTGCTATGGAAAAGCTTCTTTGTATGAATGTTCATATCCACAAGGAGAACTACACTGCTTATTGTGAGCGTCGGATTATTATGCAGAATCAACATCAGATTATGGCCCAGCTGAATATGCCTCCACCACCACCTGAGCACGCCATTCAGCCCCAGGTTCCCTACCGACACTGGAACGCTCAGTATGTGGATTGGGATCATTATGTGCCCGAGGAAGATGAGATTGAGACCGGCAGTGAGGCGGAGGAGGATGAGTCATAGGCCACGGCGTCGGAGTGATCTCCTTGGGTTGTTATCATCGCTCTCTTCCCTTTTTGGTGTCTTGATGCCAAAGGGGGAGAAGTAGTTCTATTTAGGCTTTCGAGGGCGTTGCATGGGTTGGGCATAAGCTTTCTTGTCTTTCATTCGTTCTTATGAGCTTGTGCCTATGTATCTTTCTTTGTTTCTATCCGTTGAACTCTATGTGTGGTGTAAGACATGCAACGTGTGTTGATCTACTTCTTATCTATTTAATTGTTGCTATCTATCTTCGTTAAAGCATGCTCATATCTAGGGGGAGCTCCTCCTGAGGGGGAGCTTCGTGTTCTTGCTTTTTTATATCTTGTTTTGTGTGTTGTCATCATTCACCAAAAAGCGGGAGATTGAAAGAACATCTCTTAGTTTTGGTGATATAATGACAACACACTTTGTGGGCTAATCATGTTTGTTAAAGTGTCTTGACAGGTTTCTTAGCTGATTAGGCCCAGAAGGTGAAAAGATCGAAGACAAGATCGAAGATGGAGAAGAGAATCGCTTTGGAGTGGTTTTCTGCATGTGGAGGACCGGAAGTCGGCCTCGGAAGTTCCGGCCAAGCGGGAAATCAGCTAAGTCCTTTTTGGGATTCCTCTCTGGAGGGATCCCGGAAGTTCCCCCTGGAATTTCCGGTGGTTTTTTGGCTAAGTCTTTTTTGGGTTTTCCTCTCGGGAGGGGTCCCGGAGGTTTTGGGCGGAAGTTCTCTCCGGAGATTTCCAGCCCACCGGAAGTTCCGGTGCTTTTACCGGAAGTTCCGGCCCTGGGCCGGAAGTTCCGGTACATAATACCGGAATTTCCGGCCCCTCGCTTTTCCAACGGCCAGATTTCCTGGAGGGGTATAAATACTCCTCCTACCTTGGCTCACTTATCTCTTGCAACTCTCTCTCCTCCATTACAAGCAAAAGCTCAAATCGAAGAGATCTCCCAATCCCTCCACCCAAACTCGTTGATTTTTGGAGGATTGAAGGAGAAGGCCAAGATCTACATCTTCACCAACCGGTTTTTCATTTCCCCCTCATTTGCTTGAGGGATTCATGCCTAGGGTTTCCATTGGGAAAACCTAGGTGTTTGGTTGTACTCACTTAAATTATTATTGTTTCAGTTGTTTTGGGAGCCCCCGATTAAGTTGTGGGTGTGTGCCCCCAAGAACATTGTAAGGGCCCCGGATTCCGCCTTGAAGGATTCCGATAGTGGAAGGTGAACCAAACCCTTGGATGCGGTTCATCGGAGAATAGGGTGAGGCCTTTGTGGCATCTTGAGTAGGCCTCTTGTGGCGAGCTCACACCCCTCCAACGAGACGTACTCCCTTAACAAGGAGGAACTCGGGAATACATCCTTGTCTCCGTGTGCTTCTACTTTCGGTTATCTCTATCCCTTAGTTGTCTTTTCTTATATCGTGGTTTCTTGCCTAGTCGTAGTTGCTTGCTTGCCATATAGGTAAATTCACCATAGTTGCATATCTAGAGAATTTACCTTTGTGTAGCACCTATTCACCCCGCCCCCTCTAGGTGCCCATACGATCCTTTTAGTCGGCCAGACATGACTTGACACCTTCACAAAAGAAAATGCGCATAGCACCTACTACATCAGATCGAACCTGATCTTGAAGTGGAGGGGGCGCCACATTCCGCCTAATCACTTAGTATAATGGTAATAACAAAATATTTAAAAATAAAAATCTACAAATATACCGGTTATGAAGGTTTAATGCCATTACGCAATGAGAAAGTTCTATCTTTATTTTTTTTAAATTGGGCAAACCACGACCAACGTCCAAGTCTTGAGAACGACGCAGGGATAAATAGTACCTTGTGGATTCTTTTTTTCGATAAAGAGCATTTTCATTTCAATGTATCAATGATACAGAGTCTGTATTACACCCGGCCTCTGCATAACAACATGCACACAACCTCAAGCATCCAACCAAGCCACACAAAAAAGAAAAAAATAACCAGAGGCGAAATACAATTATAATCTTTAAAATTCCTATGGAACTGGAGGTCCAATCCGAAGATCTCTAGGCCATCCATTTCGAATAAAAATATACCTTGTCGTTCGTTTTCTCCAGTCGTGCAGGCACCAACATAAAAAGGCCTCGATTTTTCACACGTTGTAATGTGGACCACGAACGGAGCAAACTTGTGCTTCGATATAACACCTACATAAGAGGAGAGTTTTCATCATTAAAAACCTTGTTATTTCTACATTGCCCGTGCGATCATATAACGGCTAGCGCTCGCACCATAATAATAGTTTTATCATTCTGATCAACACCATGTAGCCAGGTGCCAAAAAATATTTGCAACAGACCGTGGTGGATATAAGTTAGAAGCCATTTGGATGACCGACCAAATAGAACATGCAATCTTGCATTGCAAGAACAAGTGTTTAATCGTTTCCTCATATGGGCAAAAAACACATTTTGTACTTCCATGTCAATTACGTTTGACAAGGTTGTCTTTGGTTAAGATAACTCCTTTACAAAGATACCACACAAAAAATTCAGCTTCAGCGGTATCTTTATTTTTCATATTTTCATACTGTCATCGACCGGCATATCGGAATGAACCAGAGCTCTATAGATGGAATCTACAGAGAACTCACCATTCGAATGTAGATTCTAACGAAACTAATCTGGCCCTTGCGATAACTGAACCGAAGCCATTCGCCCTAATAGGCAATTCCACACGGCAAAGTGAGATCCAAACAGAGTTCGTCTGAACGTCACATTTGGGTGCGTAAAAACTGCATAATTATAGCTATTGTATCGCTCTTATGACGGACGATATTGTATAGAGCTGGATATTGTTCTCGGAGGACCTAACCATTTATCCTCACAGAAACGAATTACCGTTCCATTCTTAATATTTAAAGCAACAAAGCGAACGAAATGTTTCTTCGTCGCCATGAGGCCCGCCCAAAAGTGAGAGTCACCCGGTTTCCAATATACCCAGGACAGAGCTTTTGAGTCAATATATTTCCTTCAGAGAATTGTTTGTCAAACACCATCTTCGGCAAGTAACTTAAAAAGCCACTTACCTAGAAGGGTTGGTGTTTTTTTACTGTAGGTCATTAATACCCAGCCCTCCCTGGTATTTTGGACAGCAAACAACATCCCGTCTTGCCAGTCGATTTTTTTTCACAATCCTCTTGCCAAAAGAATCTAGATCGGAAGTAATCTAATTTATGTAAGACTCTTTTTGATAACTAGAAGAATGATATCATATACAGTACCATATTACTCAGTACTAAATTAGTGAGACTAATCTCCCACCTAGGGAAAGTAGCTTTCTTTTCCAGCTACTCAGCCTTTCTTGCAGACGTTCTTCAACATGCTTACATTCAACATTCGTCAATCTCCTATAGTGAATTGGGATACACAAATACTTAATAGAAAATTGGCCCTGCGCACAATCGAATAATTTGGCATACTACGTAACTGCGTCCTGAGCTCGCCGAAGCAAAACAATATCAGCCACTATGATAAATAGTATAGCGCGGTAAGGGCTCACCTTGTCTTAGTCCTTTTTGTTTGGAAGTAATGGCCAGTGTCATTATTGAGTTTAATAGCCACACTACCACCAGTAACAAAATTATGGACCCAAGCATACCACTTCTATGAGAACCCTTTCGTCCTTAGAGTTTGCTGGAGAAATGACCATTTGACTTTATCATACGCCTTCTCAAAATCTATTTTTAAAATGACACCATTGAGCTTTTTTCGATGCATTTCATGGACCGTTTCATGCAATATAGCTACCCGTCAAGGATATTCCTATCTTGCATAAAGGCCGTTTGAGTAGGTCTGACCATATGATCTGCAACTGAATTCAACCTCAAGATTGTTGTCTTTGTAAAGATTTTGAAACTAACACTAATGAGAGAGATAGCCTTATATTTGTTGGATTCTTTCTGCCTCGATAATCTTAGGTAACAAAATGATCTTACCGAAATTAAGGCGGAATAAATCTAGGTGTCCACCATGGAGACATCCGAACAATTTCAAAAGATCGGACTTGATGACATCCCAAAAATGCTGGTAAAATTTCGCAATGAAGCCATTTGAACCCGGTGCCTTATTATCTTCCATTTGTTCAAATCGACCTTTTAACCTCCTATAGATCCTGTAATTTATTTTTCTGCGCGAATTTCTAAGATGTACTGATATGGTTTCATGAATGGAAAATCTATGGGTGCTGCCCTCCCTCACGTTAATTCGAAGAGATTCGCGGTGAAATGTACCCCTGAGTCATTGGTGAAAAAGTGAAACTGGTAGAAAACCGTAGAGCTAGCTTTGGACCAAGGTAGGTCCAGGACAGTCATCGTCATTTACTTTGGTAGATAGTACTCCCCTGTAGAGAGTGTCTTTTTTGAACGGGCTGTAGAGAGTGTCTGAACGATGCATTTACTTCTTAGCTGCGGCTTCACTACGGGCGGGGGTGGTACTGTTCTTTCAATCCACCTGCACACCATCGCTCGAATTTTTCCAATTCAAAAGGTCCCAACTGAATCTATCTATCTTTGGAGAAAAAGACAGTGAATTTAGATATGCATAGCCGTTGCGCAAATTCAGCAGGGCGAAAGGTGCATCAACTGAATCTGGAGACAAGGAAAATGCACACCTCCCTTGTTGTGGATGCATTACGTGTGCCATGTATGATGAGTTGAAAGGGACAGTGCTAGTAGAAGATTGCAGGCTATGGCGGTGTCTCTATCGCATTTGCATTTGCATTTAACGAAGGGGAGGGTGGGGAAAGATAGATATGATAGAGCAGAATAGCAGATAGCTAGATAGGGATATTAAACTCGTGCGCAGCTGGGTAGGTGGTCAACATCAAATGCAGCCCAGCGTCCTCCTCCGAAACCATTTCGCAGCAGCGCACCCACTTGCACTCGCTGAACGATAATCATCACCATGGCAGACTTGGATCCAAGGCAACGCCAACATGCATGATATACTACCCCGTCTTCCACCCCATGAGAAGCTCCTCTTCCTATAGTCCATCTTCTTCCCCCATCCCCTGCGCCTGGCCCTGCTCCTCATTTACGCGTGCGGCGCGTACATGTACATGAATGCATGATGCGCACGGCCATGAAGAGGAGGAGGAGGAGGCATGATCTTGTAGCGGATCAGTCGGAGAGCAGCAGGTGCTCCATGCCATCTTGCTCAGCTGCCCCTAAGCTGCTTGCCTCCCTCCTCCTCTGCTCTCTCCTCCTCGCATGCACTTGCGCCGCGGCCTCGTCGTCGGCGACGACGCCCAAGATGGCGAGGATCCAGCGCCACCTCGACCGGCTCAACAAGCCATCACTCCGCACCATACAGGCACGTACGCTCGCTCATTATTTCCCTTCCGTAGTGTTCTTCAGTTCTTCTAGCTCCATTCATTCCCTGTTCCTAATGAGTCGTTGATGAATGCAAGCAGAGCATGGACGGCGACACCATCGACTGCGTGCCGCGCCACGAGCAGCACGCGCTGGACCACCCGCTCCTCAAGAACCACAAGATCCAGCTCGCGCCGCCGCGCATGCCCGCCGCCTCCTTCCGCGGTCCTACCGAGGCGGCGGCGGCGGCGTCCAACTCCACCAGCAACAAGGCCTTGATGAGGAGGGCGTGGCAGACGTGGCACCACGCGGGGCACTGCCCCAGGGGCACGGTGCCCGTGCGGCGGACCACCGAGCAGGACGTGCTGCGCGGCAGGAGGTCGCTCTTCCTCTTCGGCCGCAAGCACCACCGCCGCGACCGCTCCCCCCGCGCCGCCAACGCGCCCGACGTCGTCACCGGCAACGGCCACGAGGTTCGATCCACTTCATTGCTTTGCTTGTACCGCACTGATCCAAGCTAGCATCTAGTGGCGTGGCGACGAAGCAGGGTGGGTGGCGCGCAATAAGTACCGCCTTGCTTGCGCAGCTGCTCCGAGCTGGGTGACCATCATTCATGCATGCCACTAGCTCTAGCTAGCTGTTAGCACTTAGCACAGTTATTACACTCCATCAGTGACATTTAGATGTACAGAGCAATGAATTCTGGTTATCGATCGAGCTGGGAGTTGGGACTTGGAGAGGAGACGCTACTACAGTGAAGTGATTTTTTGTTTGAATGTGTGCATGGTGATGCAGCACGCGATCGCGTACACGGCCGTGGGGCAGCAGGAGGTGTACGGCGCCAAGGCGACCATCAACGTGTGGGATCCGGCCATCCAGGAATCCAACGGCTTCAGCCTCTCCCAGCTCTGGCTCCTCTCCGGCTCCTTCAACGGCTCCGACCTCAACAGCATTGAGGCCGGATGGCAGGTCACTCCCACTGCTCCATTCCATCCTAATCTACTCCGTTGTCACTGCTAATTTACCCGATTACTTAATGTGTCAGAATGATTAGCACTACGTTGCATATGGTCAATGCTCGACCGATCATTGAGATCTGCAGCGCCAGGCACATGGCGTCATAAATGCATGCGCATCTCGACTCGATAGATCGATTCCGCGTTGCGTACGACTACTGCTATAGTTTAGCCTCTTCTCTTCATTTGAGGTCAACCCATTCATATGTAGACTCTCGTTCAAGTGTATGTCCAAGAATGCATCTCTCTGTACTTGGCCTTCGCTACACTACAAACTTTTTGCGAAAAAAATAATGCATGCATGCCCGCGTACGTGCTAATGAACTCGACTCAATTAGCACTAATTTTGGATCTACTCTAACTAACCACATGCATGACAATAAGAGAGAACACCCATGTGCTAGCTGATTAATCGATCTAGAGCAATTGTTCATGTGCAATCTGATGCAGGGCATGGAAGCTTACAGTTTACGTTTCTTTCTAGTCAGGTCAGCCCTGAGCTGTACGGGGACAGCAGGCCGAGGCTCTTCACATACTGGACAGTGAGTGTCAAACGATTGTTTCAACTAATTCTTCTACTATACTAATCCATAATTTGTTTAAGTGCGAAATTAACAACTTGATTGATGATTGATCGCGCACGCAGAGCGACGCTTACGAGGCCACCGGTTGCTACAACGCGCTGTGCCCGGGCTTCGTGCAGACGAGCTCCCGGGTGGCCATCGGCGCTTCCATCTCGCCGGTCTCCTCCCTCGCCGGCGAGCAGTACGACATGACGCTCCTCGTCTGGAAGGACCCCAAGCTGGGCAACTGGTGGCTCAGCTACGGCGACGGGGGCGCCTCGCAGCTGGTCGGGTACTGGCCCGCCGAGCTGTTCACGCACCTGTCGGGCCACGCCAGCATGGTGGAGTGGGGCGGCGAGGTGGTCAACACCAGCCCCGGCGGCGCGCACACCGCCACGCAGATGGGCTCCGGGAGGTTCGCCGGGGAAGGGTTCGGGCGGGCGAGCTACTTCCGCAACCTGGAGACGGTGGACGCCGGGAACAGCCTGGCGCCCGTCTCGCTGGACGCCGTGCAGACGCTGGCGGAGAACGGCGGCTGCTACGACATCAAGAAGGCGTACGACGAGCGGGCCGGCTGGGGCACGCACTTCTACTACGGAGGGCCGGGACACAACCCGGCGTGCCCCTGATATATGCTGCTACCACCCGGCCGCAGATGATCGACATGGATGGTGGAGGAGGAGGACTGGAGGTGTACATTTTGTCCTGTGTTTTGTGGACTCGATCGATCGTCTCATGCACCACTCGATCAGCAGGCACGGACGCGCTCCCTCGATGATCATGAGCAGTAATCACTAGGCTAATGCTAGTGTTAGTTGTACTACCTGCCTACCTGCACAAATAGCAGATCGAGGCTAATTTTGAAAAGCTAGCTAAAGCTTAATTAATGGAAAAGGACGCGCAATCCGTGGTAAAATTTATGTGTTACTTGCTGCTGAATGTAGAGTAGTTCTGAATTTGATTGGGATGAATGAATATAAATGAAAACCGTATTATTTGTTCTCAGCGAGTCAGCGTCCATAACGATATATATATTCTAAAACTATACCGGAGTTGGCAAATTTGAAACCCCAAATGTCCACGTACACGTCCTGACTTGTCCATGAACAGTGTCTGGACAACCCCTGTTTTTCATGTCCCCCAACCATACCCCCATTTGATAGCCCAAATTATTACGAAGACATGTGGTAGATAGCAAAAACTTCCTATGTATAAACTACGTAGATCACCGAACATCAAACTACTCTAAACTACCACTCGTTAGAGATCACAATGAAGGCGGGGGCGGAGCCGGAGGGGCCGGCCAGGTCATTGGTGGCGAGGGCGTTGGCGGCGTACTCGTCCTCGTCGGAGGTGAAGTCAAAGTCCGAGTCCTCCTCCTCGATCTACCTCCCCCGGCAAACTGCTCGCCGAGGAGGACAGGGTCGACGGCGAATTGTGCCATCAATGCGCGGCTGACGATCTCTAAAAACTGTAGGGGTGGATAAATTTCAGGAAAGTCAGAATCCGCCTCGAACAAGACTCCTTTTACGTTTTTGTTAATTTTCAAGTAATTTCTACACATCAAAATGTAAAACAAGAACATTGTGCACTTTTGCAACTATTAATAGGTCAGTCCAAATGAATTATTAAACTTAATATTAAAACAAGTGTCAAAAGCATAAGACTGGTCACAATGGGTAGTAACTTAGAGTGGTAACATGCTGATGTCGATGTTACTAATCTATGTTACTACCTTCATAGTGGGAAGTAACATATATGTGATAACATAGAATGGTGTATTTATTACTTTGTACACTCGTATTGCATTGGGAAGCGCTATGTGATGGTAACTATCTATGTTACTCCAATACTCTCTTCCTCTTTAAATGATGGCCACGTCATCATTTTTGCTTAGGTCGCATCTATGTTACCACCTTAGTTACTCCCACTGTAACTAGCCTAAAAGTAGCATTAAATAATAAAAAATTATAGATACATTTACGGGGGGCAATGGGTCGTACCCGCCACCTGCTAACCCGACAGGTACCCACATCAAATGGGGAGGGTATGGCGGAAAAAAAATACCCGGGGGTCTGCTTACCGGGGAAAATCTAAACCCGTCGGGTTTGGCGGAGGTGGGTTTGGGGGTGCCGAACCCGTACCCTTTAACCCGCATACCTGCAACCCCACCTATCAATGAGTTCCTTGAAGGGTTTGTTGCATAGAAAATAAAATTTTCCTACGAAACAAGCGGAAGAAACCCAATGGATCTAGATCTATTAGATGCAAGTAGCGAGAAGGAGATCGAATCTTTTTAACCTTGAAGAGCGACAAAAGATTTTGTCGATGCAGGGGTTGGCTAGTCGATCCCCGCAGCTAGACTCGTCTAGTCGCGAGGAGATGTATTATCCTCGAGATCCAATCCGACGAAGCACCGCACATGCAACACCTCCACGGTATCCACACGTTAAGCTCGATGTAGTCTTCTCCTTCTTGATCCCGCAAGAATTACAGAAGAGGCTTGCTAGAATCCAGCAGCACGACGGTGTGGTGGTGGAGATTGTGGAGGTCTACCCGCGAGCAGGGCTTCGCCAAGCCATGCAAGAGGGAGAGAGAGGAGGGGCAGGGGGTGGGTGCGGCTAGGGTTTTTGGTCTCTTTCTAGTGCCACACCCCCCCTTTATATAGGTGGAGGGGCAAGGGGGGTAGGCGCCACTCCTATGGCCGGCCGGCTTGGGGAGCCTTGCCCCCAAGGCACCTGCCTTCTAGAAGGGCGGCGGCCAAGGGAGACTTGGCTCCCAAGCCGAGTCCCCTTAGGGTTCAGCCCCCTTCCTCCTTTCTTAGCCGCATGGGCCCTTTGGGGCTGGTGCGGCCAGCCCATGTGGGTTGCTGCACCACCCCTCGGTCCATGTGGACCCCACATGTCAAGTGGGCTCCACTCTGGAACCTTCCGGAACCTTCTATAAATTTCTGGTACCCTGCCGGAAAATTCCCGAACCTTTTCGACGCCTCCGGAAACTACTTTCCTTGTATGAATTTTATTCTCCAGACTCTTCCAGAGCTCCCCGTGATGTCTAGGATCTCATCCGAGACTCCGAATCAATATTCGTTCATACCATCCAATATCTCAACATAAGCCCTAGCTATATCGAAGCGTCAAGTGTATGACCCTACGGGTTCGAGAATGTATAGACATGATCCGATCAATAATCAATAGCGGGACCGGGATGTCCATATTGACTCCTACACATTCAATGAAGTCCTTTATCAATTTGAACCACGATGCCGGAGATTCAATTAATCTCGTATACGATTCCCTTTGTCTCATGATATTTTACTTGCCCGAGATTTGATCGTCGATATCACCATATCTAGTTTAATCTCGTTACCCGGCAAGTCCTCTTTACTCGTCCATAATATAGGATCTTTGTGATTACCACTTAATCACATGTTTGCAAACTTTCGGATGCTATATTACCGAGAGGGCCCAGAGATATCTTCTCCGTTACATGGAGGGACAAATCCCACTCTTGATTCATGTCACCCAACAAGTACCATCGGAGATACCTGAAAGCCACCTTTATAATCACCCAGTTACGAAGTGACGTTTGATGTCCACAAAGCATTCCTCCGGTAAACGGGAGTGACATAATCTCATGGTCTAAGGAAACTATACTTGGCATATATTAAAAGCGTTGGCAATAAAACTTAGTGACACGATCAATTGCAAGCTTTACTATTGGGTCTGTCCATCACGTCATTCTCCTAATGATGTGACTCCGTTATCAAGTGACAATAACAAGTCCATGGTTAGGAAACCTCATCCAACTCTTGACTAACGAACTAGTCTAGTAGAGGCTTACTAGGGATATTATGTTTTCGGTTAATACAATTATAGCATGGATTATAAACATTTATCATAAACATGAAATATGATAATAAACAACTTTATTATTGCCTCTTGGGCATATTTCCAACAGTCTCCCACTTGCACTAGAGTCAATAATCTAGTTTATATTTGTTTAGATCCAACACCCATGGAGTCTTCGTGCTGATCATGTTTTCTTGTGGAAGAGGTTCTGTCCAAGTTCTGTACTATATAGTTCTATATGTCCTTTGCAAAAACGTCAATGTCACCTGCTTTGACATTACTTCATCATCACATGATGAACACTAATATATTTGGTTGGAGAGTGAGACTTTTGTTTCCCTTTATGCCTACATAACGTATGATTAGTCAAGCGGACTTTCACATAGTATGTGCACCAGGAACTTACTCAACTTGAAACAAAATTTCTCAACCAAAATATTACTTCTTCTAATCCTTGAATTAATCATATACTCCTATATGTTGCAGACTCACAACTCGACAGTGCAATGCATGCCACTTCGATATTTTCAACCACGCTTTCGCTGCCCTTCTGCTTTTACGAGTTTTCAATTCTAGTTTGGTGTCATGACTTCAATCAAGTCTACCAATTTCTAGATATAATTCTCTTATCTCCACGTTCAGTGACTCCTCACCTTGAACATGTTCTTCCAACCAAGAACTTGGGTCACATTTCGTCATAAACAAAATATGGTTCTTATATGTTAGAGCCTATGACCAAGGCATAAAACATATCCTTCAACCATTATTCTTCTACTGAGTATCAACTCAATGTTTTACCTATCTTTACAAGTAATGAACCTTTCCTTCACTTGTTCCATTTTGAACTCCTTCTGAATCTTATTTAGGTTAAAACATCCTGACTTAATGTTTATCAAACACATCTATCTCAATAGATATTTGATGTTTAAATTAACTTAATAAGTTATATGTAGGTTCCTGAACTATTTACAACATTCACAAAATGCCAATTTTATGTATGCAAGATGTTGTAAACTCCCACTCAAATATACTTTATACATATTAAAATTATGAAACCAATTTGGCTTCCACTCAGAAATATGTTATCCTTATATTTGATTAACAATGATTCACTAGCTCCCACTTAAACTTATGTCTCCACATATTTGATCATGGAAATTAGTTTCTGCTCTCACTTAAGATATGTCACCACATATTTCAATTAGATCCCACTCATTTTCTTGTGCATTTTTCTCGACATTTTGGACATCTCCAAAATTTCTTAATTAACTTTTAAAATCGAGAACTCATATACGAAAAACACCAGCACCTTGCCAGCGTTAAACCCATAGACTTAAGCATCACTACACTTTGTAGTCAACAATTTTGAATATGTTAAAGAATTTTACTTCTTTGACAATTTATGCTTTCATGTCCATTAAGTTTTATTTATTCTCTATAAACCCTTTAAGGAATAAATATGTGAAACTATCACTTTCACAAAATCAAGTAACAATTACTTTGAGATTTAAACTTAACATAGGATTACCATGACTCTTAGTCATTTTTCGTATTTCAGGGCTTCTAATTCTTCTTTGTAGTTCGTAGGCATGTCTTGTTTCTTAAAAATGACTAGTAAATCATGAATATTATTTTGTAACTTGACAAAATTTTATATTCTTGAATCCTACTGTCTCTTAGAAAAACTTAATCGAAATTTAATGATCATAATCATTAATTCCTCTTTCATGTGTCAAGCTTAAACCCAACAGAACAATTTCCACTGTGCTACTTGATACATTAAAAGGCAAGGTCAATCACCTTGTTTCAGCTTCTCAATTTATTCCAGCAACTCTTTTATCAATGAAACCTTTTATGATAAACCACTAAAATACTTAGCACAACCAAATTTGGTCTGCCCCTTTTAGTTTCATGTTGTGGAATCTCTATTCATAGTCACATATGAATATACTACAAAAAATTACTCATTCGCAACAGCTTCTAATTATCTCATAATTACTAAAAACCAAAACTTCTCATAACTCATATGGAATTGTTTATGCGAATCACAAATAGACCCTTATATTAAACGGAGTGTTATTAAAATAAATCTAAATGTTATTAATGAAAATTAACAAGAAAAACCTTTCTTAGACCACACAATATCTAATAGAGTGTGATTACAATTTTAGGACGCATCAAACACTTTTGAAAAAGTTCTAAATTTTTGTAATTTGTGAAAACACTTGGCACAAGTCTGCATACTAATAACTCAAATGTCTGTCACTTTGATCAAATCACAGAGACTCAATTTTCTTGTTAATTCATTATCCTCTTTACTCCAAATTTTATTTTGATCTCATCAAAATCATAACTCAAATGAATACATTTATTCACTCTTATTATTTATGATGGAGCGCACAAAAATGACATCTAATATTTGCTGAAAAATTTAACCAACACTTGTGTTTTTCAGCAACTCACAACACACTTCCGAAAGTGGCGTTTTAGTCATACTACTCAACGAGGTATAAGTGTCAAACATCAAAATGTTCTTCACAATACTTAGCATGACCAAAGAAAAAATCATTATTGAGTTTCGGATATCTTTTAGTATGATTTATATTTATGAATGTCTATCTAATTAGCATTTAGATTAAAATAAGAATAATACTCTCATAATAAAAAATGTGACCACCAAAAAGGATTACTCATGAAAATAGAACAACCACTTGTCTTTTACATGAATGACCGTCTCACAAAAGCAAGACACACTAATTAAAGATCACACTTAATTCAATTACAAAAATTATTCCAATCCACTAATCAAAAACGATAAATGTAGAACGTCGCCAGCATTAACTCCTCGATTGCCACCATCATGCGACGTCTCCTCAGTCCTTCCATGCAAATCTCAAGCAGCAGGCCCTGTTTTCATAAAACAAAATGAGTATCGAATACTTCTAAAACCGCCACAACTGCAATTTGGACTTAAACATTTATAACTTGTATATCACTATATACCTTCTACATTGACGACTTCTCCTGCTATGGGTTCTACTTTAACATGACGCAGCCGAGACACGAACTCACAGAAAGTGATCGAATCCCTTCCCATAACATCGTCTCTGACATACTTCTTGAAGTTGGGGGGAAGCGAGCGCAACACCCCATCAATCGCCAAGTCGTCAGTCATATCGTAGTCCCAAACATGCACGAGGCGATAATGTATCTCATGCATCTTCCTCAGGTGATGTTCCAAGCAAGTGTTTTCTTCCATCTTGAGTGAAAGAAACTCCTTCAGACATTCAAATCTCGCAACTCTAACTTGTGCTATGAACATCTCTTTCAGCTCATCAACAATCTCATTGGCACTCGAGTTTTTGAATCGTCCGCTTAAGCCATCATTCATGAAAGTGCACATCAGCCACTCGACTTTCAAGTAGGTGGTCTTTTGTTCAAGCCACTCCATGTAATCCTCATGATTTGTAGAAACATCGGGCCTCTCTTCTAATGATTCATCTAACATGTAGAGTAGCGCATTGGTGTGTAGGACTTCTCTCAAAAGCAGATACCATTCAATGAAATTTGACCCATCGAGACGCAGCTCTTCAGCAAGGAAGAGACAATCATAATCAAGAGGCATGATCTATAAGGATAAGGATTTTGCAAAGACATTTTAGGACTAATTTTATGATAATTTTCGTTCAACTTAATCAAAATTACTACATGAACTCCCACCAAACTTAACATCTCTCTGGTTGTTTAGTGACACACGATCCAAATCCACCACACCAAATCCGATCATCACGTGATAAGATGCAGGTTCAATGGTGAACAACTCAGTGTTGATCATATCATTCATATGACTCGTGTTTAATCTTTCGGTTCAGTGTTCTGAGGCCATGTCTGTACATGCTAGGCTCGTCAAGGAAACCATAGCATTTCCGCATCTGTAAAACTGGCTTACACCCGTTGTATGTGGACGTAGAGTGAAAGTGCATGGTTGCTCCCATGCATAGTTTTGTTAATTAATGACAATCTCTATGGACTAATGTTTGTATTGAGCTATATTTATAGGTGTGTCCATTTGAGTTGCTTGATCTCCATTTGTTGGAATCAAGGTTAAGGGAAGAAGTTTATGGGTTGATCAAGGCTTTGTGCAGGTTGATCAACTCTCAAGTCCAAGTGAAGATATGCCGAAGAGTGCTTTCCCCATCTTGGTGTATGGGGGAGCGTCATGTGAATCTTCACCAAGCGAAGCGCAATCAAGAAAGGTGGTGCATCTTGAGGAGATGAAGATCGTCGTCATCAACCTCAAGTGGATTAATGCGCAAGGCAAAGGTATGATCTTGATAGGTCTTTTATTTTACCGGTCTTATGATGTTAGTTGAGAGACCGGGTTATAGGATAGATAGCCGTACTATCAAGAGGGGCTCTCGACCGAGTATCGTGATCGTATCGTTCGTGGAGAGCTCAAACCTTTACATCCATGCAATCATCTTTCTTGGTTGTTATTTTGATTTTATCCATGTGAGAATTTAGAGCTTGTGTTCATCTCCATACCAAGCTCTAGTTCATCAAAAACGGATTTCATGATTATCTTCTTGCGTTTTTGATATTGGAGGTTTTACCGGTTTGTCTCTTCTAAGAGAGGTCAAACTCTATCCTTATGATTTCCTCCTCACATGATGGACTATGATGTGTATATGCATAATCTTGTAGGGTTTGTGATTATCTTCGAAACAAGCCCAAAATCATAGAAAGCGGAGTCTTGATGAAAAACTTGTTGGTTTTTTATGTTGGAGGATTTACCGGTTGTTCCTTTTTAGAGAAGGTTTACCTTTTTACATTTGGTTTTATTCTCCATTGTTGGACTATGATGTTTCTCTGCATGATCTTGTAGAGCTCTTCATTGCGGTTCCAACGAGCCCAAGATCATCGAAATCGGAGTCCGGCTGAAAAAGTTATTGCAGTTTTCGTTTTGCTGTTTCTGCAGTTTTTCTGTAGGCCGGAGTCTCCGGCCCTAGACCAGAGTCTCCGGTCTGAAACTTTGTTTTTTCGTCGAACGGGTGGTGCGGCTCTGTTGCCCTGTCCGGAGACACCCCGGAATGACCCCGGAGTCTCCGGCCTGGGCAGACCGGAGTCTCCGGGGTAAGTTTTCCTGCAACGGCTCTTTCTATTGGGGACTTATATAAGGCCCCCTTCTTCCCCAAAGAGCTAAGCACATTTTACCCTCTCTCTCCCACCATTGTTGACCTTGAAAAGCTTGCCCTCTCCCAATTCCTCCCATGATTCTTGCATATCTTTGAGGGAAAAGAGAGAGGAGATCTAGATCTACATTTACACCAAACAAAATCTCCTCTAAGTGGGGGGAACTCGTGGGATCTAGAATTTGGAGTTCTTGGTGTTCCTCCTTTGTTCTTCCTCCTAAATCCCTCCATAGCATTAGTTGCTTTGGTTGGATTTTAGAGAGAAGGATTTGACCACTTGGTATGTTCTTGCCTTTTGCATTAGTTGCATCGGGTTGCTCTCCCCATGGTGATACGTGAAGTTGAAGGTTGAGAAGCTTGTTACTCTTGGGTGCATTGTGTTCCCAAGAGCTTGTGCCTCTTGGGTGCATTGTGTACCCTAGACGGTTGGAGGTGCCGCGAAGACTTCGAGTTGTGAAGCTTCGGCATGATTTGGGAGCCCCCAATTGAGTTGTGGGTGTGTGTGCCCCAAGAATGGTGTAAAAGGGCTCCGGAATCCGCCTCGAAGGATTCCGATAGTGGAAGGTGAACCAAACCTTTGGGTGCGGTTCATCGGAGAATAGGGTGAGGCCTTTGTGGCATCTTGAGTAGGCCTCTTGTGGCGAACTCACACCCCTCCAACGAGACGTACTCCCTTAACAAGGAGGAACTCGGGAATACATCCTCGTCTCCGCGTGGCTCGGTTATCTCTATACCCGAGCTTTTACTTATGCAATTTACATTGTGATAGCCTTCGTGCTTGAAGTTTATATCTTGCTATAACCTTGTTGCTTGCCTTGCTTAGCATAAGTTGTTGGTGCACATAGGTAAACCTAGTAATTTAGGTTGTTGTCTTGTTAATTTAAACACATAGTTTTATTCCGCAATTATCAAGCCCTTAAATAGAAAAAGTGTTAATCGCCTATTCACCCCCCCCCTCTAGGCGACATCTAGGCATAGTTTGTTCCTTCAATTGGTATCAGAGACTCGTCTCTCTTGTTTGGCTTTACCGCCTAGAGAGTAAAGATGTCGTTTAGAGGATTAGTGCACGATTCCATGTTTATATTCAATGGCACAAATTTTAATGTTTGGAAAACTCATATGCTTAGTCACTTACGGGTCTTGGACCCCAATATTGAGCGTATCTTAGATATAGGTTTTTCTCCTCGGAAGGATTACGAAAGTACGACTTTAGAGGATGAGAAAAACTTATATCTAGATGCTCTAGCCTCTAATGAGTTTTGCAAATTTGTGAGTGTTGTAGTGTT
Organism: Puccinellia tenuiflora; assembly: GCA_012064385.1. NCBI lineage: Eukaryota > Viridiplantae > Streptophyta > Magnoliopsida > Poales > Poaceae > Puccinellia > Puccinellia tenuiflora. Next base: position 146,135 of record QRDG01002046.1, read on the forward strand.
CGAGTCAATCATGCCTCTCCGAGATGCTCATGAGCTTTGGACAAAGCTTCAAGATAAATATGGAGCATCCAACTCTATTGAGGATGATTACTCTCCCTCCACCACCGGCCGTGACGAGTTCTCGTCTTTGTCTACTTCACCAAAATGTGGTAAGCCGCAAACTAATGTGATGGTGAGTAGTGATAGGTTTTGCAATATTGATAGTGAGCTCATTTTTGATGATCTTTTATCTCTATCTTGTTGCAATGCCTCATCTTTGGACTTAAACTCTTCTAGCACTCCAAATGTCATACATGCTAGTGTTGATAGTCCTTGCATATCATCCAAAAATTGCTTAGATAAATCTCTTGATGATATGCTCGCTTTATCTTGTTCCCATGATAAAAATGCTTGTGTTCCCTCTAACTTTTGCATGAACAATAATGTAGAGGAAACCCAATCAACTATGGAACAAGATGTGAACTTGAGTAGTTCAAAAATTATTTGTTCTTCTTCATCCATCACTCATTGCCTTATGGCTAAATCTTCTAGTAGTGATGATAATAATAATGATAATGATAATAATGATGAAGAAGATGATATGGAAAAGGTTAATGCTCTCCTTCAAAATAAAGGTCTAATAATTCTAAAAGCCCTTCCTAACAATAAAAATGCTCAAGCTATCCTCTTTGAAATTATGGAAACGCTAATTGAGCGCGGGGAAACTATTGAGGCTTTGGAAGCAAGCCTTGAAGAAAAGGGTAAGATCGAGAGAGATGATGCTATGGAAAAAGCATCGTTAGAAGATGCTCTTGAGGAAGAGCAAGAGACTCGTGCTTCTCTTGAGGAGAAACTAGAAAATATTGAGGAGTCTCACAATGAAATAATTGCTAAAATCATTAAAGAACGTGACCATGCTCATGCTAAATATAAAGTCACGAAAAATGAAAATGCTAGATTAAATGATGAGCTTGCCAAGTTGTCTTCCTCTATTCCTAATGTCAATGATGCGTGTGCTACTAACTCTACTTCTTGTGAAGCATCTATGTCAAAGGATAATGTTGAGCTAAGGGCTCAACTTGACTCGCTAACTAGCAAGTATAGGAAGTTGGAAGAAAGTCATGAAAAGCTATCTAGCTCTAATGATGATCTTCTAGCATCCTATGCTAGTCTTAAGTTAGCTCATGAGGCAATCACTACCAAGGTAACATCTTGTGAGCCTCATGTGGATAATAGCACAATCGTAACTAAAAATGCTATATTGCCATGTGCTAGTCCTAGTAATTCATCCACTAAAAATGTTGCTACATCTTGTGATGAATTACTTGCTTTGCCTTGTTGCTCTAACAATGATGCATCTACCTCCTCTAGTACTTGTGTTGTCACTAACCATGTAGAGAAAAGAGGAGAGCTCAAGGCCCAAGTCACTTCTTTGAAGAAAGGCTTGGAAAAGCGTCATGAGGGGAAGAGGGCACTTGACAACATGTTGAGTGTGCAACAATCCCCAAATGACAAGAGTGGACTTGGATTCAACTCCAAAATCAAGAACAAGTCCAAGGTTGAGAAGAAGAAGAAGGGCCAAGTACAACTCAAGAATCCGGCCAACATCATTTGCTTCAAGTGCAAGGTTGAAGGGCACCATGTTCGGGATTGCCCAATGAAGAAGAAGCCTCTTAGTGAGAAGCAACTAGGGAAGAGGCCTCTTGTTCAATCTCGTGCTCAACCACGAGTTGAACAACGGCCACCTCCTAAGAAGACTCAAGCCAATGCTCCTCAAGTTGAGGAGCCTATTAAGAAGAAGAAGAGTCGGTGTTGCTACCTTTGCCGTGGCAAAGGTCATTTTGCTTCTTCATGCACTAACGGTACCGTATCCAACCCTATTATAGTTGATGATGCTTATTCTCTTGGGAAGGATAGAATTGGCAATGTGTTTGCCAAATATGTGGGAGCTCAAAGTGGTGTCAAGAAAAGCACCATTTGGGTTCCCAAGCCTATTGTGACTAACCTCTTAGGACCCAACTTGGTTGGGGACCAACAAGCTCAAACTTGATCAATAGGTTGATGTGGAGGACATTGGTGACTTGGCTATTTTTGAAGAATTAAGGGACCTTCATGGTTTTATTTCTCAAGCCAAGTAAATTGGAGGATCACATATCTATCTCATATCCAATGCTTCCTCCTTGCGGTAACTTGTATTTAATTCATATATTCATTGAAAGTTGCTTGCTCCCTTGCATGTGTTAGTTTTGTTTTGTTCCTAGCATGTGCTTGTAGGTGCTATGCTACTTTCCTACTTGTCTTGTTATTCAAGGTTATGTAAGTTAGTTGTGTATCATGTATGTGTAACTTTGTGTTGAGCTTTATTGGATCTTGTGTTGATTTCAATTGGCTTTTTGAGATATTAATGGACTATCCCATTTTGGGGGAGTGATGTGCTTTGTGCACCTCACAAACCTAAAAATGTGTGTACATGAGGCACACCACCTAGTATTGATATTTCAATATTATCTAGCTACTATGTGGTATGTCATATTCATGAGAAATTCAAATTCTACAATGTCCATTAATTTCTCTAGTTGGTTTTATTTGCCTCTTCTAAAAATAAAATGAATTATCACATTATGGGGGAGTAATAAGCTATGTGCATATTACAATCCCATAAAAATGTGAACATTTGAGGTTTGCCACTTAGATTTGATATTGCAAATTATCTCTTTCCTATGTGGCATGTTTGCTAAAAAAAAGTTCTATTTTTCCTTTTGGTTATTCTTTGGCTCTTGTTTGTGTGAGTTTGCTTGGTGTGGTTTTTCTCTAATATGCATTCCTATATATTTTTGGAGAAACCATTTGTTTCATCTTATTTTAACCATGGCTTTGCCGGTTGGTTCGAATAATTGAAACTACCAACAAACCTTTTTCAATATGGCGGTGTATTTCTTATCTCTTGCCATATGCTTATTTGTTGTGAAGTTGGTCTTGAACATCATTCATTTATACCACCGAGAAATATCTCTATATACTCCTTGTCCATGACAAGTGATACTAGTAATTGTGGTGGATTTTGTAGACCATCTTCACATTGGCTCTTGCGTTGATTTTCTTTATCTATTGCCTTCCCTGCCTTTTGAATGGATCCTATTTTTTCAATTGGTAGTGTTTAGTGTTGTAAATAAAATATGGAGAGTAATGATCACTTGTGCATGCATTTTGTATTCAAATGCAAATATCAAAGATAATGCATGAATATTGGGGGAGCATTCCTTTTTATTTAGAACACTAACCCATCTATCAATTTTTGATCCTTTCAATTGGCATTTGATTCTTTATCTTGTGTTGGTACCTTCAATTGGTATTAATTGGAATTTAATATCTCCTCCATAGATATTTGTTCCAATTGATATTTATTGTGGGAGTCTTGATACCTTTTTGCTTTATCTTACTTTACTTGATTTCGGTCAAGCTTTATCCTCTTCTTGGTATCTTTTCTCCTAGTTGGTTTTTTTTTTGTTTTTAATTGGTATCTTACTTTCAATTGGTGTCTTATCGATCATTTGTTGTGTTGATTTGATTCCTTTTGATATCACACTTCATGTGTTGATGTGTTTTGGAATCAATCATTTGTTGATTTGATTTTTCCTCAATCATGTGTTGATTTGGATTTTGATATAATTTGGACAACCTTTTTGTGTCACACCTTGGTGTGCTCTCTTCTTGGTTTACTTCGTGTATTTTTCCAAATTGTATCTCGTTTGGTTATAGAAAGCCTTTGCATGCTCGGTTACTAATTTATATTATTTTAGCATGCTTATCTTTCTTGATTCAATATATAGGGGATACTCCACCGAATCCTAAATCGGCTAAGATGTGCATGAAATTCAATTTCATATCTATATGCACATATTTATGTGGAGTGTTTCCTATATATTGTAGTTGATCTAACTACTATGGAACCCAATGAGTTTGGGAACCATTTTGTACTCTAATCTTGTTTTAGGTACAATGGAGATGCATTGGATGCTTGCCTCATTCATAAGGAAGGTGTTCTCACTGTGTGATTGTCGGAGTCAAGCTTTGATGACAAACCAACTCTCATCATCTTCATCGCCAATGCATCTCGGTAACAAGTATCCATCTCATGCATACTTTTCTAGTATTCAACCTTGTGTAGGTTGCCTCTTGGCATGAAATCCTTTTTGTGCAATTGTTGTGGTATTGGCTCCTTTTCCTTCACTTAATATATCTTTGTGATATGTGTGATGATTTTGCAAAAACCTTTTTCTTCAATTGATATTATTTCCTTGTGATACTTGTTGCCTAACTCAAAGCATCTCCACTATCTCTTGTCCCCTTAGTGATATGTGTGATGCATTTGATATATTTGAAGTTCATTTATATACAATGAGATAATTTTGAGCTATGTGCTATGCTTTTATGCAATAATCTCGTTTGTATATTTATGACTTCCTTTTGGATACCTTGTTCTCCTTTTCCCTAACCATTTCATATGTATATGTTTCTTTGCGGATGTATATCTTCAATGGTTTGTCTAATTAGAAACCTATACATATGAGAGAGGTCACCTTTAGTAGGTATCCTAATTCTTTTGAGCTACCTCGCTTTTATCTATAATTATTTGATGGCTCCAAACTTGTCTCATGAGTGCTTGTCTTATTGTTTATTGGTATCTTTGCACTCATGTATTTGTTGGATCTTTTGACTTCATGCTTACCATGGTGAGCATGTTAAATTTTATTGGCTAAATGATCTCACTAGATTTTGGCATTTTCAATTGGCACCCCTAAGCTTGTGAACATATTTCGTTAAAAGATCTTTTTATCTCGGTTGGGCCTATCTTATGTTGAATCTTTGAAAATTGGTATCTTTTTATGGCTCAACCACATCTTTGGTGCAAGTGCTATGATTTGCTTTTGCATTATGCACAATTGCACTTTTTGGGTGTTCTATATGATTTTGGGGGGAGCAAGGATGCCATATTTGTGCACTCCTCATTTGTGTATGAACATTGGGGAGCTTCTCCGGTTTTATTTAGAACTCTCGCTTTGGATCTTTTCGATTGCTTTTCTCCTTTGTGGAGATGTTCAAAATGATTTCATCTTTTTGCAATCTTTTGATCCTCAATATAGTTTGATTTCCTCTAATTATCCGTTAAAAGGGATTGTCATCACCTTTATGGAGGAACTCATATTATATTGGCTCTCTAAATTTTTCTTCCCATTTCGGCAATCGATGCCAATGGGGGAGAAGTTTAGAGGGTTTAAGGGAATTTGGGTTTTATGCTTTTGTTGCATTTGCCATGCAGGCGCTTGCATCCTTGCTCGTTTGTCTTGTAAGGATGCTCTATTCGTTATATAAACCCTCTTAAAAAGGGATTGCCATCAATTACCAAAATGGGGGAGATTGAAAGTGCATGGTTGCTCCCATGCATGGTTTTGGTAATTAATGACAATCTCTATGGACTAATGTTTGTATTGAGCTATATTTATAGGTGTGTCCATTTGAGTTGCTTGATCTCCATTTGTTGGAATCAAGGTTAAGGGAAGAAGTTTATGGGTTGATCAAGGCTTTGTGCGGGTTGATCAACTCTCAAGTCCAAGTGAAGATATGCCGAAGAGTTCTTTCCCCATCTTGGTGTATGGGGGAGCGTCATGTGAATCTTCACCAAGCGAAGCGCAATCAAGAAAGGTGGTGCATCTTAAGGAGATGAAGATCGTCGTCATCAACCTCAAGTGGATTAATGCGCAAGGCAAATGTATGATCTTGATAGGGCTTTTATTTTACCGGTCTTATGATGTTAGTTGAGAGACCGGGTTATAGGATAGATAGCCGTACTATCAAGAGGGGCTCTCGACCGAGTATCGTGATCGTATCGTTCGTGGAGAGCTCAAACCTTTGCATCCATGCAATCATCTTTCTTGGTTGTTATTTGGCTTTTATCCATGTGAGAATTTATAGCTTGTGTTCATCTCCATACCAAGCTCTAGTTCATCAAAAACGGATTTCATGATTATCTTCTTTGCGTTTTTTATATTGGAGGTTTTACCGGTTTGTCTCTTCTAAGAGAGGTCAAACTCTCTCCTTATGATTTCCTCCTCACATGATGGACTATGATGTGTATATGCATAATCTTGTAGGGCTTGTGATTATCTTCGAAACAAGCCCAAAATCATAGAAAACGGAGTCTTGATGAAAAACTTGTTGGTTTTTTATGTTGGAGGATTTACCGGTTGTTCCTTTTTAGAGAAGGTTTACCTTTTTACATTTGGTTTTATTCTCCATTGTTGGACTATGATGTTTCTCTGCATGATCTTGTAGAGCTCTTCGTTGCGGTTCCAACGAGCCCAAGATCATCGAAATCGGAGTCCGGGTGAAAAAGTTATTGCAGTTTTTGTTTTGCTGTTTCTGCAGTTTTTCTGTAGGCCGGAGTCTCCGGCCCTAGACCGGAGTCTCCGGCCCTAGACCGGAGTCTCCGGTCTGAAACTTTGTTTTTTCGTCGAACGGGTGGTGCGGCTCTGTTGCCCTGTCCGGAGACACCCCGGAATGACCCCGGAGTCTCCGGTAGGGCCGGAGTCTCCGGCCTGGGTAGACCGGAGTCTCCGGGGTAAGTTTTCCTGCAACGGCTCTTTCTATTGGGGACCTATATAAGGCCCCCTTCTTCCCCAAAGAGCTAAGCACATTTTACCCTCTCTCTCCCACCATTGTTGACCTTGAAAAGCTTGCCCCTCTCCCAATTCCCCCCATGATTCTTGCATATCTTTGAGGGAAAAGAGAGAGGAGATCTAGATCTACATTTACACCAAAGAAAATCTCCTCTAAGTGGGGGGGGGGGGGGAACTCGTGGGATCTAGACTTTGGAGTTCCTCCTTTGTTCTTCCTCCTAAATCACTCCATAGCATTAGTTGCTTTGGTTGGATTTTAGAGAGAAGGATTTGACCACTTGGTGTGTTCTTGCCTTTTGCATTAGTTGCATCGGGTTGCTCTCCCCACGGTGATACGTGAAGTTGAAGGTTGAGAAGCTTGTTACTCTTGGGTGCATTGTGTTCCCAAGAGCTTGTGCCTCTTGGGTGCATTGTGTACCCTAGACGGTTGGAGGTGCCGCGAAGACTTCGAGTTGTGAAGCTTCGGCATGATTTGGGAGCCCCCAATTGAGTTGTGGGTGTGTGTGCCCCAAGAACGGTGTAAAAGGGCTCCGGAATCCGCCTCAAAGGATTCCGATAGTGGAAGGTGAACCAAACATTTGGGTGCGGTTCATCGGAGAATAGGGTGAGGCCTTTGTGGCATCTTGAGTAGGCCTCTTGTGGCGAACTCACACCCCTCCAACGAGACGTACTCCCTTAACAAGGAGGAACTCGGGAATACATCCTCGTCTCCGCGTGGCTCGGTTATCTCTATACCCGAGCTTTTACTTATGCAATTTACATTGTGATAGCCTTCGTGCTTGAAGTTTATATCTTGCTATAACCTTGTTGCTTGCCTTGCTTAGCATAAGTTGTTGGTGGACATAGGTAAACCTAGTAATTTAGGTTGTTGGCTTGTTAATTTAAACACATAGTTTTATTCCGCAATTATCAAGCCCTTAAATAGAAAAAGTGTTAATCGCCTATTCACCCCCCCTCTAGGCGACATCTAGGCATAGTTTGTTCTTTCATAGAGTTTATCACATCCGATCATCACGAGATGCTTCAACACGACGAACTTTTGCAACGGTGCATACTAGGGGAGAACACTTTATTATCTTGATATTAGCATGAGAGATCACCTTATCATGCTACTGTCGCGTCACATCAAAACAAACAATAAGGTGCATAAAAGGATAAACATCACATGCAATTTATATTGTGACATGGTATAGCATTTTCTTCTTGTGCCTTTGATCTCCATCTCCAAAGCACCGGCATGATCTCCATCACCACAAGCATGACGTCGCCGTCTCCATGATTACCATCACCAACTATTTCAACTACGACTATTGCTACTCTTAGCGATAAAGTAAAGCAATTACATGATGATAAAATTGACACGCAGGTCACATAAAATAATAAGACAACAATATGGCTCCTGCCGGTTGCCGTACTCATCGACATGCAAGTCGTGAAAGATTACAAAACATGATCATTGCATACATTATCACAAATCACATCTTGTCCATACCATATCACAAACCCTGTAAAAACAAGTTAGACGTCCTCTAATTTGTTTATGCAATTTTTACGTGGCTTCTATGGGTCATGAGATAGAACCGTTCTAATCTACGCAAAAACCACAACGGTGATGTAAAAGTTGCTTATTTTATATCCTTTTGAAAGGCCTTCCATTGAAGATCGCATCTCACTATAGCAAGAGAAATAGACACCCGCCAGCCACATGTGCAATACAAGTTGCACGTCAAGTGTGGAACCGGTCTCGCGTATGCGGACGAGTAAAGTTGGTTCGGGCCGCTTCAATCCCACCATACCGAAAAAATACAAAATGCACGTGGGAAGGTAGCAACAAAAACATCAATGCCTACAACTCCTTGTGTTCTAATCACACCAACATCTACGAATAGATCTAGGCTCTCATACCACTGAAGGGTTCGTTGCATAGGAAACAAAATTTTCCTACGAAACAAGCAGAAGAAACCCAACGGATCAAGATCTATTAGATGCAAGTAGCGAGGAGGAGATCGAATCTTTTACCCTTGAAGAGCGAGCAAACGTTTTGTCGATGCAGGGTTGGCTAGTTGATCCCCACAACTAGACTCGTCTAGTCGCGAGGAGATGTATTATCCTCGAGATCCAATCCGACAAAGCGCCGCACGAGCAGCACGTCCGCAATATCCACATGTTCAGCTAGATGTAGTCTTCTCCTTCTGGATCCCACAAGAATTAGAGAAGAGGCTTGCGAGAATCCAGCAGCACGACAGTGTGGTGGTGGAGATGGTGGAGGTCTACCCGCGAGCAGGACTTCGCCAAGCCACGCAAGAGGGAGAGAGAGGAGGGGCAGGGGGTGAGTGCGGCTAGGGTTTTTGGTCTCTTTCTAGTGCTGCACCCCCCCCCCTTTATATAGGTGGAGGGGCAAGGGGGGTGCGCCCCACTCCTAGGGCCGGCCGGCTTGGGGAGCCTTGCCCCCCAAGGTGCCTGCCTTCTTGAAGCGCTGCGGCCAATGGAGACTTGGCTCCCAAGCCGAGTCCCCTTAGGTTTCGGCCCCCTTCTTCCTTTCTTAGCCGCATGGGCCATTTGGGGCTGGTGCGGCCAGCCCATGTGGGCTGCTGCACCACCCCTCGGTCCATGTGGACCCCACACGTCAAGTGGGCCCCACTCTGGAACCTTCCGGAACCTACTAGAAATTTCCGGTACCCTGCCGGAAAATTCCCGAACCTTTCCGACGTCTCCGGAAACTACTTTCCTTATATGAATTTTATTCTTCAGACTCTTCTGGAGCTCCTCGTGATGTCTAGGATCTCATCCGAGACTCCGAATCAATATTCGTTCATACCATCAAATATCTCAACATAAGCCCTAGCTATATCGAACCGTTAAGTGTGTGACCCTACGGGTTCGAGAATGTATAGACGTGATCCGATCAATAATCAATGGCGGGACCGGGATGTCCATATTGACTCCTACACATTCAACGAAGTCCTTTATCGATTTGAACCACGATGCCGGAGATATAATTAATCTCGTATATGATTCCCTATCTAGTTTAATCTCGTTACCGGCAAGTTCTCTTTACTCGTCCATAATATAGGATCTTTGTGATTACCACTTAATCCCATGTTTGCAAACTTCCGGATGCTATATTACCGAGAGGGCCTAGAGATATCTTCTCCGTCACATGGAGGAAAAAATCCCACTCTTGATTCATGTCACCGAACAAGTACCATCGGAAATACTTGAAAGCCACCTTTATAATCACCCAGTTACGAAGTGACGTTTGATGTCCACAAAGCATTCCTCCTGTAAACGGGAGTGACATAATCTCATGGTCTAAGGAAACTATACTTGGCATTTATTAAAAGCGTTGGCAATAAAACTTAGTGACACGATCAATTGCAAGCTTTACTATTGGGTCGGTCCATCACGTCATTCTCCTAACGATGTGACTCCGTTATCAAGTGACAATAACAAGTCCATGGTTAGGAAACCTCAACCAACTCTTGACTAACGAACTAGTCTAGTAGAGGCTTACTAAGGACACTTTTGCAATCCCATTATGTTGAGAAGGTTTTGAGTCGTTTTGGATATTCGGACTGCAAAACTTCTCCAACACCTTATGATCCTAGTGCGCAGATCCGAAAATTTGAAGGCACGGCTAAGGATCAGCTGAGATACTCTCAAGTAATCGGTTCACTCATGTACCTAGCAAGCACTACAAGGACTGACATCATGTTTGCTGTGTGCAAACTGAGCCGGTTTGTTTCCAATCCGGGTGATGTGCATTGGCGTGCTGTTGAAAGAATTATGCGCTATCTGAAAGGTACTGTGAACTATGGACTTCACTATTCTGGATACCCGTCAGTGCTTGAAGGGTATTGTGATGCGAATTGGATCTCTGATGCTGATGAGATGAAAGCCACAACGGGATATGTGTTTACCCTTGGAGGTGGTGCTGTTTCCTGAAAGTCTTGCAAGCAAACGATCTTAACGAGATCAACAATGGAAGCAGAATTAACAGCATTAGACACATCTGGTGTCGAAGCAGGATGGCTTCGAGATCTTTTGATGGACTTGCCAATTGTTGAAAAGCCAGTACCGGCTATCCTTATGAACTGCGATAATCAGACAATTATTATCAAGGTAAAGAGTTCAAAGGACAACATGCAGTCCAACAAACACATAAGAATGAGATTAAAAGCTGTCAGACATTTGAGAAACTCCGGAGTAATAGCGTTGGATTATATCCAGTCGGCTAAGAATCTGGCAGATCCCTTTACCAAAGGGCTATCATGAGTTGTGATAGAAAATGCATCGAGGGAGATGGGTATGAGACCCACATGAGTTGCCATGGTAGCAACCCAACCTATGTGATCGGAGATCCCGTGAAGTAGGACCTGGGAAAACAAGCTAGTGGTTAACTAAGGAGAGTAATTTTACTGACCCACTCCCTTGAAGATGCAATACTCTCGGTAACTGTATGGAAGGTTGACTGTTGTCTTAATGTGTTCCAAGGCTTCTTTGAGCAAGATGGTATCCTACAGAGCAATCTTTGGAGGAACACACCTATATGAGCCTGACAGCTGGTCACAGTCTATGAGATTGGGGTGATCTCTAGTAAGTTCATGAATAGGCCAGGAGTGTGACTAATATGCTCCACCCGAGGGGTCAGCCTTCGGCAGCCTAGTACTGGTAAGACAATTGATGAAACTACTTTACGCCAAACTGACAATTCAAGGCATAGTCCATTGTTCAGTTGTGAAGTAGTGTAGCTATTTGCTCTAGGTGGATGTTCAACCTTAACGGGTCTCCACTGAAAATACTGGTATATCAAAACAGTGTTTGGAACAGAGGACAACATCATGGGCCTTTGGGATCTGGTGGGGGATTGTTGAAATATTAGGATGGGCTTTAGGCCCATCTAACAATTTCAGAAAATCCCTAAAGGCCCATGCTGGCTAGGGAAGTGGTGGGAGTTTAGTCCCACACGGCTAGTTGGGAGAGAGTTGCACCAATTTATAAGGTGAGCTCCTCTCCCACTAGTATGAGTTGGGTTGAGGTGAAGAGAGGCGTTCCACACGCGCACTCCTCCTCCGCCGCCCGCCTCGCCTCGTCACGACACTCCGCGTCGCGCCGCGGGTTGCGGGAATCTCGCCGAGCCGATATATTCTTTTTGTCACGCAGGAAAAATATGAACGGTCAACTGAAACATTTTGTCTTAATGGAAATGAATACGACTTGAAACGTTTTGTTTTAAGTGTTCTTAAGTACGGACGTTACCAGAATTCATTGTGATTCATTACGTGCGTTTCTATTGGACCGGTCGCCTCCTCCCGTGCCTATATTGGAGGAGAGGTCGCTCCTCTCCAGAAGATACAGATCGCATCAGCTCTGCTTCCACGCGCTCCGACTCTTGTCGTTCCTCCCACTGCTGCTGCCATCGGTGATCCCATCCCGTCTACCGCGTACACGACCGACGGGAGAGCAGGCCTGCGAAACCCCGCCTCTCCAGATCCTGTACGGGAGAGGGGCGATTAAGTTTTTGGGGAGCGTCTCCTACGCGACTGCTCGCCTTTGTTCGTCTACTTCCACTACATCGTCTTCGTCTGCGTCGCCTACTTCATCGCCATGAACACTGACGCCGACAGACTCGCTGCCGAGAAGGCTGCTGCTGACAAGAGGGCTTCCGACGAGGCCGCCGCCGCCTCCGCGGCTGCTACGGCCAACTGGCCTACTGGAGGGTATAACTCGCTTATCCCGCTCCTTCTTATTTCTGTGTGTGCGGTACTAGTCATTTGCGTAGATGTTTCTACTATTTGTCTAGTACGCGACAATATGATCAAATATCAGTATGTGCTTAGTACTGTTTACGTCATGATCATGATTTGTTTTTGGATTAATTTAATTGAAATATTGCTTATTTTCTCAATATATACACGTAGCTATGTGGTTATCTCTCTCTCCCATGATGTGATCCTCGTTATGATCATGAGGTTTGTTAGCATAGTTGAATACATGATGTTTCCCTGCATGTAATGGATATGATTTTTCTTAAGTGGTGTCATCTAGTATAAGTTCAGGAGTCACCGTTGTGATCACGGTATCTCGGTGACAGTGTGGGTGCCGTGTGTGACTCTAATGATAAAAGCTTAGAGGGATCTTCATCATGAGTTTGTTCTCTATTATTGTTGGATTGAATAGATCACGAGGTTTCTTGATGCTTGTGTTATTGAAGAAAGAGACTATTGAAGAAATAGGTTGTGCTGTTTGTTAGTACTATCTTTGGATGCGGATAGTGACAGCATGAAGTATCCATAGATGTGGAATACGAACTTTAAGGTGTGCTTTTCGTAGCCCTACGCAATTCTCATCCTATTTGATCCACAAAAGAATGATCTCCGAGTAACGTCTACCATGCATGTGTGTTTGTGGGAACTATCATGTGTTTAATTATGTTAATGATGTTGGGAGTAGTCACTAGTGAAAGTATGAAGCCTAGGTCTTGTTTCCAAGCATTGATATATCATTTTTAGTCACTTTTGTCACTTGTTTGCTTGCTGCCATTTTTATTACAGAATTACAAAATCACCTTTTACCATCCATATCACTTGCATTTTACTATCTCTTCGCCGAACTAGTGCACCTATACAATTAGCCATTGTATTAGGTATGTTGGGGACACAAGAGACTTTCTTGTATCTTAATTACAGGGTTGCTTGAGAGAGGATACATTCACCTTACACCTCCCTGAGATCGATAAACCTTGGGTTACTCACTTAAGGGAAATTTGCTGCTGTCCTACAAACCTCTGCGCTTGGAGGCCCAACAAGTCTAAAAGAATAGAAGCGTGTAGTAGACATCAAGCCCCCACGGCGCCGCATGTGCCCTGCGCTGCCGCACCTGCGCCGTCGTTCCCCGAGAGCCATGGAGGCCGACCCCGTGGTGCTGGATGAGGAGAGCTGCACGAGCCGTTGTTCCCTCTCGACAACGCGCCCGCGCCATTCTTCCCGTTCATGCTCCAAGGCGGCGCGCCTGCGGAGCTCCTACAGGGGTCGCCACTTTGCCGGACTCGCCTCTCCAAGGCCGCCTCGTGACTAGGCCGAGAGTTCGACCGCTCGAGGAGGACGGGGTCGGAGGAGGAGGTCGCCGGAGCCGAAGGAGGAGGATGGGTACCGCCTGCCGGATGTGCTGCCAATCCCGCCGGACGGGGTCTGCATCACCCTTGGTCAGCGCGGTTCCGGCGTCTGCACCCATGACGTCCTCACGGACGTCCTGATGCCGGCGTGGAAGCGCAGCGACGACGCCGACGAGGAGCTCAAGGCCGCGACAGCGGCATTCGACGCAGGCGATCCCGGTGCCACGGAGCGCCTCCAAGCAGCGGTGGACGAGGCCGAGGTCGCCAGGGAGGCGCGCTACATCGTGGAGGAGGAGGAACTCGACATCGACAGGGAGGACCGCTGCCGCCGCCACTAGTTTATTTCTGTTTCTAGTTCGTAGTTGTATTTTGGTATGTAAATTAACGCGCGAAGAACAATCTGATCTAACGTTTAAATATCCAGTTCGCATCTGATCTGCCGCAGTTCATCTCGTACCGGATAAATGTAAATCAACTCATTCAGGATCTGCTAGAGATGTTATGACACTCATGAGCACTGGATCGATAAGGAAATCAACACCAACGAAATTCATCTATAAAATTGGGAAAACAACATGTGGTACCATCGTCTTATCTACGTATTAGTTAACTCAAAACACTATGGGCTTGTTTGATTTGAAGGATAGGAACCAATCCTTCAAAGGAATTTTAACATTTGGTGTGAGCTTATGTTTTTTTTCCTTTGAAATATGAAGGATAGAAATCAATTCCTACATAGGAATAGGAATCCATTCCTTTGAATCAAACAAGCCCTATATGTAAATCAATACATTCAACATCAAACTTTGTTTGAACAAAAAGAATCACATTTTGTTTTTAGATACTACTCCCTCCGTTCCACAATATAAGATGTTTTAGGCCTTTTTCATATTTATATTTGAACCACATGTATCTAGACATGTTTTAGTGTATTCATGTTTTTATAAGTCTCTGACTTGTTTAATACATGGCCACTAGCTTTCGCCAAAAAAGGGAAAACAGTGAACCAAAATGGGCAAGCATATAAGGTAATTAGTACAGTAGTGCTAATTAAAAATAAAATTTTCCACAAGTGTGGATGTAATTTGACGGGAAGCTTTTGTCCTTGCAAAAAAAAAAAGGGAAAAAAGGAAGACGAGGAAGCTTCCTTCCAGCAGCAAAATCGAGTTGGAATTTTCTTTCCTCCAACAATTGCGGTGCGGGCTGGGGCTGGACAGTAACCGCACCCCCGCGTTGCCGGCGGCCGGCCACAACATCCCGACTCCACTCGCCTCCTCCTCCTCCTCCTCCTCCTCCAGTTCAATCGGCGGCGAGGACGAGGCGGATGCGCCTTCTCTGCCTCCGCCTCCCGCTGCCACTGCTTCGCCCAAACCCAACAACCAAATCCCTCTTCTCCTTGTCCTCTTGTTGGTCAAGAGCAGGCAGCACGCGCACACGGCCCACCAACCACCACCACCACCACCACAAGCAGATGTCGCCGTCTTCCTCTTCCGCAGCGGCGGTCGCCGAGGGCTCCGCCGCCCGCCGCTTCTGGATCGCCGCCTCCTCGCGGGAGGCTGCCTTCGCCACCTACACGCCCTTCCTCCTCTCCCTCGCCGCTGGGTCCCTCCGCCTCGACTCCTTCCGCCACTACCTCGCGCAGGACACCCACTTCCTCCACGCCTTCGCGAACGCGTAAGCCTTTCGCCTTCGATTCTGCCTTTAGATTCCGATTACGTTGGATCTGATCCATTACGTCCTATCAGCTACGAGATGGCCGAGGAGTGCGCCGACGACGACGATGACAAGGCCACCATCACCACCCTTCGGAAGGCCATCCTCCGGGAGCTCAACCTCCACGCTTCCGTACTCCAGGTCATAATCATACCTAACTCCCAACCCCAGTCTCCATTCCCCCCTTAACTGATTTCCTTCCATTGATTTGGATTAATCTGTACGCCTCGGATGCTTTGCCTGCATCATCTACCCGATCTGACCTGCTTGCCGCATAATGACACACACGGATGTCCATCATACTATTACTAACGTTGATAGGAACCATTTTGTTCATGATAGTATGATATCAAATACCTCACGGTAGCCAGATGTCAAGCACAAATGCTAACTGTGTTGTAGGGTATCTTCCATAATTTACACAGTGACAAACTTTTGCACATGCATTTTAACAATCCAGCCATGCATTACTTTTAGTCAAGTTTGCTGTTGTGTTATTGGCTTTGATTAGTAAAGCCACACCTGAGGATTTCAACCACATCAGTTGTAAATAATATGCACATTTCCTTGGAGTATGCACATTGAGATCCTAAATTTACAAAAAAAAATGCACTCCATTCGCCGTTTGGTTTTAGTTTTAGGTTGTGAAAGATCTGTCTTATTCTGACTATTAACTAGATTTTACTGCATGCTGTGAGCTGTAGTTATATGTATATAGTAGTCCTCAGGACTGATCTGTCGTATTCTTACTATTAACTACGGAGTAGATTTTATTCCCAACTTTGGATCTTCTTTTTAATCCCTAGAATTTTCACTACTTATTGAGTTGCCTTGTCTATTTAATTTGCAGGAGTGGGGGGTTGATCCTACAAAAGAGATCCCTCCAAACCCGGCAACAACCAAGTACACTGATTTCTTACTTGCAACTGCAGCTGGAAAAGTCGATGGTGGGAAAGGTTCTGATAAAATGGTCACACCATTCGAGAAGACAAAAATTGCCGCATACACTGTCGGGGCGATGACTCCGTGCATGAGGCTTTATGCATATCTGGGCAAAGAACTTGGCGTTTTCCTGAAACAAGATGAAAATCACCCATACAAGAAATGGATTGATACGTACGCAGCAACTGATTTTGAGGTATGGAACATGCCATCAATTGATATTTTGATCCTACTTTTGCATGTAATACTGGCCTACTTTAATCAAATTAGTGCATGCACTAAGAATAGTTTGTTGTTTCCCCCTTCACTGCAGAGTAATGCACTTCAAATAGAAGAGTTACTTGACAAACTAAGTGTCTCATTAACTGGCGAGGAGCTTGAGATTCTTGGGAAGCTCTACCAAAAAGCTATGAGACTGGAGGTTGAGTTTTTTTCTGCTCAGCTCCTAGACGAACCTGTTGTAGCTCCACTTACAAGATATCGTGATCCCAAAGACAAGCTCGTGATATTTTCTGATTTTGATTTGACATGCACTGTTGTTGATTCATCTGCCATACTGGCGGAGATAGCAATTTTGTCACACCAAAAGGCCAGTCAGAGTGGGTCTGATAATCTCGTCGACCGTGCAAAATCAGCAGACCTGAGAAATTCGTGGAATATGCTATCGAATCAGTACACTGAAGAGCATGAGCAATGCATAGAAAGATTACTTCCTCCAGAAGAAGGTGTGCCTAATGCTCCCTCTGTCTGATTAGTTTTTTTTTTTTTTTTTTTTTTTTTTTTTTTTTTTTTTTTGCGATTTTACTAAGAATGCGCAAACCATGCTTGCAATAATCAGCTGATGACTGGGTGTTCTTTCTTTGATTCCAGCAAAGTCATTAGACTACGATCATCTATACAAAGGTTTGGAAGTGTTATCTGAATTTGAGAGACAAGCAAATTCTAGGGTCATTGATTCTGGTGTCCTGAGGGGAATGAACTTAGATGACATCAGAAAAGCTGGGGAGCGGCTTATTCTGCAAGATGGTTGTCGAAATTTCTTTCAGAAGATTGGAGAGACAAGGGAGAACCTCAATTTGGATATCCATATTCTTTCCTATTGCTGGTGTGCAGAGCTTATAAGATCAGCCTTTTCATCAGGTAAGGCTGAAAACCCTTGGCCAGTTTTTATCTTTTTTTTCCTGATGACGGTGGTCACTGCCAGTTACCAACTATAACTTACAATCAACTTCTATATTTCATCCTCACTGTGCATTTTTATGTTATCAGTATGACCTTGTGACCGACTATATTTTCGGCTGTTCCTTGCAAAAGAGGACTTATCTTTTGCACAGCAGCAGGAACAACTATGGGAGTGCTGTTTAGCATGATTATAATATTATTCTATCAGTATCATAGTGTTTTTTTATTTGTCCTTTTGTTCTTATGCTGATCCGCAAGTGAGTGCCGAGTAAGGATCCACCAATATTTGACAAACTCGGAGTTTATTTCTTTTGAACAAATAAATGACCCTTCACCTGGCAACTTGATCGAGTATAGAATACTGATATACTAACAAATACGCCACATATTTAGCGATTTTGTATCTACAATCTGGTGTGGAGCTGCTAGTTATATTAGGGCAATGGTTGCTGTTCTCAGGATATGTATTCTACAATGTTTTGTCACCAGGAACTCATATTTCACATTAATGCCAAAAGCCAAACTGGTATGATTAGTTTTTGTGCTCTCATGCAGTTGGCTGTCTAGATGGATTAAGCATACATTCCAACGAGTTTGCTTTTGAGGGATCTGTTTCAACTGGTGAAATCAAGAGAAAAATAGAGTCTCCACTAGACAAAGTTGAGAAGTTCAAGAGCATCAAAAGTGACCTGGACAGTACAACGCCATCATTGTCTGTTTATATCGGGGACTCGGTTGGAGATTTGCTTTGCTTGTTGGAAGCAGATATTGGTATTGTTGTTGGATCAAGCACAACCTTGCGGAGAGTGGGCAAACAGTTTGGTGTTTCTTTTGTTCCATTACTCCCTGGTTTGGTAGAGAAGCAAAAGCGGGTTGGGAAGCAGGAGGCATCTGTCTTCAAGGCGCGGTCTGGAGTTCTTCATACAGTTTCTAGCTGGTCAGAGGTGCAGGCTTTCATTCTGGGAAATGATTTCAGCTGATTATTGCTGGCTGTCCTTATCGCCCTTTTTTTCCTAAACAAACAAGACCGGTACCAGCTCATGCACATGAGACGTAAATCCCCAATGTGGCCATTTTATGAAAGCCACATGCCAATTCACCTCCTATATGAATACCCTGTGTTTTGCAATGGTTTTTTTGTGTGACCAATGTGATCACACTCGAGTTGTCTTCAATTTCTTATAATTTTGGGAGTGGTTCCTGTCCTGGCATTGCAACAGAACATGTTGATATACTGTCCCCAGGTTTAGCTGTAGAGATGTTTTTTGGCAATGAAATTTGAGATTGCTACGTGCTTATTTGTTTGGCTATCATATATGTTATCCTGTGTAGTACAGTAACTAAGACGATCGGCGGCAGCATACTCAATATATAAAAATCATGGGAAGGGTCGATCGATAAGCAAATACACTATTGATTATTATTGAATGATACTCCCTCCGTTCCAAATTAGTTGTCTTCCATTTGTCAAAAAGTGGATGTATCTATACTTGTAATATGTCTAGATACATTCACTTTTTGGCAAATAGAAGACAACTAATTTGGAACGAAGGGAGTAGGTCGAACGAAAACGGAGAGATACATACTCTGCTTATTCAGCAGTTTTATTGTGCACGCACGGTTACTACCAGCCAGCTAGCTAGCTGCATTTAGGCAAAGCATACTAATAAGCTAGAGAAAAACGGTAACTCCAGATAATGGATCATGGCATTGCGGTGGCGGCGGCGTCCATGGCGAGGATGGTGGAGAGGTTGAGCGGGTGCATGTAGTCCGGGGAGCCGGCCATGAACTGGCTAACGATGATGCGGTTGGCCCTCTCGGTGGGGTGGAAGTTGTCCCAGAATGCGTAGAGCGAGCGGTCCGGGCAGACGCTGGAGAACGCGGTGCACAGCCCCACGCCGTTGTAGGGTCCCTGCCCGCAGCAGGCCACCTTGGAGGTGATGAAGCCGTACGCCGCCGGCGCGGAGATGAAGTCCATGTGCATCCGGTAGGCGTTGACGGCGACGAACACGTCGGCGCCGAACTGGGCGTTGAGCTCCCTGGTCATCCGCACCAGCTGCGGGTTGTAGAGCGCCGCCGCACGCTGCAGCTCGATGTCGCACTCCCCGTTGGCGCTCCGGGTGGCGAGCTCGGCCGGCGCGCAGCCGATGGGGCCGGAGCCCGTGACGAGGACGCGGCGGGCGCCGAGGCCGTGGAGCTGCTCGAGGATGGTCCGGTACTCGGAGATGAGGTAGCGGACGTAGTCCGGGAGCGAGAACTGCCGCGACCGGGCGGAGAAGGGGATGAGGTAATAGTTGTTGACGAAGTCGTTGCCGCCGAGCGTGATGAGCACCAGCGCGCTCCGCACCAGCCGCCGCGCCGCCTCCTCGCCGATCAGCCGCCGCAAACGGGTCTGGTACTGCTCGAAGTAGCGCAGCTGCTTCTCCATCCGAATGATGTTCACCTGCACACGTACATTCATGCAAATGTCCAGGAATCATATCTAGAAGAGGTACTGGCTAGATAGCTAGGTGGAGTAGCTTACAAACTGGATGCCGGTGTCGTTGAGGATGCCGACGCCGGCGGAGGCGAAGTTGGCGCCGACGAGGAGCTTGTGGCCGTCGAGGTGGGGGCTGAGGTAGGGGAGCACGGGCTCGGCGCCGAGGTGCTCGCTGATGATGTCGGGAACGTTGAGGCCGTTGGAGAAGCGGCCGGTGGCGCGGTGGGTCGGGTAGTCCAGGCCGTAGGGCGGCGAGTCGGCGCGCGCCGTGGTGGCCAGGTAGTTGTTGTTGCCGCTGTCCACCAGGGAGTCGCCGAACACAAAGAAGGGACGAGGACCGCTCGCCATCGCCGTTGTTGGCGTTGTTGCTGCTGCTGCTGCAGTTAAGCCGGCTACCGCCATCACGAGAAGGACGCCGGCGGCAAGCGCAGCCATATCGTTCTCAGCTAGCTTATTCTCTTTGCTTGATCGCTATCAGACTGCGGCTTGGAGTTGGATGCTCTGGGCTGCATGGTATTCGGTGGCCGTATTTATAGCCTGTGCGCAGCATGCGTGCTAGCCATCTTTGAGTAGTTTTCATGGCGACTTTTCGAGGGCGCTCGAGAGGGACATGCCTTTCGGTTATGAACCTAGTACTATACACATGTCATTTCAGAATATCCGAGTCTTTGAGATGTGACGTTAACCTATGAAACTGACCTCTACTCTTATGATGACAGTGAGTGACCTTATTTTCTTTGAGATGAAAATGACCTTAATCTGGTACCCGTATCTTTGTGTGTCGCATCCATCTATCTATAGGCTCTGTCGTTAGGAGCGTCACTCTCAGGCCTCAGCACTGTATCCAGTGTCAGGCAAATTAAACTGGATAAGACCACCATGCATGAGGTTCACTATCAAAAAGACGAGATCACCATGCATGATGATGATCACTCCATGTATCTGAGTATATATATTTAGGTATCATGATACATGGAGTCTCCATGACATCTAGTATTACTACTCCTGAAGCTGTCTCATGAGACCAATTGCAATTGATGTGCCATTTCCACTAATGCCATGGAGGCTCCATGATATCTAGTATTACTACATCTGAAGCCGTCTCATGAGACCAATTGCCAATTGATATGTCATTTCTACCAACACTAGTAACCTGCAGAGTAAAAGGGTAATGGAGGAGAGATAGATGTACACGCCGTATGTGTTGTCACACACTTTTGCGCATGTCGAATTGTGCTTGGAGTGCTCGGTGTAATTGCAGGCCTATCTGAATACAGTAGACATTGTCCTTGCGTAACAAACCAGCAGCGCATTTTTCAGGCCATTTAATCGTATTCCGGCACTCCCCTTCATGGCTGCTGCCCTTGCCCAGCCCAGCATACCATAGATAGACAGATACACCGACTCACACAAATCGGTGAGTAACTGCATGTACACGTACCACCGCACCAATCATCGGTGGAATCACTTCTTTCCATTCGGTTATTACCACCTGTTGTCACGGTATGGTTCTTCAGTGTAGAAATCAGGTCAGGACATGCACTGACACCATGACAAAAGTACCCGAATTCAGATTTGTAACAGCGATACGCGAGTTCAGATTCACAACAACAGTACACAAATTCACAGGGTTGTCTTCCGATTCCGATTTCAGCAACAGATGTACAATAACAAAAATAACTTGACACCATCAGTTTTCCACAAGTCGAGATGGATCTGCAAACAAGCCTCGGTATATAACGGCTCAAACCAAATAAACGTCAAATTGCTCTGATTTTAAGCAAGCTGGGCAGCTGGCCATGCTCAATGTTGTCATGATGAATTATTCACTTTGACGTCCAATTCCGCCAGCATTGTAGCTAGCTCCCCTTTGTGATGAAGCTTCACCGTATCTACAGAACCAAGGACAACAACAGTGTGAGCACCAAAAGAACATTTTCTTTATCAGTGATATTTCAAGCGCAATGCATTGCATCGCTTAGGAAATATGAATTCATGGCATATACAGTTTTCTTTTGTGCTAAAAAAGGTATAGCCCAGTATGCAAGACGAAGCTCACAACAGAGATGAGCGATACTAAATTGCTAGTGACACATCTTGTGATACAGATAACCAGAAAATAATATTAAATGTAATCTTGCTGAGCTAGCTACAGACCATGAATTCAAAATTACCTAGATAAATTTGTTGAAATAAACATAAAAATGAAGTTACTTATCAAAGTAATTGATGCAAAAATGCACGTATTAGTTGTTATTAGAAATGAGGCTGGCAAGGTCATTCTAGCGGAGTGGAAGTTCGTCCCGTCCTGTGATCCTAGAGTCCGACTGTGTTGCGGTGCTGTGTGCGGTCAAAGAGAAGACGACTGACCTCTCAGCATGTTAGTGTGTAGTCTTGCTGAGCTAGCTACAGACCATGAATTCAAAATTGCCTAGATAAATTTGTTGATAATAAACATAAAAATGAAGTTACTTATCAAAGTAATTGATGCAAAAATGCACGTATTAGTTTTCATTAGAAATGAGGTCGGCAAGGTCCTTCTAGCAGAGTGGAAGTCCGTCCAGATTCTAGCATGTCTTCAAGGCCTCAAACAGATTGAGCAGTATCCACAGTGACCGGTGATCCTAGAGTCCGATTGTGCTGCGGCGCTGTGTGAACTAAAAAAAGAAGACGACTGACCTCTCGGCATGTTGGTGTATAGTCTTGCTGACCTAGTTACAGAGCATGAATTCACAACTATCTAGTTTATCTCCTTCCACTTCCTAATAAACTCTAAGTGTTAACAGGACATGCAACTACAGCTCAATCAATTGCAACAGCAATGGAGAAAAGAAAGCATAACTTATTTCACATAACACAAGGATAACTTAGGAATCGGGAACAATTATGAAGTTAGCATGCACACTATACTCTGAACTATTTACATAGGCACACATATATCACTTGACAATTGCCGTATAATTGTAAAGGCTGATAAGTATTCAGCACAGAGCACACGCATAAGTACCTGTACAGCCACCAATGTGCTTTCCACCTGAAACAAAACAAAGCAAAACAGTTACTAAGAAATCTGCATGGCATGCAACATGTGAATCCAAATGACAATATATACTAGAGATATTCCTAGTTAATTTGGGGGGAAATCATAAAGTATTTATGCTACTAAGGTGATGGACAAAGGAGAAAATCACAAGGTCGCAAACAAATTTTGACATACCGATGAAAACATTAGGAACAGTGGACTGTCCGGTCAACCTCTCTAACACCTTTTGCAGTTGTGGTCCCTGAGCACCTGAAAGGACAAGAATTGTCACCTGTCAGTTGCACAAAATTGACACCCAAAACAATTTCCTTCTAGAAAATACACATTTCATTTCCTGGTGCTAGATGATTAGAAACAATTTACAAGTCCTTCACGGTTGCAACTTTGCAAAGTACTTCAATTCCTCACACATATGAGCATGTATTGTGTCTAATAAGAAGAGTAAAGGTGGAATATATGGCAGGGAAGCCAAACGTGGTGTATAGTTGCAGGCATGCATCATATTAATTCAATAAAGGTTGTAAGCAATCCTCTATTCCTCTTAAAGGAATAGAAATAGGACACAACATACAAAACTTCAAATAAACCGGACAGACAAAACGTATATATCCATCTAAAATCCCCAACCTGTTAGTTCACTTGAGTGTCATTGCCCACACAGTATAATGAGAGGGCAGTAATGGTCAGCAGAACATATGATATTGACAAAGTCATGTCCTGGCAAGAGGCCACACAAGATTCCCCAATAGCAATAGCCCATTGGTAGAGAGACAAGTAGAAGAAGAAAAGGGCCGAACCAAGATGGTCGAGCTCAATGACATGGGGCTCTACGCCAATCCTCTTGAAGAGACCCTTGACCTCCATGGAGTACCTGCGGTGTCGAGTAAGCACCGGCACATATGACGAAGGGGATCAACGAATTAGTCGCGCAAAACAAATCGTGGAACGAACTGATTGTGTTGGGGGTTTCGGGGCGAGGTTCTTACGAGCACCAAGACTTGGAGTAGATGACGACAGGGTTGTCTGCGAGCGTCTTCTTGACTGAGTCCTCCATCCGCGACCCGAAGGAGGAGTCCGGCGAGGAAGAGGAGGCCCTGGTGGCGACGGCCCTGGCACGGCGCGCGGCGAGAGCGAGGCGGGGGACGGCTATGGACGGGCGCGACCAAGGGAGGCCGAGGTTGGCCGCGGGAAGGCGGCAGAGGGTAGGGCACGGCGGCGGCATTTTCGGCGGTGGGACGATGAAATCCTGATGGCGATTGCGGAGCTCCTCGTCTCCTCGCCCCTCACTTCACCACCAGGATTTCTTTTCTGCGTGAGAAGCAAGGAACACAATCCCAAGATACAGGCCCAATAACAGTTCTCGAGGGGGGGAAAACGACTACTGGCCCAGTCCGGAATGTGTTGATAGCCCGACCTAGCCAACAAACAGGCTTTTGCGGGGTGGTGCTGCCGAATCCTATATATCGCTCATTAGCGATGGATTCCGGTAGCGTCGCCTGAAGCGTCGCGTTACTGGGCCGGCCCATTTCGTTTTTCTTTTTCTGTCTCTGTTTTCGTTTTTTTAGTTCCTTTGTTTTTTCGTTTTCGTTTTTCTTTTTTAGTTTTTCTTTTCTTTCTTTTTTGCTTTTCTTTTTTTCTGTTTCCTTTTCTAATTTCGTTTTTCTTTTTCTTTACTTTTTTCGTTTCTTTTCTAGTTATTTTTTTGTTTTTGTTTTTTTATTCTTACTTTTCGTTATTTTTCAATATTTTTCTTTCTCATTTTTTGCTTTTTATGATTTTTGAAAAATGTTTCAAAAAATGTTTAAATTTAAAATTTGTTCATATTCAATAATGTTTATTTTTTAAATTTAAAAAGTTCATTCATTTTCAAAATAGTTTTTGTTCACTGATATGTTTCTGTTTATTTTTAAAATCGTTCAAAAATAGTTTCCGTTCACCGATATTTTCTGTTCACTTCAAAAAATCGTTCAAAAATATTTTTTGTTCACTCACATTTTTATTTTTCTGTTTAATTTAAAAATCATTCAAAAATAAATCATTTTCGTCACTTTTAAAATTGTTCGAAAATAACTTTTGTTCATAAAAATTTTCTGTTCACTTTTTAAATCTATTCAAAAGGAATTATTGTTCACCGACCTTTTTCTGTTCACTTTTTTAAATCATTCAAAAATAATTATAGTTCAGTTTTAAAATAATTCAATAATAACTTTCGTTCGTAAATCTTTTTTCTGTTCACTTTTTAAATCTGTTCAAAAATAATTTTTGTTCACTGACCTTTTTTGTTCACTTTTTTAAAATCATTCAAAAATAGTTTTTGTTCACCAATATTTTATGTTCACTTTTAAAATTGTTCCAAAATAGTTTTTATTCACCGACATTTTCTGTTGATTTTTAAAAGGTCAAAATAGTTTTTGTTCACCGACATTTTCTGTTTAAAGTTGAAAATTGATTTAGCGATGAAAAATGTTCAAAATTAAAATTTATTCAATTTTTAATAAATGTTTAAATTTGAAAAAAAGATATTATGTTCTGTTCACTTTTTAAATCTGTTAAAAAATATTTTTTGTTCACCTACCTTTTTTGTTTACTTTTTAAAATTGTTCAAAATAATTTTTGTTCACTTCAGAAATCGTTCAAAAATAACTTTCGTTCACCATCTTTTTGTACACTTTTTAAAATCGTTCAAAAATTGTTTCTGTTCACCCCCATTTTTTATTCATTTTTAAATTCGTTCAAAAATTAAAATCCTTCAAAAAAATGAACATTAATTACAATATTTGTACACATATTTTTGATCAATTTTCGGTTTCAGTATACATGTATATTTGTATTTTAGGTTTCAGTATACATGTATTTCCAATATTGTTAAACGTATTTTTTTAACAAATTTGAAAAAAATTCACGCGTGCATGCAGGAAGAATCAGTACAGGCGCTAAACATGGTAGGACTGAACGAAATACTGCAAACATGTTTCGCCGACACGTACACGCAGAAAACAGTCGACCGAAACTGAAAATTTGAAACAGTCGATCGGAAAATACAGTACGAAACAGTAGGAATCTACGAAACTGTCGACCGAACCTGGCGTACGCATATGGGCCGAGCCCAATTAGCGCTTGTCGTAGGCGACGGGGTTACGAGCTGTCGCCTGAAGGCGATGTACAGAACCCCCCGGTGGTGCTTTTTGCCGCCTTCAGCGCAAAACGTTGTTTCGCCGCGCACCCCGCGCGCTTGGGCTGCTCTGCTGGGCCGCGGCCCATCAGGACATAAGGTAGGTATTTTTGTTTTCTCATTTCTGTTTTTTTTGTTTCTAAAACCTGAAATGTTTTAAAAAAATCTAAATATTTTTTAAAACTGAACATTCTAAAAAATAAACATTTTTAAACATGAACATTTTCAAAAATTAAACATTTTTTATTTTGAACACTTTTTAAAAAATAAAAAATTACAAATATTTATTTTTAGAATCTACTTTTTAAATTTAAAATAATTTTCAAATATGCGTTTTTAATCTGAACAGTTTTTGAATTTGAACATTTTCAAATATGAACAGTTTTCGAAATTGAACATTTTTAAATACGAACGTTTTTTAAAATGAATATTTTCAAAAGCATATATAATTTTAAAATATTTTTTAAATTTAAATAATTTTCAGGATTTGAACAATCTCAATCTGAATAGTTTTTGAATTTGAATATTTTTTAAATCTGAACATTTATTAAAATGAATATTTTCAAAAGTATATACAATTTATTAAAAGTTTCGAAATCAAAATAATTTTTGAATTTGACACCTTTTCAAATATGAACAGTTTTTGAATTTGAACATTTTCAAATCTGAACAGTTTTCGAATTTGAACATTTTCACATCTGAACCGTTTTTAAATTTGAACATTTTCAAATCTGAACAGTTTTTCAATTTGAACATTTTTGCAATCTAAACATTTAAAAAAATGAGTATTTTCAAATCATGTATAATTTTAAAATTAAAAATAAAAACAAAAATAATAATAATAAAGAAACGAAAATAAAAAGAAACCAAAAAAGAAAATAACAAGTGACGAAAATAAAAAGAAACCAAAATAGAATAAAAAACAAAATTAAACATGAACATTTTTAAAATTTGAACATTTTTTTATTTTTGAACATTTTTATTTTAAACAAGTTTTAAAAAAACATTTTTAGAATTTAGTTATTTTCAAAATATATTTTTTAATTTAAAAAATTTCCGGATATGAACAATTTTGAATTTGAACATTTTCAAATATGAACAGTTATTGAATTTGAACATTTTTAAAATCTGAACATTTTTTCAAAAAATATTTTCAAAATCATATACAATTTTTTAAAATGAATATTTTTTAAACTTGAACATTTTAAAAAGTGAATATTGTTTACTTTTGAACATTTCCAAAATCTAAAGAATTTTTAGTTTTAAACATTTCCAAAATATTTTCGAAATCATTTGAAAGTAAAAAAAGCAAACGAAAAAGAAATGTAGAAAAACAGAGAAGAAAAAGAAAAGAAAACAGAAAAGAAAAAGGAAAGAAAAGAAAAGAAAAGGAAAAAGAAATAAAAAGAATGAAAAAAGGAAAATCATCAATGGGCCAGTCCGAAAAAAAAAACAGAAAAGAAAAACCATAAGTGGGCCGGCCCGTTGCGGCAAGACTTAGTTTTGCCGCAACGGGCGGCAAATAGGAATTGGCCTTTTGCGGCTCTTGGGAATGCCTCTTCGTGTGTGTGTGTGTTTTGGACAGAAACACGACACTTTATATATTAATTAAATAACATCAATACAAAGAGTTTTTCGAATGTAATCCAGAGGAAGTTTGAATAAAATCTAGGCTAGAAAAATAACATGACCTAGCCAAAATGTGTGCCGTTTCATTAAGAGAACGATTAACATGACGAATCATTGCAGTAAACCCTGCAACCATAGCCCTATTGTCCTTGATCACCGACCCAACATGTGAACGGTGTGGAGATGAAGAGTTCAAGCGATGGATCAAGAACACAAGCAATCATCGACGAAGTTCGCCTTATGGAAGCACTTGTCTCGTGCGATGGTCACCGCGATGCAGAGCGCTAATGCCTCAGCGATCTATCTGAAGAGGTACACTCGCTGCAGTTGGGCACCTCCCAACATGATCACGAATCATAGATCCACTGGCCACGCGTCGACACTCAGTAAACAAGGTTGGATCAGAGTTAGCCAGAACTTCACCCGGCGGGGGCGGAGACTATCTCGGAGATGTGATGATCTCACGCTTGTTACTGCTCAACAATGTTGAATGGATCATCTCGAAGACCTCTCCGTGCTTCTTTCTTTTGAGAGAACAATGGGAATTATTAATTAGGTGATGATCACGGTAAACATAAAGGCGGCGACCAAGGGTTCAACCATGGCCGTCACCGTCTCCGTCTACCCTTTCTTTGCCATATTCGACAGTGATTTGACGGGTCCCCGTCTCTTTTGGTTGTAGTTTCGATGGCGGGAGGGGGTGAGAACCTCGGACCTACGCTTGGCACTGTTGCAAGATCCCTAAAGTTAGAGTTTGATTTTGACCTCTCTAGCTGCATCAATGAGGTGGTGGCGATGATGGCGCATTGAAATAATGTCTCTCCAGTCTCTTCCTAATGTATAGACACATGTTCGGTTGCACTCCCAGCTAAAGCATTTGTGTGTGGATGTTGCAGTGTTCTTTTGATTAAAGAAAGATGTGTGGATGTTGTTGCGTGAGTGTGTGTCCTTGTGATTGAAAAAAAATCCCAACCTATACATAAATAAAAAATGAAACTGGAAATAAAATCTTCAAATATATGTCTTTTGGATAGTACAAAATATGTCTTCAAATATATGCACGGAGACATGTATGTGTGGTAGTACTATATATATACTCTCTACTGGAGCATAATAGTTGGATAAGCTCTCTTGCGGTCTAGTATGTACATTATCAGCCAATACATAATTCATGATAGTACAAAACACAATGAAGTGAGATGATAGGGTGAGTGCAAATGTGTAAACAAAAATTATGCGACAATGCTAACCCAACGGGCCTAGAGGCAACGCTAGAAGTATGTGTGTTGTATAAGTTGTGGCACAATTTTTTCTGCATTGTTTGTTCCTGGGATATATAGAAACTACTCTAGTTGCATCATGAATAGAAAATATCAGATACCTCACCTGGATTGACAGCCATACATCACTCACTTAAGGAAAAACTTTGTTACTATCAACAAATCCTTCGGAAAGTCATGTTTGCGTCCAAGCTCTAGTGCTCCCTTCGTTTATTTTTTTATAAAATCTTTAGAACTTTAAAAAATATTGAAACTAATTGAGGATATATTCCATGATGTAGCCTACAAACGTCCAAAATCACAACGAGAAATTCTTTGTTATGGGCTACACAAAAATGACAAAATTTAATTTTATTAGAGATTTGAAACACTATACTCAGATATGTACATTTTCTAAAAAATATATAAATCAATATATAAAGTATTTCAAATTGAAAATTTGTATTTTTATAGGATACATCATTGAGAACATTTATAAAAAATCACATTTTTTTGAAACTTTAAAATATGATTTTTGAATTTTTGTAAATACAAGGAGCACTAGTGCTCAGGAGTAGAAATCTCTACTCCAAATCCTTGAATTTGGGAGACCAATTGGTTATCTATAAGAAAGGTGAAATTGTGGATTTCTCCCTCTCCTTCAAATTGAGACCATATGGTGAGGATTCTACCAAACTAAAAAAACAAAACCTTAGTCAGATCGATCCCGGATTCCACACGGTCTTCTTCCTTATCTACACACGAGCCCTTTCCCTACACGAGAGACGATTCTTTCGTACTTGTGTGTAGGAGGTCGTGCTACGTGGGCAAGTTCACCATATTTGTATCAATTGTATGAAGACATGTATATTCATCGACAACATCCACAATAGATGACCTCATTCTCTCACATCTCTTCACCTCAAGTCACCGTTAAGTGTTAAACATGACATGTGCTAAGAGCGGTGAGGTTTCACCAACAATTAATTGAATGGTTGGTTGCTCTACAACCCACAACTCTAGCTTCATCCATCCTTGGATGCATGGGCTGATGGAGTAAAATGTGTTCGCTAGGCCGATATAACTAATCAAGTTAAGAGTGGGCCATGATGTAGGATGTTCAACTCGACCATTGATGCATGTAAAATGCATACATGAACTTTGCACTATAATACTTGTATTCCATTCATATTTGCATCATATAAGGGGTATATTATTGTTATTTAATGATTTTTGGTAATTAATAATGATTTCCTCTTTTTATGGAATTAATCCTACGCAGGCAGAAAAACCCTATTTATTTCCTTATTTATTTCAGGGCCTTAACGACTTCATAATGAGCTACAAATTTACGGGGATCATTTTTTGGAAGGAGGAAGACCTCAGAGCGAAGGAAGCAAGCAAACGAAGGCCGGAGGGCCAAAAGAGGGTGCACCACGCGGCCCCTGTACCTGGCCGTGTGGGCCCACCTCTTTTGGGCCTCATGGCTCCGTTTGCGACGATCCTTCTTCCCGAAGCTTCCTCGTGACCTAAAAATGACTATAAAAATAGTCCCCCGATGTTTTCCAGAGGGAGGCGGCGGAGAAACACAAAACCAGAAACAGAGAGGCAGAAGGCTACCGCCGGAGAAGATCGCAGGGGGGAAACACCACCGGAATCCACCTCCGGAGGGCTCCACCCCCCTCTGGCGTGTTCATCATCAACATCTACAGCAAGATCATCTCCACCATCTCCATGATGAGGAGGGAGTAGTCCCTTATCGGGGATGAGGGCTCACGCCGGTAGCTATGTGGTTTATCTCTCTCTCCCATGGTGTGATCTTTATGTGATCATGAGCTTTGTAATCTAGTTGAATCCATAGATGGTACTCTTCTTTATCTTATGAATTATGCTATTCAAGTGGTTTTATTAATGTAATTTCTGGAGTCACCTTTGTCCCATGGTGTGAAGTTAACAGTGTATGCACCGTGTGTGGCTCTTAGGCTAAAGATTACATGAATACTTATCATGAGTTATTATTTGTGTTGGATGTCTCTATGATATTGTGGTGTTTGTTAGTACTATCTTTGGATGCGGATAATGACAAGCATGAAGTGTCCCTAGATGTGGAATGCAACTTTAAGGTGTGCTTTTTGTAGCCCTACACATTGGATTGGTGTTCGTTATCCAACCAGAGGATAGTTCGGGGTAGCATAGTGAAGAGGAAATATCTATGTATTCAATTATATTATTATTGTTGAGAGTGTCCACTAGTGAAATTATGATCCCTAGGCCTTATTTCCAAGCACCGTTACACCTTTGTCTTGTCCTCTTGCATTAAAGAGGATTGGGACACTTTTACATTTTTGTTTTGTTACATTAAACCTCCATCCATTAAGTCAACCATCTTGCTCATTAAACTTGTTTAGTGTATAATCAACTAAAACTTGTGACACTTTAGTTGTAGGGAATAGATAAATTTTCCTTATTACTCCTGCAGATCGATACCCTTCTTCCACATTGAGAGGTGCTACAGTGATCCCCTGCTCTTGGGGGTTATCAAATACTTTTCTGACGCCGTTGCCGGGGAGCGTAGCGCTTAAGTTTCTATTCTTGTTTGCACTAGATATTTATTTTCAGTTGCATTTAGTTTAGTTTTACTTTCAGTTTTGCATTTATCAAAAACCCAAAAAAATTAGAAAATGAAAAATACCAAAAAAAAACTCGTGTTATGGGCATAAGTATGGATATAAATGATGCTTTGTTTAGACACTTGAATGCTGCTAAGATTGCCAAGGAATATAGAGAATCTAAGGAAGGGAAAATACTAAAAGTTTTCATGATGGAATTAAATTATATTGCTGAGGAGTTGCTTTTACGCCATGATGTAACTTGTATTTTTTGCTCTGAACAAGAAGATAAACATTTTGAATTTCAATGTAGGTTCCATGAAGAATGTGTTATTGCATCTTACCATACTAGTGATTATGCTTATTTAGGAATGGAACAAGTAGAGGAATTTGTTACTTTCAAGGCATCTTTTGAATTGCAAACCTTCATTCATGAAAATAAAAGTTGCCCTATAGCTAACAAATTTGAAAGAGAGATAGATTTTTGTAATAGCCCAGATTTGGTACCCTAAAATATGGGCCAAATTTTCACTTTTTCTTTTCATTGCATCATGGCATGCATACTTAAATTGCTAAATAAAAATAAAGCAATATTGAAAACACTTAAAGGGAAGCAAAACACTTCCTAAAATTCCAAACCCAAATGCAATTGCTCAAATTGGCAAAACAAAATAATCTTGAGTTTCCATATTTGTCCAGGAAGTTCCAAGAATGCATTTCATAATTATTTGGCAAAGTAAAATTCTTGCCAAACAATTAAATAAATTGGGACTTCAAAATTGAGTTAAACCAATTCTTAATTTTGAAAACCAAGTTAAACATTTCAAAATTCCAAATAAAAATATGGGAAGCTTCATTATACTATTGGGAGCCTCCATGAATATTTACAATTATTTTGAGAATGTTTAAGTACCCCAACTAAATGGATTTCTGCATTTGATCAAAAATTCCATTTGTAAACCTTATGAACATATGTTGCTAAAAACTTTTTATTTGGCAGCACCAATTTTTGTGGAGTTGTTAAATGATATGGAGGTAATGACAACAAACTAAATCCCAACACTTAATGCAATCCATAGGTTCAAGCGAAAGAACACTTATTCACAGGTCACCTGAATAATTTCAAAATTTTCCAAAATGTTAAAGTGGCCCAAATAAATCCCTAAAGTTTGCTGTTCCAAAAAGGGGGAAAACGGAAAAATGGAAAAGTCCAAACCTCTGCCGTGTGGGCCCCCCCTGTCAGCTCCCTCCTCTTCTTTCCTGTGGGCGACAGTGGCAACACTGCCGCCATGGCCGCCGTGTCGTCCCCCTGTTGCCTCCCTCGCTGCGCCCGCCCCCCCTGGTCGATAAGTGGAGCACCTGACGATCTGCTTTTCCCTCTCTCCCCCTCAGCTGCTCCTCCTCCGAACCCTAACCCTAGAAGGCGCCCCCTGTCCGCCGCTCACACCGTCACGGACGTCGCACCGTGCCGTCGTTCCAGCCGTCCCCGAGCCAAGCGGAGCACACCGCCGTCGCCGCCATGTCCCCTTCTCCTCCTCCGCCTGAAGAATCGAGGAGGGAAGCCGCCAATCGCCGCCTCTGTCCTCGGCCCTCCCGTGCTGGCCGCCACCTCCGAGCACCATTGCCTCGCCGTCCGGCCTCCTCGTCCCTCACCGTATACGTCGTTGTACTCCTGGTGAGCCTCCGGTCCTCCAGGACACCCTCCTGCTCCCCCTCTCCCTCTCTTCGTCGCTGCCTCCGAGCGCCGCCGTCCGCCTCCGATCCGGTGACCGTCGTGGTCGCCTCCGGCGACCATAAGGCACCCAGCGTCGCCCTCCCAACTCCCCGCGGTCGCGCGCTCCTAGCACCCCTTCTTCCCTTCCGCGGGCGCTCGTAAACGGCGGCTCCGTGGTTGGCCGCGTCGGCGATCACCGCGCTCCCGCGCACTGGTCGTGGCCTCCCATGGGCGCGCTGGCCTTGGGCTGTCCCCGCGCTGATGTGGACGCCAACGTGGCATCGGGCCCGGCGGTCAGCGGCTGTGGCTAGCCCACGGCCTAGTATAAAAAGTTCCGGCCTGTTTTCTGGTTTTTGAAAGTTTAAACAGAAAATCCACTTGAACTTGTAAATTCAATAGCAATTCAAATATTTATCAGAAAAATTCAAATGAGGTACCAAAATGCACAGGAAAATAATATCTACCTGTTAGTGCTAGTTACATGTCAAAGTGAATATTATAAATTGCTGTTAAATTGAATTAACTAAAATGGCAGAAATTGAGTTAAACTTTGAAATTGCATAACTTTTGAACCACAAATCAGAAAATTGCAAATAATATGTCAAAATGCTCAGGAAAGAAATACCTGTCTGTTAGTGCCATTGGTAGAATTAATTGGCCAAAATAATTTGTCTTTATTTAATAATTACTAAAATGGCAGAATAAATGTGGAATTTGGAAATTGCATAACTTGAGTTCTACTCATCCAAAAATTATGAATAAGCTCTCAAAATGTTCAGTGAACAATGATCTACAAGTTTATGTTATTTTAGAGAATTGTAGATCTAGTTTTGGTGCTGTTTATTAAAAATAAATAAAATGGCAGAATTAATTCAATTATTGAAAATATCATAACTTGATGAATATTAATCCAAAAATTGCAAATGATATACCAAAATGACCAACAAAACAAATGCTATCTATCTATGTTAATATCACAGTATGCAAATAACTTTTCCTTTGATGTCATTTTCGAATTGGTTAAAATGATTTAAATTGCATAACCGTTTAAATCACCATTTCTTCATCGTTAATCGAAAAATTGCAAACGAAGTACCAAATTGATTAGTGGAACAATACCTATCTACTAATGTAATTTTCATGCATTTAGGACCCATATTTCAGTACTGGACCTTTTGGATAATAACGCAATTCACTAAGTTAAATATGGAGTTTTGACCCGTTAATTGTAATATTTATTTTAGGGGTTCCATTTAACTTGTGGGACATGCCCAATATGATTTCAGTGCACAATTTGACCATCTCATCATGATTGTGTATTGCCCCTTGTATTCGTGTTATTTATTTCGTTTCCTGTTATTGTTGTGTTTCGTTAGATTCAGGAGTCGAGGTTCCACCACAATACCTCGACGATCAACGCGCCCAGTACTATCAGCAAGGCAAGAGCTAACCTAACCTTCTTGGCATCTAGCATCCTATGATTTTATCAACTTATTTTATCCACCATAATATTGCATGCGATTCAAATGTCTCTTTTGATCAAGATGTAGAGTATCCTATGAATGCATGTTTATCCCCTGAACCATCACATGCTTTCCCCTCCTATGAACTCTAGGGTTGATGTGTTGGCCGGATACAAATTATAATTGTTGTTTATATGCTTAGCTATGCTTAGCCATGCTTAGTCAGATACTAGTTATGTCCGTTGTTTAATTCCATAATTGTTGATGTTGATGGAATGATGCGGACTTGGTGGTTAATGGAGATGCTAAATTAAAATGCTAAGAAGGCTTGGATGAGTTGCCATCGGGATGGTGTTTTGTCTCATTCCTGCCCCTAGGTGCGAGTTCTTTACCTCTTGAACCAAGACGAGCGTTCTTCCATTGGTGGGGGTATGGGCTCCTTACTAACTGAATAACTTGTGCGGGCGTATCCAAGGGTCCTCTAGTTTGCTATTTCCATTTGCGCGTGTGTGTGTGAGCGGAAAAAGGAATGATGAGGATGGTGGTGTTTAGGACGTGGCGATGGGGGAAGGGGCTGAAATAGGCTGGGTAAACTTGTCCTGTCGCCACAGATGACTCTTGGATAGTCTCATGCAAGGTAAAGGTTTAACCGCGCCCACTCGCCGGCCTTCCCTGGAAGAGGGCCAATCAGGTGAGCCGGACGGTACCAATGGGTAAATTAGTACACCCCTGCAGGGTTTAATCTTTTCGAAAAGCCGTGTCCGCAGTTATGGACGACTTGGGAATAGACGATAAGATCATAGAGAACATTAACTTAATTGATATGGCAGCTAGAGGTTGCATAATCAACGTGTGGTAAAGGTTCATTTCCTCGAGGGTGATTCGAGGGAGTGCCTTGGTGGAGATGAGTTGGTGTTGGCTACAAATGGTTCGATGAGAACCGGAGATGAAAGTTTACTCTCTTATCCCTTTTCGGAAAACATTCTGAGTAGACGATGCAAAGGGTCCTGATGTCTTTTAAAATGGAAAACTAGCTTTATGCAAAACCAGCTACATTATACAGCATTAGAGCCTCCGTCTGCATCGGGCCTATATCGCCCTACTAATTCTTGCGAGTACGTCGTACTCAGCCTTGCTTTGTTGATTATTATTTGTTTCAGAGGAGGACGTCACCGAACTGGAAGGTGGGTTCTTTATTGACATCGACGAGTAGTCTGGGGTTCCCAGGTGGCAGCTTGGGACGTCTTGGAACAGGCTGGCACGGGATGTTTATCTGTAGGCCTCTTAGGCCATATTTGGATCTTGTTGTTTAGCAACTAAATTTGCTTCCGCTTGATGTAATGATGGGTCTGTGACCTCTGATTGTGACATTTGCTATCTTTCTCATATATGAGTTGAACTATGATCTCTTGTGTCATAGAGTCTGTGATGTGCCAGTTGTTCCGCAGTCTTGGTCTCTTTGCTATACGTGAAAGCGATGTCTGAGCTTATGGCATGATCGAGGTGTTGTGTGCCGATGATCCATTCCGAGCACACCTGCCAATGAGTTTTGGCCTGGGATTGGTAAACCCAGTAACCCTCGATTGTGTAGCATGACCGGTTACACAACGTTTCACTGTATAGTTCTGGGGTCAGGGCGTTACAATTTTATTCTTGAATATTGCATAGACAACTTCTCTCAAAATATTTATGTTGTTGAATATAATGAGGCTCCCCAAGAGAGCTCTATTATTTTGCAGGAAGAAGATGATGAAAACATAAGCTTGGAAGAGGAAGTAGGTGAAGAAGAGGATAAAAGCCTAAGCTTGGGGATGTCCATGCAGCCCCAAGAAGAAGACAATGAAGAGCAAAAGGATGTAGAAAATGATGAACAACTAGAGAATGAAGAGAGGAAACATCCACCTTCACCACCTATGGATGAGGGTAACACTCAAGATTTTGCTGATGATAAACTTTGCTTTTATGATTCTAAAAATGATGAAGAACATGGTTTGGACATGCTATATGATAATGCTTTAGATGATGGTCCTATGCTTATTGATAATCCTCCATGCTTAGTTTTTACTACTTTATGTGAGGATAAAAATGATATACTTGCTGCTTGTGATAATACTCTCACTCATGAGAGTCCTACTTTATTTTTGAACTCTCCTATTCACACCATAGAGGAGGAAATTTGCTTTGATGATACTATGCCTCCTATATATGATGATTATAATGATGAATGTGATCTTTTCAGCCCACCTACTATTGAGCATAAAATTGCTTATGATTATGACATGACTCCAATTTATGATGATTACAATGATGACTATGATTGTGTTAATCCCACTATTACTAATGAGAAGAATTTTGCTTATGTGGAGAGTAATAATACTTTTATGATGGTGAATGAAAAGAATGCTTTATGTGATAGTTACATTGTTGAATTTGCTTATGATGCTACTGAAAGTTTTTATGAGAGAAGGAGACATGACTTCATATATCTCAATAATACTAAGTCTTCTCTCTTTATATTGAAACTTTTGAAGTTCCACTTGTTTTATCCTCCTATGCTACTTGCTTTGTGTTTCAATGATTTATTTTATTACAAGATCCCAATGCATAGGAAGTGGGTGAGACTTAAATATGTTTCATATTTTTCCTTGATGCTCACCTTTGCGTTTCAATTCTTATTCCTATGTGAGCATCATTAAAACTATCATGGCTGTCCAGAAAACAGATTCCTAAGCTTCACTGAGAAAAATGTTAAAAATCACAGAAAAGGAATTTTGACCTGAAATTTTACGACCGCAATTTCCAGATATTAATACACATTCCATTAGTTCAAAATTTTCTGATTTGAGCAGCGTAAGTGTCTCTGAAAATTCACTATTATGGGCTGTCCAGTTTTTGACAGATTTTGTCTTTATTTTGCATTACTCTCATTACTTGTGTTTTGTGTGGTTCTATTGATCAAAGAGCAATG
The DNA here is from genome assembly GCA_012064385.1 of Puccinellia tenuiflora. Lineage (NCBI taxonomy): Eukaryota > Viridiplantae > Streptophyta > Magnoliopsida > Poales > Poaceae > Puccinellia > Puccinellia tenuiflora. The sequence goes on from QRDG01002046.1 coordinate 184,078, forward strand.
CAAAACCGTAGTTATATTAGCTAATGTGTATAATCAACTCATTATATGTATTTACTGTATCTATGGAGATTTAATTTATGGAGACACTAACCCCTCTAATCAATGTTTATGATGAGTTATGTGTGAAGAGAACTTTTCAAATGGAAGAGTTGAGGGTGATAAACAAAGATCAAGAGGGACAAACACTCAAGCGTGGGGATGTTACCCCTAGGATCACTAGGGCTGGACATAAAGCTCGAAGCTCGGCGAGCTTAACGAAAGCTCGGCTACTCGATTCGTTTGAGCTCGGCTCGTTATCTTAACGAACCGAGCTGAGCAGCAATTTTTGCTCGTTAACACTAATGAGCTAAACAATCGAGTTCGCGAGTTTCACGAGCTACTCGTTAAGATCGATAGCAGCACGTCACATGGTTATGTCCGTAGTCCCTATTCTATTTTCTCGCTGGCACTTAATTTGTTTCTGATGATTACTAGCTAGCTTGCTCAATTAGCTTGATGCGTATATGTATTCCTACATGTGAACGGCTGGACCTATGCATTTTTGCATGTATGACGGTCTGATGTATCATGATTCCCGATGTATTTTCTTAATGAGCTGCTCGCGAGCGCTCGCGAACATTTAACGAACAGAGCCAAGCTTTGTATTTAGCTCGTTATACTTAATGAGCTTAACGATTCGAGCCTTAACGATCACGAGTCTTAACGAGCCGAGCCTTAACGAGCCGAGTAGCTCGTTAGTCCAGCCCTAAGGCTCACCCTACATATATCAAGTAAGTACAAGAATTTAAGCTTGGGGATGCCAAGCCACCTCACTCCAACCATCTTGATACCGAGTAAGTAAGCCTAGCTATATGGCTATAAAGAAAGCGCTTTACGGGAGGCAACCCGTTTGTTTTTATTTTCTTTGTGTCCTCTTGCTGTAACAAGAGACTTATTTTTTAGTTTAGTTTCTGTAATTTTTAATAAAGTGCGAAGTTTTACCCATTTTGTTTGAGAAAGTTGTTATTTTGCATGCGGAGATTTCATTCCAGCACAGGTCTGTGCACGGTTTGATTTTTAATTCTTATTATGTAACTCCGAATGAGCTGATATTTTTACTGTAATTGAAAATTTTCATCCTCTGTATGCATGAATTTTTTCAGAATTTTTAGACATGTGTAAGTCAGGTAGAAAAATACGTTTTGCTGCTGTCAGTTTTTTGGACAGATTCTGTCCAATATTGTTTGATGCATGTTTTGAACTTTTAACTTGAATCTTGTTGATCCAATTGAGTTTATTAATAGGAATACAAAATTATACAATTTCTGGAATTTCACATGAATTTTTGTCTTAGGATTATAAGCAGCAAGTAACGCATTTGTCTATCACTACTAATGTCACCCCACAGAAAAGAAATGGGAGAAACGGTGTTTTGAAGTTTTTTCACAGGGATTAGAGGAGATGCACCAAGATCTATCCAAGAATGGTTAAAATCATAAGCTTGGGGATGTAAAGACAACCCCACTCTCTCGGTTTGCACACGTCTAACTTTTTTTTTCTATCAATGCATTTTATCGCATAAACTTGGAGCGTCTTTTATTTGTTTTTTGTTTTGGTTTGATTTTGGTTCTGAGACCACCACTATCATTCATATATGAGAAAGCTACTGGAAATATGGGTTGAAATATCTTGCATGCTTTTATTGTATTGGGAAAAGGGATGTCTAAGCTGATTTTTAATGACACATATAGTTGCATGATTCATGAGCTTCTTTATGAGTAATAATTTGCAAATGTTTTATCATGAGCTATCTTTTATTCATGTTTTGATGATATATGTTATTTCACCTTGATTTACATGAATTAGTTAGTTCTATGGACACTCATGCATGCATCTAGATGGTCATCTTTCTCCCTTTTACTAGTCCAAAAATTCCAACAAGTAAAAACTTGTTTCCAACACCTTCAACCAAAGTTTTCCAGTGAGTCCACCATATCTACCTATTAGCTTATGCTATTCTGAGTATGTTTATCATGTTATTTGTGTTATCTATACCTCTAAATGAAAATGATTATGTTATTTATTGTAATGGGAAAAGTTGGTTAAAAATCTCTCGCGAACTTGATGCACACTTTACTTGCATTTAATAAACACGAACCATTGTGATTAATATTATGATGATAGTGGCTTGATAAATGTTTAAGGTTGGGAGTTAGCCCATATGTGCTGTCACATGCAAAGCTTTCAACATGTTCCATCATTTATTTAGTTGATATCATGTACTTTTGTTTATGGATGCCTATCATGGTGAAATAATGTGGAAATAGAGTAAGTTTAAATGAGTTTGTATAAATGGTTAGAGAGAAACCTAGGCCGCTAATCTAATCCATGCATCATTCATGGTGGAAATTTACTTACATGCTATTTTGAACTCTCTGTGATACACTCTACAATAAAAAGCTATATCAAGTGGTAAATAAAAAGGGTGTTGAGGTTGTTCATTATGTTTGTTTGTCTTGTTGTTTTGATGTGGGCTTGATCCATATCATGGGACAAGAGGTACCCTAGTTGAGGCTCTTGATAATACCATTATTACTTACAATGATAGATAACTTAAACTTGCTTTGTTTCACAAGATGAGTAATCATGGTGTAGGTACTTGTATTCAAGGGGCATGAGCCATCTAACCTTTACTTTATCAAGGCCACTACTCATATTTGCTTTCACATTTAACTTTAATCATTCAAGATGCTATGATAGGGGAATGAGAGCTTGACACCAAGTATTACCATTGCAATCAATAACTCAAGTAGAATAGTTTGGAGGATAGATGAAACTTATGCATGTTTTACCTCTACTCATTTATATATCTTTTCCAAAGTGTCCACCTTTTATATTCAGATTTTCATCTTCACTCTATGACCAATGTAGGATGTTCTTACTTATCATATTGCATACATGTGGTCCATATTAATATCTTTTATGTTACACTTTGTGAACTATCATTGAACATCCTTGCATTGAATACTTGATATCACTTTATAAACTGTTTGCATATTGCTACTTCTTTGAAATAATGAATCATTTGACTTTATGTAGCAATAGCAATCATCTTTTATATCCATATTGTTATTATATTGCAAAGTTCATGTTAGTTTTATCACTTTCATACTCGAGGACGAGCATGAGTTAAGCTTGGGGATGTTGATGCATGTAAAATGCGTACATGAACTTTGCACTATAATACTTATATTCCATTCATATTTGCATCATATAAGGGGTATATTACTGTTATTTAATGATTTTTGGTAATTAATAATGATTTCCCCTTTTTTATGAAATTAATCCTGCGTAGGCAAAAAACCCTATTTCTTTCCTTATTTATTCAGGTCCTTAACGACGTCATAATGAGCTGCAATTTACGGGGATCATTTTTTTGGAAGGAGGAAGACCTCAGAGCGAAGGAAGCAAGCAAACGGAGGCCGGAGGGCCAAAAGAGGGTGCCCCACGCGGCCCCTGTACCTGGCCGCATGGGCCCACCTCTTTTGGGCCTCGTGGCTCCGTTTGCGACGACCCATCTTCCCGAAGCTTCCTCGTGACCTAAAAACGACTATAAAAATAGTCCCCCGATGTTTTCCAGAGGGAGGCGGCGGAGAAACACAAAACCAGAAATAGAGAGGCAGAAGGCTGCCGCCGGAGAAGATCGAAGGGGGGGAAACACCGCCAAAATCCACCTCCGGAGGGCTCTACCCCCCTCCGGCGTGTTCATCATCAACATCTATAGCAAGATCATCTCCAGCGTCTCCATGATGAGGAGGGAGTAGTCCCTCATCGGGGCTGAGGGCTCACGCCGGTAGCTATGTGGTTTATCTCTCTCTCCCATGGTGTGATCTTTATGTGATCATGAGCTTTGTAATCTAGTTGAATCCATAGATGATACTCTTCTTTATCTTATGAATTATGCTATTCAAGTGGTTTTATTAATGTAATTTCTGGAGTCACGTTTGTCCCATGGTGTGAAGTTGACAGTGTGTGCACCGTGTGTGGATCTTAGGCTAAAGATTATTACATGAATACTAATCATGAGTTATTATTTGTGTTGGATGTCTCTATGATATTGTGGTGTTTGTTAGTACTATCTTTGGATGCGGATAGTGACAAGCATGAAGTGTCCCTAGATGTGGAATGCAACTTTAAGGTGTGCTTTTTGTAGCCCTACACATTGGATTGGTATTCGTTATCCAAACAGAGGATAGTTCTGGGTAGCATAGTGAAGAGGAAATATCTATGTATTCAATTATATTATTATTGTTGAGAGTGTACACTAGTGAAAGTATGATCCCTAGGCCTTATTACCAAGCACCGTTACACCTTTGTCTTGTCCTCTTGCATTGAAGAGGATTGGGACACTTTTACATTTTTGTTTTGTTACATTAAACCTCCATCCATTAAGTCAACCATCTTGTTCCTTAAACTTGTTTAGTGCATAATCAACTAAAACTTGTGACACTTTAGTTGTAGGGAATAGATAACTTTTCCTTCTTGCTCCTGCGGATCGATACCCTTCTTCCACATTGAGAGGTGCTACAGTGATCCCCTGCTCTTGGGGGTTATCAACCATCTGTCTATGGATGCTAGATCTTGAAACATGCATCAATGCTCAACGCATTACGATCAATGACCAATCATGAAGATTACAACAAAACCATGTATCCTTTGTGGAACTTGAGGAAGTAAGTTTCAAAAGTGAGGGATATCGAAGCATAAGAAACTGCTGACTCATCAAACCATCTTCTGCATGCAGTGGTGGTTGTAGAAATATGAGTCCTTATATCTAGTTCAAATTTGACGCCTTCGAAAGGTACAAAATTTGGAAGCATATTTTCCCATGACAAATCTACAAGTGTTTACACAGCTTGATTGATTTCTGTACACCATTGTTTCGATGGTTGGTGGTTTAACCCTTTCTATGTATGGAGTTTTAATTTTAGTGGGGACGATTCGTGAATTCCAAATTTAGACGCAACATCATTGAGTGTCCAACCTAAAAACGCGTGACGGTACGATCCCGACTGGCATAGAGGTTGGTGCTAAAAAGGATTTGTGTAAGTATCGTGACACATTTGCGTATGAACTGTTAGTTCTTGTCGTATATAGATGTATGAACAAAAGGTTTCACACATGTCCAGCTGGATCCCAACCAACGCCTTTATGCGTGGATGCCGTGGCATGAATGTATGTCCTTGTGATAAAAATGACGCATACATTTTCTTAAGTATGTATTAATTCTAAAAAGTGAAACAATAATAACTTGGTAAAAAGTAAAACTATCGGTTAGTAGCAACTGGTGGAAATTTGTCGTCGTAATTTAGTGAAAATGTGTAGTTGTAGTTTAGAGTTGTACTTTTCGCTAAACAAGAGCCACACTTTTCTGCAATAGAGATCTAAAAAATACTACTCCCTCTGTTCTAAATTATAAGATATTTTAGTTTTTTTCCGAAACACATGTATCTAGACGTGTTTTACTATGTACTCGTTTCGATGGAGTCAATATTGAAATATCCAAAACATGTTATATTTAGATACACACTTATAAGAAACCTAAATTAAATATCCCAACTTAGGCATTGAAAGAAAAGAGGAAAATTGCAATAAGATCTTTCGATGTAAATGACCTACCGCCCCCTAAAAAAAGCGTAAATACCCTACCGCCGTTCCTGCTTTCACCGCAGTACAGCACTATTCCAGAGGGGAGAGCGGGGACTGGGGGAGGGTTCGAGAGAGCAGCGATTCGGCGTTGCAGAGCAGAGAGACTGAGAGAGAGACCAATGGCGTCGCCGCCAAACCCCCTCCCCCTGCAGATCTTCCTCACCCCCAAGCCCGAGCCTGACGCCCCCTCATCCCCCATCCCCACCGCCCACACCGCTCTCATCCCCAAGTCCGACTTCGACGCCCCCACCGCTGAGACCCCGGAGCTCTGCGATATCTACCGTCGGGAGCTCGAGCCCTCCCCCGACGACCACCCGGACTTCGCCCTCCAACCCCGCCAATCACAGCACCAACTCGACGCCATCTCCGCCAATCTCCGCCTCACCGGGCCCAACCCCCAAAATGATGCCGACCTACAGGTATCCATCCCCTCGCCCTCCGCCGCCGCCTCTTCCTCCGCCACCAAGAAACGCGCCCGCGCCGGTGAGATGGTGCGCATCAACCCCATCTCGCATGAGGACCACATGTTCTTCCGCTCCCAGGTCCGCCGCGCGCGCCTCACCTTCGAGGCGCTCCGCGGAACCTACCAGCGCCAGGACACCTACGACGGCCCCCGCAATCGCTCCGACCTGCGCGCCTCCAGCAAGATGCTCGCCATGGGCCTCTGGCTCTACCGGGACGTGCGCATCGTCGGCTCCATCCCCGGCGTCCACGTCGGCGACGCCTTCCACTACCGCGCCGAGCTCTGCGTCGTCGGCCTCCACTGCGCCCCGCAGGCCGGAATAGGCTACATCCCCGGCAGCCTCGTCAGCGAGGGCCTCCCCGTCGCCACCAGCATCGTCTCCTCCGGCGGGTACCTCGACGACGAGGACAGCGGCGACGTCCTCGTGTACACCGGCAGCGGCGGCCGCCAGCGCAACCGCGTCGAGCACCACGCCGACCAGACGCTCGAGCGCGGCAACCTCGCGCTCCACTACAGCTACCAATACGGCGTCGAGGTGCGCGTCATCCGCTGCCACCCCGCCGAGTCCAGCCCCAGCCGCAAGGTCTATGTCTACGACGGCCTCTACAGGGTCATCAGCTCCACCTTTGGCCCGGGCAAATCTGGCCGAGATGTCTGCAAGTACAAGCTCGTGCGCCTCCCTGACCAGGAGGAACTCGGCAGCAAGAACTGGTATTTGGCCAAGGACCTCAAGGACAAGCTCGACAGCCAAGTCCTCCCGCCTGGCTACATCTCTCTGGACTTATCAAATGGCAAGGAGGCGTTCCCAATCGCCGTCTGCAACAATGTGGACCAAGAGATTTCTATCCTTGACTTTGGCTACGTTGCACACCCTGAATTTCCATTGTCCGTGGAGTTCATGCCGGTGAAGCGGCATAAGGGCTGTCATTGTAAGACCTGTTGCTCGAAGTGCAGCTGCGTGAGGAAGAACGGTGGAGGCCCGGTGTACAATGAGGATGGCACCCTTGTGAGGGGAAGGCCAGTAGTGTATGAGTGTGGTGATCTTTGTGAATGCACCATGAGTTGCTTGAACCGATTGACCCAGCGTGGAATGAAGCACCGGCTGGAGGTGTTCCGGTCCAAGGAGACGGAGTGGGGTGTCAGGACACTGGACTTGATACAGTCAGGCGCTTTTGTATGCGAGTACAGTGGAGATGTGGTGCTAGGAGATATGCAGATGAATGAGGGCTTTTTCATCGATCCAAAGAGGTTCCCCAAGAAATGGAGAGAGTGGGGAGATGCCTCTGATGCCCGTCTAGATGACAACCAACCCCAATTCGACCATTTTCCAGAGCCAAGCTATGTGCTCGACGTGTCTCAGAGGAGGAATATATCTAGCTACATTAGCCACAGTCCCGCTCCGAATCTATTCGTGCAGTTTGTTATCCGTGGCAATGAAAATATATCATGCCCTCACCTGATGGTGTTTGCCATGGATACCATCCCACCGATGCGGGAGCTGAGCATCGATTATGGCATTAATTAGCAAATGAGTTCATGAGAGGGTTCATTGAGAAGCGTGACTGGATGTGCTGAAGGTACATTATAAAACTGGTGGTGGCTTCAGAGTTTGGTGGACATTTTTGGTAGTGTTGGTGAGGAAATATACTGCTTTTCATTTTGCTGAAGGTTGCAACCCTGAACTGTGAAATAGAGGGTTGCCTCTAGCTTTCTCGTAGACTTTCAGTTGCTAGTTATCCTTTTGTCAGTGTTGTTTGTGTTTGTGGCCTGGCTTACTTGCAGAATGTATGCTAGATCTTTAACCGCTGTTGTACTGGTGTGGTTGGTACAATCACAAACAGGTTTGTATTCGAGGACTTAGTTGATCTTAGAGCTAAGTGATCCTTTGCCTTGGCTGTGGTTTTATTTACAGTGCTTTATTACAATGAGCAAAAGATTGAAATCGTATTCGTGGATATAGGGAACCTATTTGTTCTTGAGTTTGTAAGATCATGCAGAACATGGGAGTGTATATTAGTTAATTAAGCTTGATCACACTGGACTGGAGTTGATGCACTGTCCGGGTGCCTGATTTTCTCTTGAGAGGAAGAATACTGTGAGAGGTCCTCCGGCCGGGTGTAGTATATGTAACTAGTTTAGTCCATCTGGCTGCTTAGCTTGGTATCCATCTGTTTGGTTGGTTACTCAAGAATGTTCAACTGTTTGTTGTCCGTTGGATGCTGCATTTAGAACTAGTCACTGATTAGAGCATGTTCTATACCAGTGTAGTGACGAGGGCTTCAGCACAAGGGTTGCCCAGACACTCGGTGCAATTGCGCCACTTACCAGATGGTGATTGGAGAATGAGTAGAACTCTACTCTATATTCATTTTCGTTTCGCCTTTGCATTCATCCGGTCATCTGCATCGTATTTTCTGCTATCATGAGTTGTGTACCGGCCGATGATGCACGTACTAGACCAGAAGACAGCTTATCCAACTCTCAGGCTCACAGTCAGAGTATCTGTGTGTTCAGTGCTACCATCGACCTTCCACCCCTGTAGAAGTGGCGGATCCGGCACTTCAACTCTGTGTAGTCAATGCGAAGTTGTGTTGACTACCCAGCTCTAACGTGGCTCCGCCGCTTCACCACGAAATTATCATCGACCCGTAGGCTTGATATTAGTCTTAGGCTACTGTATTTTAACTTCTTTAATATGAGTGTGTTTTATGTTAAATATGTGCATACTAGATATGCAGAGATCGGGTGTGAAGACTAACGTTCGTATCATTTCAATGCGACGTTAAGCGTTTAATAAAAAAAGTCCTTTATAAAAAAATGAAGTACAAAACTCATGATTTTTTTTTTGTTTCTAGAACGTCTATACATTATGTACCTACTCCAGCAACAAAAATCAAAATCAAACTTGGCCTAGGATCCAAGTAACACAAGGAGAAAATTATTTCTTCAAATTGTAGCCGAATTAAGTATCCGCAACAATTTTCAGTTAGCTATAATTTTACAATGAAATTTGTCTCCTTTAATCTGAATCTAGATTTGAATATGAGTGGTATAATATGCGTACATTGAATCAATGTTGTCAACTTATGCACAATTTTGTGTGATTTTAATTGTCAAGTATTTCATTAGTAATTCAGTATAACATCATAGGGTGGTAGCACTAGATACTTCCTCTAGGCTCGAGGAACTTCGGGTGCACCTTTTTTGATTTTGAATATCTATAAGTTCCTAAATTATCTAAAAGTATCACAATATTAATACTAAATATTCTAGCTAAGTGTCTATGCGTTGCTGCGTATCCTCGTATATCTTCCCGTCTCTTAAATTTTGCCTTCAACTATGTCTTTGTACAGTGGAACCAATAAGACATACTTAAGTGCTAAAACATAACGATCGATCTCTTTCTCTCTCCTAAATTTTGCATTCAGCTATGTCTCTGTAAAGTGGTTATGGCACTAGGAACGATAAGACATACACTAAAAGATAAGGATTTTTACACTCCTTGCACTTCTAGATATAAAGCGTGTTATTTTTGTGACGAATACCTAGGCAAGCATTAGAAGGGGCAACTAAAAGGAGTTTGTATGAAAATACTCTTCTATCGAATTAGAAGGGAAAATTAATATCTGCATGCGATTAGATTAGTTAGAAAATGAATTAATAGGCCTATTTAATTTCACCTTTATTATGAATTTTTGTTGCACATTGTGGGACTAGTCGGGGAAGAATTAATTAGCCTAATTAATTGCGCATATAATCCTTGATTAGATCTTACCATTTTTGTTGTGAAATCTATGAGTGATTGGATGCAGATCGGACGGTATTGATGTTTCCGATGATGAGTGTTGAACGACCACGCACCACCCCCAACTCACATTTAATAGTAAAGATCTATCATGTCATGGAACTTATTTAATTTCAGACTTAATGCATGGTTTGAGGAAGAAGGTAGAAAAATCTTATACACGTAATAATACTAGGACATATTGATAGACCAATTTGATTTGGTTATTATCCAAACTAGATATTTTCTTGTTTATCAATGCAGTTTAAATTTGAAATTTGTGACATGAGTACTCCCTCCGTCCTCAAATAAGTGTACTTCTAGCATTTGTCTTAAGTCAAAATTTTTAATATTTGACTAACTTTATAAAAATTAGTAGCAACATATATGATATGAAATCGGTATATTATGAAACTATATTTCAAAACGGATCTATTGATACTAATTTGGTGTCATAAATGTTGTTATATTTTTTATAAAGTTCAAATTTTAAAATCTTTGACTTAAGACAAGAAGTAGAAGTACACTTATTTGAGGACGGAGGGAGTACATGTGTTTATGCTATTTTTTTCTTGAAATATATATATTTCTCCTACAAACACACGAAATCTCAGTGCAAAATAGGTGGAACCAGAAAACTGTAACTGATGAGCCCCACCTTAAGAAAACCGAGAAATGTTGAAAACCGCTGCCAATAACGGGGATCATCAATGACGGTTAATTACTTCTTTGACAACAAGGCCTTCACATAAGTGACAGGTCCCGGGCAACATACCCTTTTTTTACCTGTGTCCATAGAGTCTCTATGTACTAGTGAAAGGACAAACGATGTCGCCTAGAGGGGGGTGAATAGGCGATTTAAAACTTTTACGATTAGGCTTGCTAAATGCGGAATAAAACTAGCATTTAATTTATCAAGCACACAAAACCTAAAATACTAGGTTCACCTATGTGCACCAACAACTTATGCTAAGCAATATAACAACAAGGTGATAGCAAGATATAATACTTTAAGCACGATGGCTATCACAATGTAAAGTGCATAAGTAAAGAGCTCGGGTATAGAAATAACCGAGGCACGCGGAGATGAGGATGTATTCCCGAGTTCCTCCTTGTTAAGGGAGTACGTCTCGTTGGAGGGGTGTGAGCTCGCCACAAAAGGCCTACTCAAGACGTCACAAAAGGCCTCACCCTATTCTCCGATGAACCTCACCCCAAGGGTTAGTGTCGTGGTATGAACCGACGGTGAAGATAAGGGACTATGTACGCGCGGGCATCGTCGATGTGGGTTAGTAGACGAACGACACGGGAGACAAGATTTATACAGCTTCGGGGCCCGGGAAACATCATCCGGCAATACCCCTACGTGCTGTTTGTGGCTAGGTCTTATTCCTCTCATGGTGGAAGTCGCCGATGAGGCGGCTCCTCTATTGTATAGCTCGTTGTGTTGAGCGTCTAGATCTGTCTAGGCCTATTGGGTCGTGCCCTCTTTGGGGCGCCTTGCCCCTCCTTATAAAGGTGGAGGAGGCCGGCTTACATGTAGAGTCCTCTTAGGACTCGGCTATCTATTACAAGTTTGGAAAGGTGAGTCCTTTTCCTATTCTAACTAAAGTCGGCCTGCTGGGCTTCCTCCTGATGGGCCTCGTTGATCCTCCTTGCGGGTACCCGTGTCCCATATCCCCGACAGTAGCCCCCGAGCTTTCGGGTGACTCGTAGAGTCATGCGGAAGGTCTTGATTTGTTGAAGAAATGGGACACGGAGTTTGTGCCGGGTTCTTTGCCGGCTTGTAGATGTCGATGATGTCACGGCACCCGACGCTGCATTTGCCGGGTTGTCGATGTAGACGTTGCTGAGTTGTCGATGTAGATGTTGCTGAGTCGTCGTTTGCTGAGTCGTCGATGTAGACGTTGCTGAGTTGTTTGACGAAGATGTTGTCGAGTTGTCGTTTGTCGAGTTGTTGGTGAAGATGTTGTCGAGTCGTCGATGCCGACTTCTCCGGTCGAGTCGTCGATGCCGACTTCTCTGGTCGAGTTGTCGATGCCGGCTTCTCCGGACGACTTGTCGATGCCGGCTTCTCCTGCCGACTTGTCATTGACGACTTCTTCTGTCGACTTGTTAATGCCGGCTTCTCCTGCCGACTTGTTAATGCCGACTCCTCCTGTCGACTTGTTGATGCCGACTTCTCCGAGCGACTTGTTGATGGCGAGTCGGAATTTTCTCCGAGTCCTTTTGACGAGTTGTATGACTTTGCTCGAGCTTGTTTACACCGGTATATGTATAGCCCCCAAGCGCCGAGTTGTTAACTTGTAACGGCTTGGAGCTTTGTATTGATGACTCATAACTTCAGATGATGTAGCCCCCGAGTGCCGGGTCGTTTGCCTGCGACGACTCGGGACTCCTTGATGTATAACTCATGACTTTCAGATGATGTAGCCTCCGAATGCCGGGTTGTAAACCTGCAACAACTTGGAGATAAAAACTTTTTGGAATTTGATTACTGCTTAACTTGTAGAAAAACCTGATCCGTGAGTAGCCCCCAAGCGCCGGGTTGTTGGCCTGCGACAACTTGGAGCTTCCAACTCTGAATTCCCTTTGACTTAAACTGAAAACCTGATAACATGTAGCCCCCAAGTGTCGGGTCGTTTGCCTGCGACGACTCGGAGCTAAAACTTTGTGAACTTGATTGATGCTTAAATTGATTTGGTTCTTATAACCCTTCTTAGTCTTATGCTGATGAATAAGTAGGCCCTGCCCGGTCTTTGCTAATTAGCAGCCAGTTTGTTGTACAGGATGCATCTGACTTACCAGATAAAACTAAGGAATAAGTTGGCATCTGAGCCAGGTCCATGAGTCTAAAGCTTGAATTTTTCCTGAAAGACAAGCCCCCAAGGACCTAATGATCAAAGTTAATAAAGGCGCACTTACTGGGTGTCTCGGCAAAACTCTTGCTGTAGAGAAGCCGGCTTTATCCCTTTGATCACAATAATCAGAGCTCTCTGGGCTCGTTGATGTTGCGGAGCTCTCTAGGCTCGTTGGTGTTGCGGAGCTCTCTGGGCTCGTTGGTGTTGCGGAGCTCTCTGGGCTCGTTGGTATTGCGGAGCTTTCTGGGCTCGTTGGTATTGCGGAGCTCTCTGGGCTCATTGATATTTCGGAGCTCTCTGGGCTCATTGGTATTACAGAGCTCTCTGGGCTCATTGATATTTCGGAGCTCTCTGGGCTCATTGGTATTACAGAGCTCTCTGGGCTCGTTCTAACTTGGTAGGACTTTCAGCTCTCTGGGCTGTTTCTTACAATATTGCGAGCATTAGATATCTCGACTTTTATAAATCCGTTGCGAGCAATAGATAGCCCGACTTCGAATAAATTTGGTGCGAGCTATTTGAGAGCTCGACTTTAAGAAATCCGGTGCAAGCAATAGCTCGACTTTTGCGAAATCCGTTGCGAGCAATAGCTCGACTTTTGAGAAATCCGTTGCGAGCAATAGCTCGACCTTTGAGAAATCCGTTGCGAGCAATAGCTCGACTTTTGAGAAATACGTTGCGAGCAATAGCTCGACTTTTGAGAAATCCATGGCGGGTTTTTAAAGAACCCGACTTTGAGATTTGGCTATATTAAGCCTCCAAGGATTGATTTGCTATGCCACCTAAAATTTTCAGAGATAATAATGGTACTCAACTTATATTAGTCCCCTTACATTATTTAAAACTTACATTGTAATCTTCTGGATTATCTCTGCAATTTCTTTATAAACCAGATATATAGCTCTCGGAATTAACCCGGATTTAACTTAAAGGGGCTGATTTTATATAATTTAACTGAATTGAATAAAATATGAAATTTAAATAAAAAGGTGACTTAGCTCTTTGAAGTTTGTCCGCGAACTGTCGAGACCGGCTCGTCGCAGGTGAGGTCGGCTGAGTCCTTTAACCCGGTTGCCGACTCTCCAATTCGCTCCGCGTACGCATTTTATTTTTCTTCTTTTCTTGCGCTGATGTAGGTGATCAAGACCAGCTTTTCTTTCCTTCACGTTGGGATGTTGTACGCAATCTGCCTTTGCACTTTCCATTCGACTGTAGTAGCAAGCTTGTATTTGTCTTCTTTGATTGACTTGTCTGAGTACTTTAATCTCAGCACTGTACGCGATCAAGCCGACCAGCTGGTCTATCTTTCCTCTGATTTACTTTCCCTGATTCGTATGTGAATCAAAGTAGTACTAGCTTCACATAATATTTTTTTTTCTTTCTATTGCGATTGACTCCTGGTCGGTTTCCTTTTTTCTTCAGTTACATTGATGTCGTACGTGAGCTGCCTTGCTCTTTTCTCTTCTTTCTTTAACTTCAATCCTTGTACGAGTACAATCAGCACTCCGTGCTAGCTCGGGACGGTTGATCTCTTTCCTTTTTTTTCTTCTTGACGTGAGGTTTTTGGTAACGATTGTAGCTATCCAACTTGCTTTTTCCTTTCTGATCCGAGTCAACGTGCACATGGTCGTGGCGTGCTGTGTCTTGGCGCAAATAGCGATGCTCCTTTTTGAGCAGCGGAATCATGATCCGACCTGGATTCTCTTTACTTTTCTTTCTTCTCCCGCTTGTACATGCGGCCGCGCTGCCTCCAATTGATCCGGGTTGATCCGTCCCGTGAAGTTTTCAAAACCTAATGCTTTGGCTTGGATCGCACGCGGACGCGGAGAGCTGGGTTGGACACAGGAGTCGGCCGGGATGCTGGAAGCCGGCGGCGCGAACGCGGAAGTCGACCTTGAGGCTTGATTCAGTGGATTTGATCAATCGTATACGAGGGCGATGTTGATGTCGAGCCCCCGCGGCCGCCGTGTGGATGAAGATCTTGATGCGTCTGAGTTGCTTGATCGATGCGGTGATGATCTCGCCGTCGTCGTTGATGAAGATTGGACCCATCGAGTTGTGAATCCACGCGCACTTAGCCCCACGGTGGGCGCCAAATGTCGTGGTATGAACCGACGGTGAAGATAAGGGACTATGTACGCGCGGGCATCGTCGATGTGGGTTAGTAGACGAACGACACGGGAGACAAGATTTATACAGCTTCGGGGCCCGGGAAACATCATCCGGCAATACCCCTACGTGCTGTTTGTGGCTAGGTCTTATTCCTCTCATGGTGGAAGTCGCCGATGAGGCGGCTCCTCTATTGTATAGCTCGTTGTGTTGAGCGTCTAGATCTGTCTAGGCCTATTGGGTCGTGCCCTCTTTGGGGCGCCTTGCCCCTCCTTATAAAGGTGGAGGAGGCCGGCTTACATGTAGAGTCCTCTTAGGGCTCGGCTATCTATTACAAGTTTGGAAAGGTGAGTCCTTTTCCTATTCTAACTAAAGTCGGCCTGCTGGGCTTCCTCCTGATGGGCCTCGTTGATCCTCCTTGCGGGTACCCGTGTCCCATATCCCCGACAGTTAGGTTCACCTTCCACTATCGGAATCCTTCAAGGCGGAATCCGGAGCCTTTACAACAATCTTGGGGCACACACCCACAACTCAATCGGGGGCTCCCAAACCTTGCCCGAAGCTTCACAACTCGAAGTCTTCGCGACACCACCAACCGTCTAGGGTACACAATGCACCCAAGAGGCACAAGCTCTTGGGAACACAATGCACCCAAGAGTAACAAGCTTCTCGAACTTCAACTTCCACGAATCCTCGTGGAGAGCACAAACCGATGCACCAAATGCAATGGCAAGAACACACTAAGTGGTCAAGTCCTTCTCTCCGAAATCCAACCAAAGCAACTAATGCTATGGAGGGATTTAAGAGGAAGAACAAAGGAGAAACACAAAGAAACTCCGAGATCTAGATCCAGAGGGTTCCCCTCACTTAGAGGAGATATGGATAATGTAGATCTAGATCTCCTCTCTCTTTTCCCTCTAAATGGAGGCAAGAATCATGGATGGATGGAGAGGAAGCAAGCTCTCAAAAGGTCAACAATGGAGGGAAGAGAGTGTGCAAAAGGTTGGCTACCTATTGGGGAAGAAGGCCCCTTAAATAGGTGGCCCAAAAATCTGGCCGTTGGGCACAGATTCGCGCAGGGCCGGTACTACCGCCCCACACAAATCAGCCCACCAACGGCTCTCTGCAAAAACCTGCTAGGCCGGTACTTCCGGAAAAAGGCCCGGTAGTACCGATTGACCCGGTACTACCGGAAGAACTTCCGGGCCACTTCTGGAAAAAGATAGAAGCTCAAAAACTTAAGCGGAAGTAGCCCCGGTACTAGGCCCGGTACTACCGGCCATGGGCCGGCCGGTACTACCGGCTAGTACCCCGGTACTACCGGTCACAGGAAAACAGCAGATCCTGAAACTGAATAACTTTTGCACGGAAACTTCGATCGAGGTGAAACCAATTTTGTTGGAAAGAGGATGACAAGAGCTTACCCTAAAAAAAGTGAAAATATGAAAACAAGCAAGGGAGATTTTTCAAATAAATGGAAGAGTGAAACCTTCCATACGGATAAACCGACAAAATCTCCAACACCGAAAACGCAATAGAAGACGCATACGAAAACCGTTTTCGGTGAACTTGGTCTTGTCATGACAAGCACGACAAGCACCACGAGCACACCACGATAAGAGCCAAATAAAAACCAATAAAGATGATGCCAAGGATGCAAAGGTTTGAGCTCTCCACGAACGATACGATCAAGATACTCGGCCGAGAGCCCCTCTTGATAGTACGGTTATCTATCCAATAACCCGGTCTCTTAACTAACATCATGAGACCGGTAAAATAGAAAGCGCCTATCAAGATCATATCTTTGCCTTGCGCATAATCCACTTGAGGTCGATGATGACGATCTTCATCTCCTCAAGACGAACCACCTTTCTTGATTGTGCTTCGCTTGGTGAAGACTCACATGTTGCTCCCCCATACACCAATATGGGAGAAGCACTCTTCGGCATATCTTCACTTGGACTTGAGTGTTGATCAACCTGCACTTAGCCTTGATCAACATATAATCTTCTTCCCTTAGCCTATATAATCTTCTTCCCTTAGCCTTGACTCCAACAAATAGAGATCAAGCAATGCAAATGGACACACCTACAAGTAGCTCAATACAAACATTAGTCCATAGAGATTGTCATTAATTATCAAAACCACACATGGGGGCAACCATGCACTTTCAATCTCCCCCATTTTGGTAATTGATGATAATCCCTTTTTAAGAGGGTTTATATAGGGTGTGTTTGGTAGCCCGGGTGGCCTATCTCAGCCCATACAAGCTGAGTATAGCTATGCCAGCCTCATACATATGTGTTTTATTGATTGTGTTTGGTAGATTGCATGAGCTGAGCTGAGCTCAGCTGAGATCCTGTTTGGTATCATGTATGAAGTGAGCCAGGCCATATAAAAATAAAAAGCAATCAGGTCCCTGCCTAAAAAATAAAAAGCAATCAGGTCCATCTTTGACTTTGGGCTCGGGCTCCATGAACGGCACCGGCGAGAACCACCGCCAGCGAGCGCCCACCGTCGCATCCGTGCGCCGCCGCCGTCGAGGAACGGTTCCACCACCGAGCGCGAGAGGAGCCGCGGCCGTGCTCCGTGTGGAGGTCGAGAACGAGCTCCACGAGGAGGAGGCCGTTCGTCGTGCTCCGCGTCGGGAGTTCTCGGAAGAGGCTATGCGCCGCCGCCGTGCTCGGCGTCCTCCGTCCGCCGTGCTCCGCGTCGTCCGTGCGCTACCGCCGTGCTCCGCATCCTCCGTCTCCGTCCTCCGTCGGCCCGCCGTACTCCGCGTCCTCTGTCCGCCGCCAGGGCCGGGAGTGGCCGGGTGAGCTCCCCGCCGAGCCGGGTGTTGAGGAAGGGCTCCGCATCGCGCCGCCCCTGTACTCCGCGTCCTCTGTCCGCTGCCAGGGCCGGGAGTGGCCGGGTGAGCTCCGCGTCGAGCCGGGCATTGAGGAAGAGCTCCGGTTCGTGAGGAGAGAGATGCGTGCGGGTGGGGGGAAAATGAGGTGCGGGACGGTTGACCCCTATCGTGCTGAACGCACGCGTGGGATGGACTCAGCCCTGCCCGGTTGTGAAGCTCGATTTGAGCTTCTCAAGTGGGCAGGGCTGAGGGACGTTTTCGCATGAGCTGGGCACTGCCCGATGGAGCCGACCCGGGCTAACAAACAGAGAAATGTGGGATGAGGTGAGAATATCTGGGTTGCCCCGGGCTACCAAACACACCCATAGTGAATAAAGCAACCTTGCAAGACAAACAAGCAAGGATGCAAGAGCATTTAAAGGCAAATGCTTAAGAACCAAACAAGAGCATAAAACCAAATTCCCTTAAACCCTCTAAACTTCTCCCCCATTGGCATCGATTGCCGAAATGGGAAGAAAATTTTAGAAGGCCAATATAATATGAGTTCCTCAAAGAGGTGTGCATTTCTCAAGATATGAGTGAAATCAGATGCACATATCCAATGATGAATAGTTAGAGGAAATCAAACTATATTGAGGATCCAAAGATTGCAAATAATATGAAGCCATTCTAAACGTCTCCACAAAGGAGAAAAGCAATCGAGAAGATCCAAACCGAAAGTTCTAAATAATGGAGAAGCTCCCCAATGTTCATGCACTATTGAGGAGTGCACAAATATGGAATCCTCACTCCCCCAAAATCATCTAGAACACACAACAAGTGCAAGGGTGTAAGAACTAAAGCAAAACAAAGCACTTGCACCAAAGATGTGGTTGAGCCATAAGGAGATACCAATTTTCAAAGATTCAATCATAAGATAGGCCCAACCAAGATAAAAGAGGATCTTTAGAAATAAGAGATGTTCGCAAGATAAAGGATACCAATTGGAAAATGAAACCAATTGAAAAAGCCAAAAGCTTGTGAAAGCACCTAGCCAATAAGAATCAACATACTCACCATGGTAAGCATGAGGTAAAAGATCCTCAACAAATACATGAGTGTGCAAAGATGCAAATAAAATTAAGATAGGCACTCATGAAACAAATTTGGAGCCACCAAAGAATTATATATAGAAATCAAGGTAGCTCAAAAGAAATAGGATACCAACTAAAAGGGACCTCTCTCATATGTATAGGTTTCTAAGTAGACAAATCGTTGATGATTTACATCCACAAAGAAACATGTACATACAAAATGGTTAGAGAAGAAGAGAACAAGGTATCCAAAAGGAAGTCTTAAATATACACATGAGATTGTTGCTTAAAAGCATAGCACATAGCTCAAATTTATCTCATTGTATATAAATGAACTTAAAAAATATCAAAGACATCACACATATCACTAAGGGAACAAGAGATAGTGGAGATGCTTTTAGATAGGCAACAAGTATCACAAATAACGAATATCAATTGAAGGAAAGGTTTTTTGCAGTTTCATCACAAATATCACAAACATCACAAATAAGTAAAGAGCTCGGGTATAGAAATAACCGAGGCACGCGGAGATGAGGATGTATTCCCGAGTTCCTCCTTGTTAAGGGAGTATGTCTCGTTGGAGGGGTGTGAGCTCGCCACAAAAGGCCTACTCAAGACGTCACAAAAGGCCTCACCCTATTCTCCGATGAACCTCACCCCAAGGGTTAGGTTCACCTTCCACTATCGGAATCCTTCAAGTCGGAATCCGGAGCCTTTACAACAATCTTGGGGCACACACCCACAACTCAATCGGGGGCTCCCAAACCTTGCCCGAAGCTTCACAACTCGAAGTCTTCGTGACACCACCAACCGTCTAGGGTACACAATGCACCCAAGAGGCACAAGCTCTTAGGAACACAATGCACCCAAGAGTAACAAGCTTCTCGAACTTCAACTTCCACGAATCTTCGTGGAGAGCACAAACTGATGCACCAAATGCAATGGCAAGAACACACTAAGTGGTCAAGTCCTTCTCTCCGAAATCCAACCAAAGCAACTAATGCTATGGAGGGATTTAAGAGGAAGAACAAAGGAGAAACACAAAGAAACTCCAAGATCTAGATCCAGAGGGTTCCCCTCACTTAGAGGAGATATGGATTGGTGGAAATGTAGATCTAGATCTCCTCTCTCTTTTCCCTCTAAATGGAGGCAAGAATCATGGAGGGATGGAGAGGAAGCAAGCTCTCAAAAGGTCAACAATGGAGGTGTCGTGTCTTGGATCACGGACACCGGGAGTAAAGGATACCCCCTTTTTAGGTTTGGCACGGGGCGCGAAGGAGGCTGGGAGACGCCAAATTCCGGGAGAACCTCGTCAAGATCTCCGATCTACGTACTAGCAAGCAACACAGAGACACAAGGAGTTTACCCAGGTTCAGGCCGCCCGGAGAATAAAATCCCTACTCCTTCATGTCTGGATTGAGTTGATCATCATGGTGTGGCTTACAGAGGTGGTGGCGAGTGAGAACCCCGGAGGTGTTGGCTAGAGGTTCAAGATGAGCAGATTCCCGTAGGAGATCACCTCTCGCCTAGCTAATCCTGACTGGTGCGCTACCTAGCCTAGCCTCCGACTCTCTGGAATTTCTTCTGTTCCTCCCCCTTCCTCCGGTGCCTCGGTCCTCCTTTTATAGGCTAAGGGGATCCCATAAGGGCACCTTTGGGGGTGGAGGGGTTTTAGGTGGGAAAACCCCTCCGGGTTCTTCTTATGAGGCGACATGTCCTCTTCTCATCCAAGTATTCTTCTGAGGGGGGTTAGGTGCGTTCACCCACCTTTTGGAGGGCGGGCGGACAAAGGCTGACACCTTTACCGACTGTGTCCCCGGGACCTCCGCGTCATCTACCGGGTTGAGGGTGACCCCGGAAGGTCACCCGGTCCTTAGTCGTGATTGTCAATGCCATCCTTGTCCGGCTGCCGTGGGGCAGATGGGGAGGTCCATCTGCCGGTCTTGAATCCTTGCCTTGTTCGCCTCCTTGGTGGGCCCACTGGTGGTGGACCCACTTTGACCGCATCAGGGGAACCCCGTGATCCACTGTTGCGATAGTGGCCTCCGGGCATAGTCCTGGTGGGCACGTCCTTCTGCTACCGGGGCTATGACCAAAAAGTCAAAGTGGGTCCCCGGCGTCTTGTCTTGACTGTTCTGTCCCATCCGTTCAGGGAGTGGGTGCTTGGAGTTATCCACTTGGGGGAGTAACTGCGCCTGCCTCCTCGATTCTCGGAAGTGGAGAAGGCGAGGCGACCGTCGTCGAAGGCTCAGTCGAGCCTTCTTAAAGGCGGGTGTGCCCTTCCTGAATCTTCAATTGTCTTCCTTCTTCTTCCAGCTCCACTCTCCAGCAGAGCCGGGCGCGTCGATGGCGAGAGCCAGGAGAGGAGCTGGACGCACCCGTTCTTCCTCAGCGGTGGCGGAGGTGGCCACCAGCAGCCGTGGGAGGGCTGCTCCCCGAGGTCGAGCGGGGCGTGGTCGCGGCGGCGGCCGCGGTCGTGGTCGTGGAAGCCGTGGTCGTGGAGGTCGTGGGGCTGGAGGCTTTCCAGATCCTCCTCTTCGGAGTACGACCCACTCCGGCTTCCCTCCGTTCGAGTTCGTCGTAGATCTGGACAGCAGGCTTTGTAGCCGGCTCCATCTGTCGGACTCCTTCGCGGCGGCGGTGGACTCGGGCGACGGCAGGCCCACCGGCTTCTGGTTGCAGGTGGACGGCTGCCCCAACGGCCCCTCCTGGGTCGAAGTGGAGTACACCGTCGACGGCTTCATGCTCCTGGGCCAGGGATGGAAGGCGTTCGCGCACTCCCGCCGCCTGACCCGGGGGTAGTACTTGGCGTCCGAGTATGATAGAGACGTGACACTCTTTGTGAAGTTCTTCCTCGCCGAGGGAGGACGCGTGGACTGCTGCGCGGAGAGTGACAGCAGCAGCCATAGCAGTGGCTTTAGCGACGAGGAAGAGGATAAAGATGAAGAAAGCTCCTTCCGCATCAAGGTCGAGGAGAGCTCGCCTTCCTGAGGACGCGTGGGGCGGCTCCGAGGCAGCGGCCCCGAAGATGTCCTCGACCTCCTTCTTGGCAGCCTCATCGACGTACTTCTGGAAGTAGCGCCTTTCTGTTATGCGGCGGTGCTCCCTGCTCGCTTAGGAGACAACCTTTTCTGTAAAAAGTAGGTCCCTTTGTAGCTCTTGAAATGACAGAGAACTTGTATCCTTGATGTCGCTTGGCCTTCGGGTTGAATTGGTGTGAATGAGAACGGGTTTTTTTGCAAAACGCGCCCCAATTACTGCACCAGTCGTACCGCTAAGGGGTAGGTGGGGAGTGAAAGGCCTATAAAAAGGCTCTCCAGCCCCCAAGCTCCTCGGCACTTCCTGACTCCTTTTGCTTCCTTGCTTCTCACTCTCTCCGCCCCTCCATAGATCGCAAAGCAATGTCTGGGGAGGCAGAGATGTCCTTTTCTGGGACGTCGACGGCGGTGTTCGTGTGTCCGGGCGCGGCGGAGGCGCCCAGGGAAGCTGGGGCCCGTGCCGCTGGTGAGGAAGAAGAGGTGGCGTCTCGCTCCGCCCTCGCCAAGGGTATTTCGCGCCTGGCGGCCATCTCTGGTCCCGCGGCTCAGGAGGAGGCCCGGGTGCGCGCCCTTCGGAGGGCTCAGCTTCTGGCGGCCTTGAAGGAGAAGACCGCGGGGGTCCCGGGGGCATTCGCGCTCTGGTCCGAGCTCGAAGCCATCGAGCAGGTAAGCACCGCGGCTCCTTTGACCTTTTGCATCCTTGGGGGCCAGTCAAGATCTTGACCAAGTTCGCTCCTTGCCACAGGCGGACGACGACGCCATGAGCGAGGTGGCGGTCGAGATGCTCTTCCTGTCTTGCTGCTTGGTGCCTGGGCGCGCGGGGAGGCCATGAGGCACCTAAAAGTCCTGCCGGGTTCCCTCTCTTTCCCCAGGCGTCCCCGAGAACCGAGAGTTCTCCCGTCAGGCATGAAAAAAACAAGAACGCACAGCTGGGAGATTTAGCTCCGAGCTGGCCTTAGAAACATAGGCTTAAGCAGTTGCAGGACCAAACGTAAATCCAGAATTGTAATTCAGAATGTAAATTCGGATGAATGCAACCCTAGCCTCAACTCCCGGGGTCATTTCCCAAATCTTCCTTTGCACTAACGCGCCGTCAAGTTTTCAGAGGAGGCCTCTTAGGTAGCCAAGCACTCTACCTACGCGCATCCCAAATGTGTTGCTAAGATGCTAACGTGGTAGACGTACCCCTAAGGAAGACTACACCTTCCGGGAGCCTTCTCCACTGTCCTTGGGTACTAGGCCAGAGGGAAACGGACCGTTCGCCGGGGTGGACGCATACCCCCGCAAAGGCTCTCATCAACTGTCAAGCATGCGCAGGTCGATAGTATATTGACTCCGAGCGAGATATTATGCCTAAGTGCAGGATGCAGATGCAAGGACTTAGCTGATTTTCTGCCGCGTCCTCGATCCGCCCTGTCCTTCCCCGGTATCCAACTCCTTAGCCGTTTTCCGCCGCCAGCTCCTATCCCGGGAAGGAGCTACACACAACAAACTTTCAGTAGGAAAAGAATGGACCCTCTTTTCAACCATGTTACCGTGTTATCCGAAGCAATCCGCAAGCATAGTTGATTGTGCATTTCTGTGATGAAGTTCGTCTCACCACAACACTGCCCGATTCCTCCTTTCCGCGGCAGTACGGCATGATCGGGCGGCAGTGCCTATCCGCGAGGCCACTCGCGGCGCTTTAACCTGTCAGCCACCAGCACATATCAACCCCCTGCTTACGGGTTGGTAAGGATAACATGCTTGCATGCAAGAATTGAGGCTCACGGAGTTGAAATCATTTATATTTTATTCCCTTGGCGACGATTCTTACACCCTATTACAGAACACTAGCCCCCAGGGCATGCTTTAAGGGATTCGACGTTGGGCGATTCATGTTCGTAATTAGGGGTAGAATTTGCGAAGATTCTCGATGTTTCAGGCGTTGCCCTCCGGCCTGCCTTTCTCGTCCTCCAGGTATACCACTCCGGGTTTCAGGGCATGAGTGACCCGGTAGGGCCCTTCCCACTTGGATGACATGTTGTTCGTGCCTTCCATTTTTTGCTTTGTGCGGAGTACCAGGTCTCCGGGTTGCAGCTCCCGCGAGCGGACATGACGACTGTGGTACCGACGGAGTCCTTACTGGTACCGAGCTGACCGTAAGGAGGCTCGGCACCTACTCTCTTCCAGCTGGTTTATGTCATCGATCCTTCGCTCAACTTGCGTGGCTTCGTCATAGGTGAAAGTGCATGGTTGCTCCCATGCATGGTTTTGGTAATTAATGACAATCTATATGGACTAATGTTTGTATTGAGCTATATTTATAGGTGTGTCCATTTGGGTTGCTTGATCTCCATTTGTTGGAGTCAAGGCTAAGGAAATAAAAGTTGTGTTGATCAAGGGTAAGTGCATGTTGATCAACAATCAAGTCCAAGTGAAGATATGCCGAAGAGGTGCTTCTCCCATCTTGGTGTATGGGGGAGCAACAAGTGAATCTTCACCAAGCGAAGCGAAATGAAGAAAGGTGGTGTGTCTTGAGGAGTTGAAGATCATCCTCATCGAACTCAAGTGGATTTATGCGCAAGGCAAAGGTATGATCTTGATAGGGTTTCTATTTTACCGGTCTCATATTGTTCAGTGAGAGACCGGATTATAGGATAGATAACCGTACTATCAAGAGGGGCTCTCTACCGAATATCGTGATCGTATCGCCGTAGAGAGCACAAACCTTTGTATATATGAAATCATCTTTATTGGTTCTTATTTGACTCTAATCTGTCGGAGATTGTCCCCAGGAACTAGGGGTGTCTCCAAGGTATCGTGTAAGGGGTTGAACACGGAGTCAAACAATCCACGACGTGCTCCGGAGACGGTGCTCGTCAGGCTCGCTGCGGACGACACTGCAGAGATTGACACAAGGTATTACCCAGGTTCAGGGCCCTCTTGTGGAGGTAAAACCCCTACGTCCTGCTATGGTGTATTGCACTGATTGAAGAGTTTACAGTACAAGGAGAGCTTGTCGAGCTCGAGGTGGCTAACAATGGCTACTTACTAGTCTTTAGATCTAGGGTTAGGGTTTTGCTAGAGCGGCACCAACCGAAGATCGAACCCTTTGCTTGGGCGTGCTCCTCCTCCTTTTATAGGCGTCCTGGGCCTCTTCTGCCCAAACATTTGGGCGGGAAGGGCTACCACATGGCGACAAAGGAGGAGGCACGGTGCACCGTAAAGGTGAGGTCTACCATAAAGGTAAAGATCGTGGACGCGGTCCACGGCAGGGGAACGGCGTCACCAAAGCTGAAAAGGGGGCACCGACCAGCTGGACAGCGGGATGGCGCTTGCCGAGGTGGGAGGCGGCCCATGGTGACGTCGTCCTTGGAGCGTAGCTGCAGACTGTTCCCTTGTCACCAAAGAGGCAATACTCGTTGTCCGCTTTGCTTGGCTCCGCTTTGTTGACTGCTTTATACATGGAAACGGCAACTGCGGCGTCGTCGTCATCGCGCGTAGGCACGCGCGTCACTCTGCGCATGGCGCAGAGTCCATGTGCGCTCTGCCGCGGGGGCAGAGATAGCTTCACGAAGAAAGCACTTCGCGAGGCGAAAGGCCTCGCCAAGCCTCGCGGCTTGGTCCTTAGTAGAATTTGCGGGCGGCGTCGGAGACGCCTTGTCGAAGAGCGATCCCTCGCCGAGGGAAAGAACCCTTGGCGAGGAGAAGAACCCTTCGCGAGGAGAGAAATCCTCGCGAAGCTCGCCAGGCTTGGAGAGCTTGGTCCTTAGCGAAAATCACCTGAAGAATCTTGTGGGCCCTGGCAGGCCGGCCCGTGGTACCCTGGTTTCCACTGTGCCGACAGTAGCCCCCGGGCCCGCGATGGGCACGCCGAGGCCCATGACGAAGGCGAAGCGTCGAGGGGCCAAAGATGCCTGACAGGGCCGCGGCACGTGTCACGCAGCGGTTGCGCCCGCGGCCACGGCCTCCTCGGCTCCAACGGGTGACGTGGTGGGGCCCGCCACGACTCGAGTGCTGGTCAATAAAGCCTGGGCGCGCAGGCGGCGCCCATTACTTCTCCCGTAACTCCTCCGCACACTTCCCCCCACGCCTCCAAACTCTCCAGAGAACTCCACTCCCCAGAGCTCTCTTCTTCTTCTCCGGCGACCAATGGCGCCCAAGAAAGCAGCCACCGACAAGGGCAAGGCCACCGTGCAGGCGAGCTCGTCGGCGGCGACGGCGCGGGCAGGCGCGTCGGCGGCGACGGCGCGGGCGGGCACGTCCGCGGCGATGGCGCGCGCCGCTGCCCTCGAGGGAGCGCTGCCGAAGACGCGAGTCACCGCAGCGACGATAGCGACGGTGCGCCACCTGGCGGCGGCGAAGACCAACGAGCATGGCGCCACCGAGCTGAGGCCGGCCGGTAGCAGGCTCACCGACACCTTCTACCCCATCTTCATCCATACTCTCTACGCCGGCCTGGTACCACCATTCTCTGACTTCCTCCTGGCGATCTTGGAGACGTACCAGATCCAACTCCTTCACCTTCATCCCAACTCCATCCTCATCCTTGCCATCTTCGCCCACTTCTGCGAGGCCTACGTCGGCATCCGCCCCTCGGTGGCGCTCTTCCGCAGTTTCTATTCCCTTCGGAACTCCGCCAAGGGCGAGCGGCTCGGATGCGTCTCTTTTCGCATCGTCGACGCCCGGAGCGACAACTACATCCCCATCGCCTGGCTTGGCGAGGTCGCCGTCACCAAGGTGACGAAAAAGGTCGACAAGTTCCGCGAGAAGTGGCTCTTTGTCGACACCAAGGGCACCAACCCTCTCCTGGAGGTGCCCGAGGCGCCGCCGAGGAAGTGGGCGCGCTGGGCGAGCGCGGACTTTAGGGGTTCGAAGCTTGACGCGGTGTATGTATATATCCGTCATATCCGCGATGCAGGGGTCACCGGTCAAATGGTGGCGAAGGACTTCACCAGGCGCCGCATCGCTCCCCTTCAACAGCACGCCGAGCCGGTGTGGCGATACGACGGCAAAGACGACGCCATGCGGCTAAGCAGGGACGGCTTCGAGCCTGATGTGCTCCGCCAGATCATGAATGTCCTCTTCACATCGCCGGATATCCCGTCCGCCAAGGAAGAGGCGGCCAAGCCGCTCATCGTCTTCGCCGAGGAGAGCATCGCGGAGCAGCGCTCGCACATGCCCATCTTCGACGAGTGGGGAATCGTGCCTGCGGGGCACAGCGGGCCTCGCCCTAACCCGTGGGCGGCGGAGCCGGAGTACGTGGATGAGGCTCCTGAGGCTGAGGAGGCCGAGTCCGCCGAGGAGGAGGCCTCGAGGAGCGAGGACCCCCTTGGCGAGGACGAGGCTTCAAGGGGCGCTGACCCCGTCGGCGAGGGCGCCGGCTCCTCGAGGAGCGCCCATGCCGAAGTGGACCTCCAGGTGCTATCCTCCGGTGACGAGGAGGACGCCTTCCGCATCGTCCGCTCCCAGCGCGCCGATGAGGAGGAGGAGACGAGCGGCGGCGGAAAAGGGCGTTGCGAGCCTCGCTCCAAGGCCGTCCACGACAGGAGGGCCGCAACCGCGGGAGGCATCCCTCGCGCGGAGACAGGCGCGGCCCGGGAGGAGGCCGGAGCAAGCCTCATCCAGCCTCCCAAGGCAAAGAAGAGGGTGTGGGTGATGGCCGGCGAGTAAGCCCTCGATTTCTCTTTCTTCTTCAAGATTTCACCTTGAGAATTCCCCCCTTTGAAGGATTTTTCGACTTGTCTTCTTTTCAGGCAGCCCGCGGAGCCAAAGAAGCGGCGGCTCGGCGAGGCTGGAGAGACCACCAGCGTCGCCATGGAGACGCCTGCAGCCGGCGGGCCGCAGCAGGTGGGTGTTTCTCCCGCGGGCGAGTACCGCGCGGAGACGGCGGTGGCCGAGGAGAGCGCGGCGTCGCTGATTCGGGCGGCGACTCCTCCAGCGGCGGAGCACCGCGAGGAGGAGGAGACCGCAGAGGCGGCGACGTCGCCAACCAGGGCGGCGACTCCTCCGGCCCAGCAGGAGGCGGAGGAAGAACCCATGGACAAGGACATCGTCGCGGAGCCGCCTCCAGAGGAGGGGGCCTCGAGAAGGGCTGACGCGCCCGAGGCCGCGGGGGACGCGGCCGCTGCAGAGGGGGCCGGAGGCGCCCCAGAGGAGCAGGAGGCAGAGATACCTCTGGAGCCCCCAAGCGACGGGGCCAGGGGCGGGGAGATGCCCAGCCCCCTGAGGGCTCCTGATGTGGGCGGCAAGGACGACGCCCCCACAAGCCCCCACGCCGCGGCGGGGGCCGCCACAAGCTTGGGGCAGGATGCCTTAGGTGCCTCGACAAGCGTCGAGGCCTCTGCGCCCCACAGCAGCGTGGGAATCTCTTTGGCGCTGCAGGCGCCGCATCGCCAAGCAGCGCATCGCCGGATAGTCCTCAACCGGGCGCGACGAGCGCTCGACGGGCTGGAGGAGCAGCTCGCCAGGGAAGAAGACGCCTTGGCGAAGGAAAAGGCGAGGCTCAGCGAAGCCTGGGCCCTTCTCTTCGAGAGGGTGGAGGTGTGCTGCCGGTGGGACGCGGCGGCCCAGGCGGAACGCCAAGAGGCCCTCCGCTTCGCCAAGGAGACCCGCGACAGCGTCAAGCGGGAGGCGCAGGAGGTGATGGAGGAGCTTGACGCCGCCAGGGAAGCGCTCGAGGCGGAAACCACCTCCAAGCACGACGAGCTGGCGGCCGCGAAACAAAAACTCGCCGTCGACACCGAAGCCGCCAAAGCCAGCCTGAACGAGCTCCGCGAGGGGCTGGACGCCCGCGAGGCGCAGCTAGCGCCTCGTGAGGCCGAGCTGAAACAGCGCCAGGAAGAGCTTGCCCTCCAGGAGAAGGAGCTGCAGCGGCGCGAGGAGCAGGTCCAGCTGCTGGCGAAGGACCAGGCCACCCGCGAGGGGCAGCTGGAGGAGCGTGAAGGTCGGGTGGCCACCGACGTGGCCAACCTTGCGGCGGAGCACAAGAGGCTCCAAGAAGAGGCTGACATCAAGGTCAAACTCGTCCGCGAGAACCTCTCCAAGGAGTATGACGAGAAGGTCGCGAAGCACGAGGACCGCCTCAAGACCAAGCGCCAGGAGCTCGAGAAGCGCGTCAAGGAGCTTGAGCAGGAGGAGAAAAGGTTGACCTCCTGCCTCCAAGTCTCTCGGGAGGCCCAGGCGCGCGCCGAGGGAAACGCCTTTGCCTTGGAGAAGGACTTGGACGAGCTCCGGCAGCAGGTGGGGCCGGTCACGGCCCTGGTGGAGCAGGCACGTGACCAGCGCCAAGTTGACCGGTTCATGACGCGCCAGCGTCAAAGCATTCTCCAGAGCTTGGTAAGCCGCGTGCGCGCCGTCGGGAGAGATCTGAGGATCGACGTCCCCTCCTTCTCCGCAGCGACCGACGACGAGACCTCGTACTCGCTCTTCTTCGAGCAATTCCTTGGAAAACTTGAAGGGGTCGCGAAGAGCTTCGACAAGCGTGTCGTGGAGGAGAGTCGCGACCTCCTTGTCGTTGGCGTCACCAACATCTTCAGCAACCTCGTGAGGCTCCAGCCCCCACTTGACCTTGAGGACGTGATGGCGCCACCACGTGCCATCAGCGACAAGGCGCGGGAGACCGCCAAGCAGGCCGCCATCGCGTATGCCAAGAAATTCGACCAAGCCTTGGTCGATGAAGACGAAGGCGACGACGAGGAAGCCCTGGAAGGGGCGGAAACCACCGTGGATCGCGCAGGCACCTCAGGAGGCGCGACGGCCTGAGCTCCTTGCCTGTTGCTGGACGTGCCGAGGGCAAATTTATCTTAGTCATTTTGATTGTGAACTTTGTAAAAACTTGTTAAGTTATTGGAGTATGCTTGTGGACGTCCCTCGGGAGGCTTTTGTCTTTCCCCTTCATGTCTTTTTCGCTCTACGTTTTAGGACCCTCCCTTAGCGCTACACCACCGCCGCTTCGGTATGTGCGAGTCAGTGCTCCACAAGTCCGGGGGGTGCGTGAGGCCTTGAGAAGTAAGAGCTCCTCGAAGCGCGATGCTTGGGGCCCCCCTTTGACGTGCAAGCAGCCCATGAGGCATAGGAGAGAGAAAAGAGACTCGAGAGGCGAAAACTAGCGGGAAGAGATCTGAACAAGTGTTTAGACTTAGCTTGCCGAGGCGTTTTTTGCCTTGGAAAATGGGGTTGGTTCCCTGGCGAGGCGTTTTCGCTTTGTCGTTGCCTGAGGCTTGGAGAGCCTGTTTTCCTGCACTCGGAGAGATAGGCGTACCCACAAACAATAGACAGTTAAAGATTCTTATGGTGCTCGTAGGTTCCTTCATGTGTGTCTCGCGAGGAGAAACAGGCACCAAGGTTTTGGTGATCCTTGGTGAGTTGACGTGCGCGGGAGCTGACCCATGAGTTCAGAGCTCCTTGGGAGTTGACATGCATGAGAGCTGGCCCGCAAGTTCAGAGCTCGGATCCCTTGGGTTTTAGGCGCTGCCGGGATGCTCCCGTGGCATGGCACCCTGCTAGCCCCCGCTCGTGAGATACACAGGAGGGATCATACGAGCAGGAATAAACAATAATAACAGCTTTGCCGAAGTTCGCAAAACATGCTGGCGCGATGCTCAAAGGTTCAGAATGACCTGGAATAGGTGTTCATTACACTGGCGTGGCCAGGAGTTTTTCTTCTTTGATGATGAAGTGTCGCTCCTCCGGGAGCACGCTCCCCTTACTTAGGAGGCAGGTTGGCGCCGATGGTGACACAAGCCCCCGAGCCACTCGCCCCCAGAGGCACTTGTTTTGTCGCGGCCTTCTCCTGGGAGAACAGCTGCTTCTTCTTCGCGGGGGGCCTCGGGAGGGGTTCCTCGTCCTCGTCAGCGGGTGACGCCACCGCGGCAGCCTTGTAGGCCGCTTGCGCAGCGTACAGGGCGTCCGAGACCACGCCGCGGATTACAATGGTGCCACCCGAGCCAGGGAGCTTGACGAGGTTGTAGGCGTGGTGGGTCACCGCCATGAACTTGGCGAGGGCGGGGTAGCCGAGTATGGCGTTGTAGGGTAGGCCGATGTGCGCGACGTCGAAGTCGATCAGCTCGGTGCGGTAGTTGGCCTGGGTGCCGAAAGTGACGGCGAGCCTCACCTGCCCCAAAGGGGTGGTAAGACCCTCTGTCACCCCCGAGAAGGGCCTGGTAGGCATGAGCCGCTCATAGGGCACCTGCAGCTTCTCGAATGTCTCGACGGAGATGACGTTGAGGCCAGCACCTCCATCAATGAGCGTCTTAGAGACGGCGATGTTGTTGATGGTGGGGGTGCAGACCAACGGGATGGTGCCAACGGTTGACGTGGACTTGGGGTGGTCGCCGGAGTCGAAAGTAATGGGGCACTGGGACCACTTGAGGGGCCTGGAGGCCTCGACTCCAGGGAGGGCTGCCGCGACCTCGCGGGCGAGTTGCTTGAAGTGGCGGTTGGAGCGAGGGGCCTGAGCCCCGCCAAGGATACAAGCTGCCCCGCGAGGCACCTGGTAGCCTTCGTCAGCCTCGGCAGGCAGGTTGTCGTTTGCGGGCTGGGCAGCGTTGGCCTGGGGGTTCTGCTGGTAGCTATCGTTGTAGTTGTTGTTCCAGCGTCGCCCCCCGCGGCCGCTGCGGCCTCCGCCGCGGCCTCCGCGGCCTCCATTTGCCTCGCGAGCCTCGCGAAGCCTCTTGATGTCGAAGCAGTCCTCGGTGGCGTGAGAGTGCCTGTTGTGGTAGATGCAGAAGGGACGGTCATCCTTCTTCTCAGGTCCTGCGGCTGGAGTGGCAGCTTGCCGAGACTGCTTGGCGTCAGGCTCTGCCGCGAGGACCGCAGTAGTCTTGCGCTTCTCAGAGGATTTCTTCTTTTTGGACCCCTCGGCAGGGTCCCCTGGCTCGTTCTTGACGAACAAGCGGCCCTCTTCAGCCTTGGCGCATTTGTCCGCCAAGTCGAAAAGCTTGACGACGGTGGTGATGTTGTCGTGGATGCCGAGCTTCTCGAGCATCCGCACGTCCGTGACCCCAGCCTGGAAGGCAGAAATGACCTGCGCGTCGGTGGCGTTGGGGATCTTGTTGCGCACTTGGCTGAAGCGCTGGATGTACTTGCGGAGGGTCTCGCCGGGCTTCTGACGCACGGCGCGGAGGTCGTTGTAGGTGAGGCCGCGCTCGTACGTGCCCTTGAAGTTGGCGATGAAGCACCGGCAGAGCTCCTCCCAAGAGCTGATGGACTCGGCGGGGAGGTTGGTGAGCCATGAGGACGCAGAGTCCTTGAGGGCCATGGGGAACCAGTTCGCCATGACCTTGTCGTCGCCCCCGGCGGCCTGGATGGCCAAAGAGTAGAGCTGCAGGAACTCCAGGGGGTTGTTCTTGCCGTCGTAGCGCGGAGGGAGGTCCGGCCTGAACTTGACTGGCCAAACGACGCGACGAAGGCTGCGAGTGAACGCGGCCGTCGTGCTGTAGGTGACCGTGCCGTTGGCAAGGGTGGCGCGGAGGTGGCGCCCGGCGGTGGCGATGTCCTGAACGGCGCGGTTGCGGCGTTCTTGCCCGCGCTCGATGCTCACGCGCGCGTCCTCAGGGGCTCGCTGCACGATCTGGCAGTCGTGCGGCGACGACGCGTGCGACGCAGCGCGGCCGTCGCGAGGAGGAGCCCCCGCTGGAGCAGGTTGCGGTGCAACCGGTGGAGCTGGAGCGGGGGCGGGATGGAGAGGAGGTGCGGGAGGTGCGCCGTGCGCCACGTCCCCCACGAGCGCAGAAGGGACCAGGGAACGAGACGACGCGGGTACCGCGGCGCGAGCGGCGCCGATGAGCTCGGCAACGCGGTTGAGCCAGCCCTCCTGAGCCGCCGGCGTGGGGCGGTACTGCAGCAGCTCCTGCGCCATGAGGAGCGCAGTCGCCGGGCTGGGCGCAGGGCGGCCCAGCGAGGAAGCAGCGTGGTCCCGCGACGGGGGCAGGGAGGAGGCCTCCTCTTCGCCGAGGCCGTCCTCAGCGTGGTCGATGTCGTCGTCGTCGGGGTGCTCGACGCGGGGCTCGGGGTCGACACGGCGCTCCGGAGCAGAGCCCCCACGCGGGCGGCCACGCGGGCGGCCTGCGGGAGCGGTGGCGGCGCTAGCCGTCCGGCGAGCGAGACGTTCAGCACGAGAACCGGCCATGGCTGTGTCGAGGATGAAGACGCGCCTCAGCCCCCTACCTGGCGCGCCAAATGTCGGAGATTGTCCCCAGGAACTAGGGGTGTCTCCAAGGTATCGTGTAAGGGGCTGAACACGGAGTCAAACAATCCACGACGTGCTCCGGAGACGGTGCGCGTCAGGCTCGCTGCGGACGACACTGCAGAGATTGACACAAGGTATTACCCAGGTTCAGGGCCCTCTTGTGGAGGTAAAACCCCTACGTCCTGCTATGGTGTATTGCACTGATTGAAGAGTTTACAGTACAAGGAGAGCTTGTCGAGCTCGAGGTGGCTAACAATGGCTACTTACTAGTCTTTAGATCTAGGGTTAGGGTTTTGCTAGAGCGGCACCAACCGAAGATCGAACCCTTTGCTTGGGCGTGCTCCTCCTCCTTTTATAGGCGTCCTGGGCCTCTTCTGCCCAAACATTTGGGCGGGAAGGGCTACCACATGGCGACAAAGGAGGAGGCACGGTGCACCGTAAAGGTGAGGTCTACCATAAAGGTAAAGATCGTGGACGCGGTCCACGGCAGGGGAACGGCGTCACCAAAGCTGAAAAGGGGGCACCGACCAGCTGGACAGCGGGATGGCGCTTGCCGAGGTGGGAGGCGGCCCATGGTGACGTCGTCCTTGGAGCGTAGCTGCAGACTGTTCCCTTGTCACCAAAGAGGCAATACTCATTGTCCGCTTTGCTTGGCTCCGCTTTGTTGACTGCTTTATACATGGAAACGGCAACTGCGGCGTCGTCGTCATCGCGCGTAGGCACGCGCGTCACTCTGCGCATGGCGCAGAGTCCATGTGCGCTCTGCCGCGGGGGCAGAGATAGCTTCACGAAGAAAGCACTTCGCGAGGCGAAAGGCCTCGCCAAGCCTCGCGGCTTGGTCCTTAGTAGAATTTGCGGGCGGCGTCGGAGACGCCTTGTCGAAGAGCGATCCCTCGCCGAGGGAAAGAACCCTTGGCGAGGAGAAGAACCCTTCGCGAGGAGAGAAATCCTCGCGAAGCTCGCCAGGCTTGGAGAGCTTGGTCCTTAGTGAAAATCACCTGAAGAATCTTGTGGGCCCTGGCAGGCCGGCCCGTGGTACCCTGGTTTCCACTGTGCCGACATAATCGTGGTGTGGTCTTGGTGCTTGTCGTGCTCGTCATGACAAAGCTAAGTTCACCGAAAACGGTTTTCATATGCGTCTTCTATTGCGGTTTCGGTATTAGATATTTTGCCGGTTCATCCGTGCGGAAGATTTCTCTCTCCCATTTCTTTGCAAAATCTCCATTACTTGTTTGCCATTTTCAAAGGTTGCATTTGTCGTCCTCTTTCCAACAAAATTGGTTTTACTTCATTCGGACTTCATTTGCAAAAGATGCGGCATTTCCGGTTTTTAAAATAGAGGTTTAACCTTTCCCCATTTGGTTTTATAATATTTTCTTGAACTATGATGTTTCTTTGAATAATCTTGTTGTGCTCGTTGTGACGATTCCAACGAGTCCAAGATTATCGAAATCGGAGTCCGGATGAAAAAGTTATTGCAGTTTTCGTTTTGCTGTTTCTGTCAGTTTTCAGGAAACCGGATATTCCGGTCCTTCTAGAAATATCCGATTCGAAATATCCGGTTACCTCCAGAAGGTTTCATCTGGTGCGCGACTTTGGGAGCGGAAATTCCGGTCCAAACATGAACCGGAATATCCGGTCCCAGTTTTCCTGTAACGGCTCTTTTTCTTGGGGACCTATATAAGGCCCCCTTCTTCCCCAAAGGGTTGAGCATGTTTTTTCCTCTCTCTCCCACCATTGTTGACCTTGAAAAGCTTGCCCCTCTCTCAATCCCTCCCATGATTCTTGCATATCTTTAAGGAAAAAGAGAGAGGAGATCTAGATCTACATTTCAACCAAACAAAATCTCCTCTAAGTGGGGGGAACTCGTGGGATCTAGATTTTGGAGTTCTTGGTGTTTCTCCTTTGTTCTTCCTCCTAAATCCCTCCATAGCATTAGTTTCTTTGATTGGATTTTGGGGAGAAGGATTTGACCACTTAGTGTGTTCTTTCCTTTTGCATTAGGTGCATTGGGTTGTGCTCCCCACGGTGATTCGTGGGATTGAAGGTTGGGAGCTTGTTACTCTTGGGTCATTGGACCCTAGACGGTGTTGTGGTGATTCTTGGGAGCCTCCAATTCGGTTGTGGATGCGTGTCCCAAGCTTAGTGGTGTAAAGGCTCCGGATTCCGCCTCGAAGGATTCCGATAGTGGAAGGTGAACCAAACCTTTGGGTGCGGTTCATCGGAGAATAGGGTGAGGCCTTTGTGGCATCTTGAGTAGGCCTTTTGTGGCGAGCTCACACCCCTCCAACGAGACGTACTCCCTTAACAAGGAGGAACTCGGGAATACATCCTCGTCTCCGCGTGCCTCGGTTATTTCTATACCCGAGCTTTTACTTATGCAATTTACCTTGTGATAGCCTTCGTGCTTGAAGTTTATATCTTGCTATCCTCGTGTTGTTAAATTGCTTAGCATAAGTTGTTGGTGCACATAGGTAAACCTAGTAATTTAGGTGGTTGGCTTGTTAATTTAAACACATAGATTTATTCCGCAATTATCAAGCCCCTAAATAGAAAAAGTGTTAATCGCCTATTCACCCCCCCCCCCCCCCCGTCTAGGCGACATCTCGGGCATAGCTTGTTCTTTCAATTGGTATCAGAGCCTCGTCTCTCTTGTTTGGCTTTACCGCCTAGAGAGTAAAGATGTCGTCTAGGGATTTAGCACACAATTCCTTGTTTAGATTTAATAGCACAAATTTTAATGTTTGGAAAACTCATATGCTTAATCACTTACGGGTCTTGGACCCCAATATTGAGCGTATCTTAGATATAGGTTTTTCTCCTCCAAAGGATTACGAAAGTACGACTTTAGAGGATGAGAAAAACTTATATCTAGATGCTCTAGCTTCTAATGAGTTTTGCAAATTTGTGAGTGTTGTAGTTTTCGAGTCAATCATGCCTCTCCGGGATACGCATGAATTATGGACCAAGCTTCAAGAAAAATATGGAGTGTCCAACTCTATTGAGGATGATTGTTCTCCCTCCACCTCCGGCCGTGACGAGCTCTCGTCTTCATCTACTTCACCAAAATGTGGTAAGCCACAAACTAATGTGATGGTGAGTAGTGATAGGCGTTGCAATATTGATAGTGAGCTCTTTTATGATGATCTTTTATCGCTATCTTGTTGTAATGCCTCATCTTTGAACTTAAACTCTTCTAGCACTATAAATGTCATACATGCTAGTGTTGATAGTCCTTGCATACCATCCAAAAATTGCTTGAACAAATCTAATGATGATATGCTTGCTTTATCTTGTTCCAATGATAAAAATGCTTGTTGTTAGCACTCGTTTTGGCAGGTACCAGGTTCAGGAGTTCTCAGGCCAGGAGTCATTTCTGTGACAACCCGGATCAAAGGACCCGGTTTTGACAGAACCCGGTTTAAAGGACCCGGCGCAGGCTAGACTTGATGATTCTTGAAGATTCCAGAAGGCTGCATCAGAGAAGCCAGACGCGAGGAGAACTTAATGCTTGCCCAGCCCAAAAAGGAGTCGGTGGAGCCAGGATGAGTTCAAGGTCAACACGGAAGGGCAAAAGGTGACTTTCCAAAGGGAACCGAAGATGGACGCTTGGAGTTCAAGTCCAGTACGAAGCCGACCGAGGCTATTACCTAGTTTAGAGGTAGAAACCGACTTGATTCAGGAGTTGTAATCCTTGTAGAAGTCCAATACTTGTACGGGAAGTCCAGCCGCCTCACTATATATGTAGGAGGTGACGGCCGATTGAAATTAAGCAAACAATCGACAAATCAATACAATCTCTACTTTTTACCCTCAAACCCTTGTTTATGCTTCCGTTGTTCGGCGACTTCAACTAGATTTCGACGAATATCGACAACCGAGCTTGGAGCGGTCAAACCGGCCAAGTTCAGCCAATCGTCGCCGGCTCCCTCCGACGGGGTCCCTCCCGAGGGGCTGGGGCGTCTGGTTTTCAAAAGAGCCGAGTCTCTGTCTTGCGTATCGCGCTGAGACCCGGCCTCCCGCGGGGCGAGTTGCGGAGTATCTCCCCCGGCACCGCGGGTACACGAGGACGTGTTCGTGTGACGCGTTTACATCGCAACACACTTTTTGGCGACTCCGCTGGGGACATCTCTAAACCTAAATTGGACAGCAATGTCTGGTTCTAAGGCTACAGATCTGT
The DNA here is from genome assembly GCA_012064385.1 of Puccinellia tenuiflora. Taxonomy (NCBI): domain Eukaryota; kingdom Viridiplantae; phylum Streptophyta; class Magnoliopsida; order Poales; family Poaceae; genus Puccinellia; species Puccinellia tenuiflora. Next base: position 221,298 of record QRDG01002046.1, read on the forward strand.
CCGGCATCACCACCGACAACATCATCAAGCCTACTCTCAAGGACTTGTCGGAGGCACAACGCCAAGGTCTGGATGAGTGGAAGAAGAAGAGAAGCGAGGAATTCGAGGCGCTGCGACTCAAGCGGGAGCAGGAGGACGAGGAGTTGTACTTGGCCAGCTTCAAGTTAGATCGGCAAGGTGTAACTGCGCCGATCAAGGAGCCGGAATATGTACCTCTGAACATCAACACTGACACACCCGCTAAAAACACCATCCAAGGCCAAACATCGGACGCACAACCGATGAGCCCAAACAGGGAAAGTCGGGTTGTCAATGCATTACCCTGTCCGACTCCGATCCGAAGTTTACCCTACCCGCCAGGCCAGACGGGACCGGCGGTGCAATTTCCTGGACGCGAGTCAATGCCGAATTCAAATTCGGCTCCTTGGATACAACCCGGCCCTGTGACCAATTCTGCTCTTGTGCCAAGTCAATCGGCTAGTAGGGACGATTTGCTGGTCGAGTTCCAGAAAAGGTTAGATCAGATAGCTTATGATAGACTCGGGATTATGCCAAAACATAGAACCTACGTTAAACCCTATCCCGAGTATTTCGATCTGCAACCTTACCCACCTGGCTATAGAGTTCCCGAGTTTTCTAAATTCAATGGGGTGGATAACAAATCAACATGGGAACACATTAGTCAATACTTGGCTCAATTAGGCGAAGCTAATCATGATCACATCAAAGTTCGCTTGTTCTCGTTATCGTTGACTGGGGTTGCTTTTTCTTGGTATTCGGCTCTAGCTCCTAACTCTATACATACTTGGTTTCACCTGGAGCGAAAATTTCATGAGCACTTCTATGCTGGTGAAGTCGAGTTAAAATTGTCCCATCTTACATCGGTTAAACAGAAACATGATGAATCGGTATCCGATTATATCAAGAGGTTTAGAAATACTAGAAACCGATGTTATAGCTTGGCAATAACCGAGAGAGATATGGCCGACTTAGTTTTTAACGGGTTGAGAACGTATCTGAGGGAGAAGCTAGAAGGACACGAGTTCTCTTCTGTCGGTCAGGTTCAGGAGAAAGCTTTGGCTCACGAAAGCCGAGTCAATGATTCCAAAGACTCGCATCGGATGAGCAGGAGTCGGCTTAACGCTATCGAATATGATGCCGACTCCGGTGATGAAGCCGATGTTTACGTAGCCGAGTTTGTTTGGCCAAGCAAGGCCAAACCCTATATGTGTGATGACTTAAAACCGATTCGTAAGAATCGGGATGATGAGGTTAAATGTACTTTTGACGTAGGCAAATGTGACAGGATATTTGATGCCTTGTTAAAAGACAAAGTGATCCGAGTTAATCATGTCATGCCGTCGCCTGATGAATTAAGGAGGCGTGCGTATTGCAAATATCACAACTCTTTCTCTCATGCTACTAATGATTGCAATGTCTTTCGTCGACAGATTCAATCGGCCCTCAATGATGGACGATTAAGCTTTGCTGGCATGGCCATTGACACACAGCCGTTCCCAATGAACGTGCTTGATCTCGAGGGAAAGAAAGTACTTCTTCGGCCAGAAATAGCCGAAGCCGCTAACAAATCTAATGTGGTTGTTGGTGAGCCCAGGAAAGAAGCCGGCGTCAAGGAAGCAAGGAGAGAAGTCATGTTGATCCGGCAACCCGGCGGAAAGGAGGTTATCAAGATTACTGTCAAGAACTCCACACTCGGGGGGCAACAACCACAAGCGAGAGAACCCGGGGAACGGAATCCAGAACTCGGGGGGCAACCTCGGTTCGTGAAGCCCAAGAACCCGGAAGTCGGCAAGTGGAAGACAAATCAAGTTGAGTATAAGCCAAAGAAGGTTAAGCCGACTTTTGATATGTTGTTGAACAAGTACGTGCGCCAAGCCGGGTCTAAGGTGACTCGGCAATATGGGAAGCGACCGAGGTCACCATCTATTGAGAGGAGTCACCAATACCAGGAGTCGGCCGGGGAGTACAAGCGTCAAGTAACCCGGCAAACGGTACAGAGCCGGCTTGTGTATCCTGGTGAATCCTCCTACTGGCGAGTCAAGGACCAAGGAGCCAAGGCCACCAGCATGGAGAAAAGGTTGGTTCCAGAGAAGTCATTGGTCGTTGGGACACATGTGCTGAAGCTGAAGGACCCGGTTGCAGAATCTACAAATGATAAGCCGATACTTGCTATCGTGCCTAAAACAATATCTAGCAACCAGGGAGCCGGGTCCAGCCAAACCGAGGTAGCTAAAACCCGGGATCCAAAATATACTCAGCCAAAGTGGTGTCCGCCGGGTATCACGAAAACACAGAAGCGGAAGCTGCAGAGGGCAAGGAACCGGGAAATGACAGAGAAGGATGCTGAGCAAGCCAGAGATGCTAAATTCAACACTGAAAAACCAATGGTGTCGGCTCGTCTATGGGTACCAAAGCCGACTCCTGTACCGACTCCTTTGGCGATTGCGCCGAGTCCTGTTGTGAGCGAGGAAATAGGATCGACTCCTGTGCCGGCCACTACTTATGCATCATGGGCAGATGAAGTCGAGGCAGCGGATTTGGAAGCAGGGGAGGAGTCGGCAAAGGGCGAGTCGGAGGAATTGACGAACGAGGAGTCGGCAGATAATTCGACAGATGAATACCCGGCAGATGACTTGGCAGCGGACGATCTGGAAGACCCGGCAGATGAAGAGTTACTCGACTACGAAAGTACGCCAACTCGGGTAAGCATGGATATTAATATGGTATATTATTTGCCTGCCGAGTTCCGTGCTGTAGAAGAAGAAGCCGAAGTAGCGCAAATCAACTTTGGACCCAAGAATGCCATCTTCACAAAACCTGAGGAACCGGTGAAGCACCTGAAACCTTTGTACGTCAGAGGACACATCAATGGAAAACCGGTTACCAGGATGATGGTGGATGGAGGCGCCATGGTGAATTTAATGCCGTATTCTGTCTTCAAGAAATTGCAACTAGAGGATGCAGATCTTATGAAGACGAACATGGTGCTCAACGGGTTCGAAGGAGGAGAAGGAATTGAGGCCAAAGGAGTCATTAATCTGGAGCTGACCGTGGGAAGTAAGACTTTGGCCACTGCATTCTTTGTTGCTGAGGTGCAGGGGAATTACAATGTATTACTTGGACGAGATTGGCTCCATGCAAACCAATGTGTGCCATCTACCATGCACCAGCAACTCGTACAATGGATCGATGACGAGATTGAAGTCGTTCATGCTGATAACTCGGCATGTATTGCCTTAGCCGAGTCCATTATTGATTGGCAACACTCTAATGCCACATGTCTTTCGGGGCGTGACCTATCCGGGTTCGATTTCCTGAGTGCTACCAGGGATGGATTCGTGCCAGTATCTTTGAAGCCGGTTGGAAGTAATCGGCTGCGTCTCAAGTAAATGGATCCCAACAATAATGAGTGGCTACAGAAGCGTCTGGACAAGTATCGGGCTGATAGGAACGATATGTGTGAAGCAATTGAAGAACCAGATGATATGGACAAGTTGGGACAAGGCTTTACATCGGCCGACCCGCTCGAAGAGGTGGACATTGGGGATGGCACTATTCCTAGGCCGACCTTTGTAAGCCAAAAGCTGGAAGCCGATTATAAATCCAAGTTAATCGCGCTAGTCAAGGAGTATGTGGACTGCTTTGCTTGGGAGTATCACGAGATGCCCGGGTTAAGCCGAGAGCTCGTCGAGCATCGGTTACCGATAAAAGCCGGCTTCAGGCCATATAAGCAGCCGACTCGTAAATTCAACCCGGCAATATATGACCGGATCAAGGAAGAGATTGGTCGACTCCTAAAAGCTAACTTTATCCGGCCTTGCAAGTATGCTGAGTGGATTTCCAATATTGTGCCGGTCGAGAAGAAGGGATCTGGCAAGATCAGAGCATGCATAGATTTCAGAGACCTAAATCGAGCTACGCCCAAGGATGAATATCCTATGCCAATAGCCGATATGCTTATCAATGATGCCTCTGGACACAAAGTCATCAGCTTTCTAGACGGGAATGCGGGGTACAATCAAATATTCATGGCCGAAGAGGACTCGGCTAAGACAGCATTTCGCTGCCCCGGGTTCGTTGGTTTATTCGAATGGACAGTGATGACCTTTGGGTTGAAGAATGCTGGTGCTACGTACCAAAGGGCAATGAACTTAATATTTCATGATCTTCTTGGAGTCGTGCTGGAGGTGTACATTGATGACGTAGTTGTCAAGTCGGACGGCGAGTTAAATCATTTGGCCGACTTACGTCTTGCGTTTGAAAGGATGAGGAAGTACGGGCTCAAGATGAACCCTTTGAAGTGTGCCTTTGGTGTGTCGGCTGGAAAGTTCCTCGGTTTTGTCATACATGAAGCCGGCATAGAGATTGACCCGGCCAAGATTGAAGCTATCCAGAAAGTGCAGGCGCCGACTTGTAAGAAGGACATGCAGAAGTTCCTAGGCAAGGTAAATTATTTGAGAAGATTTATTACTAACTTGTCAGGGAAAGTTGATGCATTCACATAGATCCTTCGGCTCAAGAATGATGACGAGTTCACCTGGGGGGCAAGACAGCAAGAGGCATTCGATAGGATAAAGGCCTGTTTGTCTAAACCTCCAGTTTTGAGGAAGCCGACTCGTGGTCTACCGTTTCGGCTTTACATTGCAGCTGAGGAAAGGGTGATTGGAGCCGCCTTAACTCAAGAAGCCGAAGGACAGGAGTATGTCATTACATATCTGAGTCGACGACTGCTAGATGCCGAGTCCAGGTACAGCTTTGTAGAAAGGTTGTGCCTATCTCTTTATTTTGCTTGCACCAAATTGCGCCATTATCTTTTATCGGGTGAGTGCAAAGTTTTTAGTCAAACCGATGTCATTAAGCACATGATACATAGGCCGATTCTCAGCGGACGAATCGGTAAGTGGGCATATGGATTGATTGAATATGATTTGGCTTATGAACCTCTCAAGTCTATAAAAGGCCAGATTGTAGCCGACTTTATCGTCGAGCATCGGGTTGACCTAGAGCAAGAAGCCGACTTAAATATTGTGTCGGCTGTACCGTGGAAACTTTATTTTGATGGCTCAGTTTGTAGTGGTGGACAAGGAGTCGGCGTTGTGTGTGTTTCACCCCACGGTACTAATTTTGAGGCCTCCTGTCGTCTCGATTATTTTTGCACTAACAATGAAGCCGAATATGAAGCTCTTCTATTCGGGTTAAACATTTTGAAAGATGCAGGGGTAACTCATGTTGAGGCATATGGTGATTCACTACTTATAGTCCAGCAAGTGGCTAAGGTCTTCCAGTGCAACAATGGATCACTCAACGCATATCTCGACAGGTGCCTGGATATTATATCAACTTTGGACTATTTTTCCATATCTCATGTCTCCAGGCAGGACAATTGGCTCGCCAATGATTTGGCACAGCAAGCATCAGGCTATCATGTCAGCAGAGGAGTATTTTTCATGGCAGAGAAGCCGATGCTAGCTGTTGTCGATAACTCAGAAGCTGGAGGAGGGGCCGAGTCATCAAACTCGGCAGCTGAAGGAAAAGGCGAGTCATCAGACTCGGGCGATGGAAGGAAAGCCGAGTTATCTAATTCGTTTCCAGAAGAACTTGGCGAGACTCGGTCAGCTGATTGGAGGAAATCTATTGTCAATTATCTAAAAGACCCGAGTCAGAGAACCGAGAGAGCTATTCGGCGGCTTGCTTTCAAATATACTCTGGTAGACGACGAGTTGTATCGCCGAACAGTTGATGGGCTTCTTCTCAAATGCCTAGATGAAGATCAATCTCGGATCGCCATGGGAGAAGTGCATGAGGGATTGTGCGGTACACATCAGTCGGCCCACAAAATGAAGTGGATGCTCAGACGAGCCGGGTTCTATTGGCCGACGATGATCAATGACTGCTTTCGATACTACAAGGGATGCGAAGCGTGCCAGAAATTTGGAGATATTCAGTTAGCGCCGGCTTCACTTCTTAACCCAGTAATAAAGCCGTGGCCTTTTAGAGGATGGGCATTGGATTTCATTGGTATGATTAACCCGGCTTCATCCAAAGGGCATCGGTTCGTGCTGGTTGCTACTGATTATTTCACCAAGTGGTCTGAAGCAGTACCCCTCCGAAATATGACCCACAAAGAGGTAATTCAATTTATTACTGAGCATATTGTTCATCGATTCGGTATTCCGCAGACTCTCACTACAGATCAAGGCACCTCCTTCATGGCTAAAGAGGTGAAACAGTTTGCCGAATCACTTGGGATCAAAATGCTCAGTTCATCTCCATATTATGCTCAAGCCAATGGACAAGCCGAATCAAGCAACAAGATTCTGGTTAGGTTGATCAAGAAAAAAGTACAGGACTACCCAAGGAAGTGGCATGAGGTACTGTCCGAGGCTTTGTGGGCTCACAGGATCTCAAAGCATGGTGCAACCAAGGTAACTCCTTTCGAGTTAGTGTATGGACAAGAAGCCGTTTTACCAGTAGAAGTAAATCTGGCTGCTTTGAGGTTCGCTAAGCAGAACAGTTTGTCGGCTGAGGATTATCACAATTTGATGATGGACAACATTGATGAAGTGGCCGACAAACGTATCAAGGCATTGAAGGACATAGAGAAGGAGAAGTTGCGGGTAGCAAGAGCTTACAACAAGAAAGTCCGGATTAAGGATTTTCAAATCGGCGACTTGGTATGGAAAGTTATACTGCCAATTGGTTCTAGGAGCCGGAAATTCGGCAAGTGGTCGCCGAGTTGGGAAGGGCCGCTGCGGATCATAAGGATTGTGCCTGGCAACTCATATTTGGTGGAAACATTGGAGGGCAGCATGTTGCCTCGAGCTATCAATGGGAAATACTTGAAGAAATTCCATCCAAGTGTGTGGCAAACTGCGTGAAGCTACACATATGGCCGATGAGAGCATCGCCCTTAGATCAAATCTTCTACATTGTATATTTTCTAGTACGCAAGCTCTACTAGAAAACAGGGGGGCATGTGTTAGCACTCGTTTTTGGCAGGTACCAGGTTCAGGAGTTCTCAGGCCAGGAGTCATTTCTGTGACAACCCGGATCAAAGGACCCGGTTTTGACAGAACCCGGTTTAAAGGACCCGGCGCAGGCTAGACTTGAGGATTCTTGAAGATTCCAGAAGGCTGCATCAGAGAAGCCAGACGCGAGGAGAACTTAATGCTTGCCCAGCCCAAAAAGGAGTCGGTGGAGCCAGGATGAGTTCAAGGTCAACACGGAAGGGCAAAAGGTGACTTTCCAAAGGGAACCGAAGATGGACGCTTGGAGTTCAAGTCCAGTACGAAGCCGACCGAGGCTATTACCTAGTTTAGAGGTAGAAACCGACTTGATTCAGGAGTTGTAATCCTTGTAGAAGTCCAATACTTGTACGGGAAGTCCAGCCGCCTCACTATATATGTAGGAGGTGACGGCCGATTGAAATTAAGCAAACAATCGACAAATCAATACAATCTCTACTTTTTACCCTCAAACCCTTGTTTATGCTTCCGTTGTTCGGCGACTTCAACTAGATTTCGACGAATATCGACAACCGAGCTTGGAGCGGTCAAACCGGCCAAGTTCAGCCAATCGTCGCCGGCTCCCTCCGACGGGGTCCCTCCCGAGGGGCTGGGGCGTCTGGTTTTCAAAAGAGCCGAGTCTCTGTCTTGCGTATCGCGCTGAGACCCGGCCTCCCGCGGGGCGAGTTGCGGAGTATCTCCCCCGGCACCGCGGGTACACGAGGACGTGTTCGTGTGACGCGTTTACATCGCAACACTTGTGTTCCCTCTAACTCTTGCATGAATATTAATGTAGAGAAAACCCAATTAATTGTGGAACAAGATTTGAACTTGAGTTGTTCAAAAATTAATTATTCTTCTTCATCCACCTCTCATTGTCTTATGGCTAAATCTTCTTCTAGTAATGACAATGGTGATAATAATGCTAATGATAATAATGATGAAGAAGATGATATGGAAAAATTAATGCCCTTCTTCAAAATAAAGGTCTAATGATTCTTAAAGCCCTTCCTACCAATAAAAGTGCCCAAGCTAACCTCTTTGAAATTATGAGCACTCTTATTGAGCGTGGGGAAACTATTGAGACTTTGGAAGCAAGCCTTGAAGAAAAGGGTAAGATTGAAAGGGATGATGCTATGGAGAAAGCATCGTTAGAAGATGCTCTTGAGGAAGAGCATGAGACTCGTGCTTCTCTAGAGGAGAAATTAGAATCTATCGAGGAGTCTCATAATGAAATAATTTCTAAAATTATAAAAGAATGTGACCATGCTCATGCTAAATATAAAGTCACGAAAAATGAAAATGCTAGATTAAAAGATGAGCTTGCCAAGTTGTCTTCTTCTATCCCTAATGTAAATGATGCTTGTGCTACTAACTCAATTTCTTGTGAAGCATCTACCTTGAAGGAGAATGTTGAGCTAAGGGCTCAACTTGAGTTGCTAACTAGCAAGTATAGGGAGTTAGAAGAAAGTCATAAAAAGCTATCTAGCTCTAATGATGATCTTCTAGCATCCTATGCTAGTCTAAAGTTAGCTCATGAGGCAATCACTACCAAGGTAACATCTTGTGAGCCTCATGTGGATAATAGCACAAATTCAACTAAAAATGCTAAAATGCCATGTGCTAGTCCTAGTAATTCATCCACTAAAAATATTGGTACATCATGTGATGAATTACTTGCTTTACCTTGTTGTCATAACAATGAAGCTTCTACTTCCTCTAGTGCATTTGTTGCCACTAACCATGTAGAGGAAATAAAATACCTCAAGGCCCAAGTCACTTCTTTGAAGAATGACTTGGAGAAGCGTCATGAAGGGAAGCGTGCACTTGACAAGAATGGACTTGGATTCAACTCCAACATCAAGAACAAGTCCAAGGTTGAGAAGAATAAGGGCCAAATTCAAGTCAAGAATCCGGCCAAGATCATTTGCTTCAAGTGCAAGGTTGAAGGGCACCATGTGAGGGATTGCCCAATGAAGAAGAAGCCTCTTAGTGAGAAGCAACGAGGGAAGAGGCCTCTTGTTCAATCTCGTGCTCAACCACGTGTTGAACAATGGCCACCTCCTAAGAAGACTCAAGCCAATGCTCCTCAAGTTGAGGAGCCTATTAAGAAGAAGAAGAGTCGGTGTTGCTACCTTTGCCGTGGTAAAGGTCATTTTGCTTCTTCATGCACTAACGGTACCTCTTCCTCTCCTATCATAATTGATGATGTTTATTCTCTTGGGAAGGATAGAGTTGGCAATGTGTTTGCCAAATTTATGGGAGCTCAAAGTGGTGTCAAGAAAAGCACCATTTGGGTTCCCAAGCCTATTGTGACTAACCTCTTAGGACCCAACTTGGTTGGGGACCAACAAGCTCAAACTTGATCAATAGGTGTTTGTTGGAGGAAATTGGTGACTTGGCTATTTTTGAAGAATTAAGGGATCTTCATGGTTTTATTTCTCAAGCCAAGTCAATTGGAGGATCACATATCTATCTCATATCCAATGCTTCCTCCTTGCGGTAACATGTATTTAACTCACATATACATTGAAAGTTTCTTGCTCCCTTGCATGTGTTAGTTTTGTTCCTAGCATGTGCTTGTATGTGATATGCTACCTTCCTACTTGTCTTGTTACTCAAGGTTATGTAAGATAGTTGTGTATCATGTATGTGCAACTTTGTGTTGAGCTTTATTGAATCTTGTGTTGAACTTATGTAAGATAGGCCTTTTGTGGCGAGCTCACACCCCTCCAACGAGACGTACTCCCTTAACAAGGAGGAACTCGGGAATACATCCTCGTCTCCGCGTTCCTCGGTTATTTCTATACCCGAGCTTTTACTTATGCAATTTACCTTGTGATAGCCTTCGTGCTTGAAGTTTATATCTTGCTATCCTCGTGTTGTTAAATTGCTTAGCATAAGTTGTTGGTGCACATAGGTAAACCTAGTAATTTAGGTGGTTGGCTTGTTAATTTAAACACATAGATTTATTCCGCAATTATCAAGCCCCTAAATAGAAAAGGTGTTAATCGCCTATTCACCCCCCCATCTAGGCGACATCTCGGGCATAACTTGTTCTTTCAATAGGTGAGCACCCGGGGGGATCCATGTTTTAGCTCCGTTGACAGGACAGCTTCAGCTCCATAGACAAGGAAGAAAGGTGTTTCTCTTGTGGCTCTGCTTGGTGTTGCTCTGAGGGACCACAGTACGCTCGGCAGGTGATCAATCCAATTTTTCCCTTTATCCTCTAGCTTGTTAAAGGCTTTGGTCTTCAACCCCTTGAGTACCTCTGCGTTGGATCGCTCTACTTGTCCGTTGGTTCTTGGATAGGACACCAAGGTGAACCACACCTTGATGCCCATTTCTTCACAAAAGTTGAGGAAGGCTCGACTGGTGAATTGGGTGCCGTTATGCATGATGATTCTGTTTGGAACTCCGAAGCGGTAGACGATTCCTTCGATGAACTTGATGGCGGCCTGAGCCATCTGGCGTGGTACTGGCATCACCTCTACCCATTTTGTGAACTTGTCGATGGCCACGAACAGGTATTCATGTCATCTGACAGACTTTGGCACCTTGCCGACGATGTCCAGCCCCCAGACCGTGAACGGCCAGGAGATTGGTATTGGCTGCAGCGCTTGAGCCGGCTGGTGTGTGTTCTTCGCGTAGTACTGGCAGGCTTCACAGGTCTTGACTAGCTACTCCGCGTCGTGAAGTACTGTTGGCCAGTAGAACCCTTGGCGGAAGACCTTCCCCGCCAGTGATCTTGATGCCACGTGACTCGAGCACGTGCCTTTGTGTATATCCTTCAGCAGTTCTTGGCCTTGTTCTTGTGGTATACATCGCAGCTTGACTCCGTTGTCGCATCGCCGGTAGAGCTCGTCGTCAATTAAGACGTAGAGCTTAGCCTGGCGAGCCACCCGCTCGGCCTCGTGGTCGTCTTCCGGGAGGGCGTGCTCCACCATGTACTTGACGATGCCTTGGGCCCAGGGTGGGTGGGTTCGTTCCACCATCAGCACCACTTGGGCAGGAGGAAGCAAAGCTTCTTCTGCCACGAGCACTGCCGGGTCTTGAGCTTCCGGGATGGCTACCCATGTTGTTGGTGTAGAAGGGTCGCCAGCCCCTGTTGTCAATGCAGAACTTGACTTGAGCCTCTCAGGAGAGATTGAAGGCTGCCGGAGCACCTCGATGTAGATCCTGGGAGGTACCGGCTCCCGCTTGGACGCCAGTTGTGACAGCTCATCCGCAGACGTGTTCTCCTCCCGCGGGACATAAACAACTCTGAAGCTGCTGAAGCGCCGCTGGAGTTTCCACACTTCCCCGATGTATGGCGCCATCTGAGGGCAAGCGTACTCCTTGTTGATTTGCTTGATGACTAGCTGAGAGTCACCCTTGATAACGAGCTTGCCGATGCCGAGACCAATGGCGGCATGAAGTCCCGCGAGCAGGCCTTCGTACTCCGTCGTGTTGTTTGAGATGTTTCCTTGGTAATGCATCTGGACGACGTACTTCAGGCGGTCGCCGGTTGGCGAGGTTAGGACAACTCCAGCGCCTCCTTGCCCCTTGGTCTAGGAGCCATCAAAGTGAATAGTCCAGGCGTTGGGATCCTCCTTCCCGGGGAGGCTTGTTTCCTCTTCCGGGTCGTCGAACACCGTCTCGGTCCACTCGGCTGTGAAGTCAGCCAGTGCTTGGCTCTTGATGTTATCCGTGTGCTCGAATTTGAGACCGAAGCCTTGAAGCTCCATGGCCCACGCTGAGATGCGTCCAGTGGCCAGCGGGTTCTCCAAGGGGCTTCTTAGATTGTACTTGGACACCACCGTGATCGGGTGCCCCTCGAAGTACGACCACATCTTGCGGGAAGCAATGAGCATTGCTAGCAAAAGCTTCTACATCATGGGATATCGCTCCCGGGCGTTGCACAACACCGAGCTGATGAAGTAGACCGGATGCTGCACCTTGCGGGTCGCTGAGTCTTTGGCGGGTTCAGCGTCCTCCACGTCCTCGGTGCCCTGGGGTGTTGTTGAAGTAGCCCCCGACAGAGCTGCCTCGGAGTGGATCCCTTCGTCTCCCGCGATGTCGGGTTCGATGTTGACGGGTGGGGTCGGGGTGCTGGGATCTTCGAACCCCTGGTCGCTCGGCCGCTTCTTCTTGCTTGATTGCCCCGGGAACGGATCCCCGGGATGCTTGCCCTTGCTCGACTTCTTCGGAGGAGCGTCGCGTTCTGCTACCAGCACGGTGCTAACCACCTGGTTGGTGGCTACGATGTACAACAGCAGAGGCTCCTTCTCAGCTGGGGCCACGAGGACTGGCGGTGAGGCGAGGTAGCGCTTGAGGGACTGGAGTGCTTCCTCGGCCTCGGGTGTCCACTCCACGGGGCCCGATTTCTTGAGTAACTTGAAGAACGGTAAGGCCCGCTCTCCAAGCCTTGAGATGAAGCGCCCGAGTGTAGTGATGCACCCGTTGAGGCGCTGCACGTCCTTGACCCGCCGGGGCGCCTCCATTCGCTCGATGGCCTTGATCTTGTCGGGGTTCGCCTCAATCCCCTGATGAGAGATTAGGAAACCCAGCAGCTTGCCTGATGGGACCCCGAACACGCACTTGTCGGGGTTGAGTTTGAAGTTGACCCGGCGGAGGTTGCTGAAGGTCTCGTGTAGGTCCTGGACAAGGGAATCCTTGTACCGGGTCTTGACCACGATGTCGTCGATGTATGCTTCAACATTGCGGCCCAGATGAGACCCGAGGCACGCCTGCATCGTGCGCTGGAAGGTAGTGCCGGCGTTCCGGAGGCCGAATGGAATCCGGGTGTAGCAGTAGCAGCCCTTGGGGGTGTTGAAGGTCGTCTTCTCCTGGTCCTCGACCGCCATCATGATCTGGTGACACCCGGAGAAGGCATCCAGGAAGCACATCAATTCGCAGCCGGCCGTGGAATCCACGATTTGGTCGATGCGCGGCAGAGGGAACGGGTCCTTGGGGCAGGCCTTGTTCAGGTCCGTGAAGTCGATGCAGAGTCGTAGCTTGGAGGTCATCGGTTTTGGCACCACCACAGGGTTGGCCACCCAAGTGGGGTGAGGAACCGCCATGATGACGCCGGCTTCCAGTAGCTTGTCGGTTTCGGTGACGATGAACTCCAACTTCTCTTTGCCTTGCTTCCGCAGAACTTACTTCATGGGGCGGGCATCCGTGTTAACCGCCAGTTTGTGCTCGATCACCTCCCTTGGTACGCTGGGTAAACCTGATGCCTCCCACGCGAAGACGTCAGAGTTCTCCCGAAGGAAGGCGACGAGCGCGCTTTCCTATTTGTCAGTGAGGTGGGCACCGATGGTGATGGTGCGGGAACCGTCGCTCGTTAGTGCCACCTTCTTGGTCATCTGCGTGTCGCCGTGGAATGGCGCCTTCTTGGAGGAAGTGGATGCCGAGCCCCCGGGGTACCCTCCGTCCCCGGAGAATGCACCGACACCAACCTCCTGCACATCTTGACGGGTGTCCGCCGTCGTCGCCACCGTTTGGTTCAGCTTTTGGACGTAGTAGATGGCGTCGTCAATGTCGGCCTTGACCTTGATCATGCCCCATGCCGCCGGGATCTTCATCATGTTGTAGGCGAAGTGGGAGACGGCCATGAACTTGGCCAGCGCAGGTCGGTCAAGGATGCCGTTGTACGGGAGCAATGTGTCGGCGATGTCGAAGACAATTTCCTCGGTGCGGAAGTTCTCGGGGTCACCGAAAGTGACCGGAAGAGTGATCTTCCCCAGAGGCCATGTGACGTTCCCGTTTACACCTTGGAACACGCCAGTGTCTTGCAAGCGGGAAAGGGGGATTTGCAGGGTGGCCAAGACCTTTGCCGTCAGCAGGTTGAGGCTAGAGCCTCCGTCGACCAGCATCTTGTTGACCTTGTAGTTGTGGATGATGTGCGACACGATCAGGGGCAAGGTCCCTACCCCGACGACGTTGTCGGGGTGATCTTCAAGGTCGAAGGTGATGACCTGATTAGACCATTCCAGAGGCTTTGGCGGGGCCGAATCGACCGCGTTCAGCTCCCGGACAAGTCTCTTGCGCGCGCCATTGGAAGGAGGCAGGGAGGCTCCTCCGTGGATGCACCCGACAACTCCGTTGATCTCTTGGAATTGTCCATTGCCGCCGCCCTGAGGAGTCGGAGCATCCCCATTGTTGTCGTGGGCGAACTCTGGGTTGTTTGGTCCGCATCCTCCTTGGCCTCCGTGCCCTCCTCCATGGCCTCCGCCACGTCCCCACCCCCAACCGCCACCGCCTTGGCGACCCGTGGGGAAGTCTCGAGAGTAGTGCCCGGTGAATCCGCTGCTGTAGCAGGCACCTGGGCCGACCCCGTCAGCCTGCGTTGTACACGCACGGCGAGGCCTTCACTTGGCGGCAGTCCTTGAGCAGGTGGTTGCCGTCAGGGTGGATGTGGCACCATGGATCTTCTTCCCCCTCGGAGGTTGAGGTCGGCTTGGTTTTCTTGGGGAGGGGCTCGGTGACGAAAACGCGCTTGTCGGGTCCAGGGTCCCGTTTCTTGTTCTTGGCAGGGGTGACCTTGTCCTCGGGTTCGTCTTTCCCGGGGAACCTGACCCCCTCCTCTGCGCGGGCGCAGCGGTCCGCAAGCTCCCAGAGCTCGCGGGTGGTCTCGATGCGATGTGTGCTCAACTTCTCGCGCATCCGGGTGTGCCGGACGTTGGCGTGGAAGGACTGGATCACCAGCTCTTCTTTGATGCAGGGGATCGTGTTCATCTTCTGGGTGAAATGTTGGATGAACTTGCGGAGAGTCTCACCCGGAAGCTGCTTGAAGTCGTGGAGGTCGCTTGGCCCCGGCGACCACCACAGCGAACGAGTAGAGCTGCAGGAAGTCCCGGGGGTTGGTGGTGCCATCGTAGCGGAGGACGTCGATCTTGAATTTCTTGGGCCAGGCGGTCTGGCGAAACTCGGGAGAGAGGGCGAGGTAGCCCTCGGCGATGTCGTCGTCCCAATCCTCCCGACGATGGCGTTCTCGGCGGCGCTCGATGCGGGTGCGCATGTCCTCGTGCTGGCGGTTGTTGAGGTCGTTGCGCAGATCTCGGTTGCGTGTAGAAGACGACCCGACGGAGATGACCGGGTCACGGTCGCGGTTCGCCCGACCGGCCGCCGGAGGATTTGCTCGTGGAGGTACCGTCTCGCCTGGGCGCTCGCCCCGGGGATGATTCCGGGGTTCATGCGTCTCAGCCCCCTATGCTCCGGGGCCGTCGATGGTGGGAGCGTGAGTGGGCTCGCACCTGGGACCGCCGTCGGCGAAGTTGAGGAGCCCCTCCACGTGGATCCGCCACTCCTGGTAGACCTTGGGGTTGTCGGTGCTCGGGAGAAACTACATCACGGCCTTGGCAGTGACGAGGGCGTCGTGACGAGCTTGTGCGTCGACAGAGAGGAGCGTGCAGGACTTGCTTCTGGTGCCTGGGGGTGAGCCTGGCCTCCTGCCGGGCGTCCGGGTCCCCGGGACCTCCGCGTCGTCTGCCGGGTTGAGGGTGACCCCGGAAGGTCACCTGGTCCTTAGTCGTGATTGTCGATGACGTCCTTGTCCGGATGCCGTGGGGCAGATGGGGAGGCCCATCTGCCGGTCTTGAATCCTTGCCTTGTTCACCTCCTTGGTGGGCCCACTGGTGGTGGACCCACTTTGACCGCATCAGGGGAACCCCGTGTTTCACTTTTGCGACAGGAGGGGAGAGAGAGTGCAAAAGGTTGGCTACCTATTAGGGAAGAAGGCCCCTTAAATAGGTGGCCCGAAAATCTGGCCGTTGGTCACAGATTCGCGCAGGGCCGGTACTACCGCCCCACACAAATCAGCCCACCAACGGCTCTCTGCAAAAACCTGCTGGGCCGGTACTTCCGGAAAAAGGCCCGGTAGTACCGATTGACCCGGTACTACCGGAAGAACTTCCGGGCCACTTCTGGAAAAAGATAGAAGCTCAAAAACTTAAGCGGAAGTAGCCCCGGTACTACCGGCCATGGGTCGGCCGGTACTACCGGCTAGTACCCCGGTACTACCGGTCACAGGAAAATAGCAGATCCTGAAACTGAATAACTTTTGCACGGAAACTCCGATCGAGGTAAAACCAATTTTGTTGGAAAGAGGACGACAAGAGCTTACCCTAAAAAAGTGAAAATATGAAAACAAGCAAGGGAGATTTTTCAAATAAATGGAAGAGTGAAACCTTCCATACGGATAAACCGACAAAATCTCCAACACCGAAAACGCAATAGAAGACGCATACGAAAACCGTTTTCGGTGAACTTGGTCTTGTCATGACAAGCATGACAAGAACCACGAGGACACCACGATAAGATCCAAATAAGAACCAATAGAGATGATGCCAAGGATGCAAAGGTTTGAGCTCTCCATGAACGATACGATCAAGATACTCGATCGAGAGCCCCTCTTGATAGTACGGTTATCTATCCAATAACCCGGTCTCTTAACTAACATCATGAGACCGGTAAAATAGAAAGCGCCTATCAAGATCATACCTTTGCCTTGCGCATAATCCACTTGAGGTCGATGATGATGATCTTCATCTTTTCAAGACGAACCACCTTTCTTGATTGCGCTTCGTTTGGTGAAGACTCACATGTTGCTCCCCCATACACCAATATGGGAGAAGCACTCTTCGGCATATCTTCACTTGGACTTGAGTGTTGATCAACCCACACTTAGCCTTGATCAACATATAATCTTCTTCCCGTAGCCTATATAATCTTCTTCCCTTAGCCTTGACTCCAACAAATAGAGATCAAGCAATGTAAATGGACACACCTACAAGTAGATCAATACAAACATTAGTCCATAGAGATTGTCATTAATTACTAAAACCACACATGGGGGCAACCATGCACTTTCAACTAGTGTACCAGCTATGTCCGGAGCAAACGATGCAAGGCTAACACAAGGGGCACCCTATGGAATTTGGCCCCCAATTGATTTAGAGTTTATAGTTTATTTATTTGTATTAATCTAGAGGAGCGCATGTGTATTCAACTAGTTATTAGATAAGATGTAAGACACCAAGATAGAATCACCTTAGAAACAAAGTCAAAACATGAAATGGCCAACAAAGGTAGACCATTACAAAATGTGAAACAAACAACACCTACGACTAAGTTGTGATACTGGTGCAAGCACCTTCAAAAAGGGAGTACACACTTGCGTCGGGATCATCGAGTCCAACTTGGAAGACGAGGACACGGATCTTTATCCTGGATGTCGGGTCCAACCAATCAAGGTCCACGCAAGGAGGGGCAGAATGATCATTTTTTTTCTCACTCTATTGGAGGGCCTTAATTAGTCTTCTCCGGCCTTTTGAAAAACAAAAATATAATATAAAATAGCTATTTGAACTAAGTTTCTAACTTATGAACTATTTATGCTGATGCTACAAAGCTTGCCATCACATGCTGCAAAGCTAGGTCACCGATGCCACAAAATCATCGTCACTGGACACTGCACCACAATGCCACTGCAGCAAGCATCCACCATTGTTGTTGCTGCCGAACGCCTACGCTGGCCTTTTTTTCTTCTTCTAATTGGGCCGACGAATCTCCTCTCAACCGCGAGCCCACGACGAGTCGAAACAATCTTATCATCGTCCACGAGCGGCTCCTGCCTCTGAAGCCGTGTGTGCCTGAGTAACTGCACGATGGACATGGCCGCGCGCTTCTCCTTCACCCCACGGTGCTCCTCCTCCTCCTCATCATCAGGTTACCCATCCAACCCATCATGTACCTTCAATTCAGTTCCTAGCTACCTCGATGAACTGAATCGAGTTGAATTAACTAGGGGGAAAGGGGAAGGGGAAGGCGGTGAGGGAGGATTGGCGGGAGAAATCCAAGCCCATCTCTCCCGGAGGCGTCTACCCAGCCAAGGACCAGTGCAGCAGCTGCGGCCTCTGCGACACGTACTACGTCGCGCATGTCAAGAACGCCTGCGCCTTCCTCGGGGACGGCATGTCCCGTGTCGAGGTAACGACGACCTCCATCTTTCTCCCCATTGCTATTGCTAGCACTACCGCTATGAACGTGTCTGCCGTTCACGGAGAAGATTATCTTGATTCTTGAGTACGATGTATGTAGGATCTGGAACCAACAGTCCATGGGAGGGGCAGGAAGGATAGCATGGACGAATTGTACTTCGGGGTGCACGACCAACTCCTGTATGCCAGGAAGACGGAACCTGTTCAAGGTATCGCTTACCTACCTTCTTCATTTCATCCCAGTACATGCGGTTATCCTTTTGCTGACTTAATCTACCTGCTTATGTGTGTGACATCTGCCTCGATTTTATACATGTAGGAGCCCAATGGACAGGAATAGTCACCACGATCGCAGTTGAGATGCTAAAAGCAGATATGGTCGATGCTGTGGTTTGTGTACAAAGGCACCCAGACAAGAATCGGATACCACATTGTTGTCTTTCCCCTTGCTCAAGAATAACTCGTAAGCTTGACTAATGCTCTTCATTTATCACCCTGTTCTGCAGTGATCCAGACGATAGGTTTGCTCCGAGGCCTGTTTTAGCCAGGTATATTGGGATTGATTAGTTACCAGTTTAAGCGACTTGCTATATCACTTGCGTTGTATTGTGTTGCACTTCTCATTAGTCAGTAGATACCCTGCATTTTTAAGTAATTTTGGCTTGCATGTGAGCTAAAACCTTGTTATTGGTCTATCAATTCATGATACCAAGAACCTTGTTATTGGTCTATCTATTCATTTTTCATGATACCCGTTCTTCATAAAATGGAAGTAAGATTCAAGTGCTTTGCTAGGACTCCAGAAGAAGTGATTGCAGCCAAAGGTGTCAAGCCAACATTATCACCAAACCTGAATACACTTGCCTTGGTAGAGGTAAACCTGTCGTTCATGTCATATACTTTGCCTCCGTCGTTAGGTACTGTATCTTGTCTCTCTGCCCTTCTCAACGTTGCAAAAATGGGCCATGAATCATGATGGCACATATCTGAAGTAAGTAAAAGATCATATGCTCTCTGAACATGAACTTTGACTTGTTTGTTCGAAAACTTACTCCTATACCCAACTCTAGTGAATAGAAATTTATGTCAACCAATGCCCTTTCCCATTTTTTAGGTGCTATTATCAAAGAAAATCGTATGATGCGTTGATTGTTATGTCATACGTCCTTTGCCGATCCTCTTCTCAAGCCTGGGTTTCATGATTTCCTTTGGCAGGCTGCTGGTGTAAAGCGTCTTCTTTTTTGTGGTGTGGGTTGCCAAGTGCAAGGTATTTACCTTTTACGTAAACATTGTGCATCCTCGATGTCTCGACTTGCTCTTGATATTAATATATTGCCCTTTATCGATTGTTTTCTACCATGGTGGTTTATCATATCTGTCAGTTATTCAACATTCTACTTCTTGAACCGCAGCTTTGAGATCTGTAGAGAAGTACCTTGGCTTGGAAAAGCTTTATGTGCTTGGCACAAACTGTGGTAACTACTGATGAATCTCCGAATCAGTCAATCTTGAATTTATTTTAATTGCTGTGTTGCATGGAAGATATATTGGAACTTTTTGCTTACACTAGTAAATATTCTCAGTGGACAACGGTACTCGTAAAGGACTTGATAAATTTTTGAAGGCTGCAAGTACTGAACCAGAAACTGTTCTGCATTATGAATTTATGCAAGACTACAAGGTGAAACTTAATCTGAAACAGTCTTTACCTTGCCCCACAGTTAAAGTTTCATGTATGCCCCATGAATAGCAATACCATTAACTTCTAGGAAGCAACAGTTGAACAACGATTTTTAGGATGTATTGAAAAACAAGAGTTATGAATTTGTTGCTTTGCCAGTTTTGATACGTGATACTTCTGTATAACCATGCGTATATGCAGGTTCACTTAAAGCATTTGGATGGGCACATAGAAGAGGTAAGTCATCTGCTTGTCTGTTATTAACTTATTCTACAGTATCGAGTCTACCAAAATTGTTTCCTTATTGCCTAGTTCAAAGCAGGTCCCTTATTTTTCCTTGCCAGCAAACGACCTGGTTGATGTTATTGCACCATCATGCTACAGGTATGCTATTCTCAGAGAAATCGCTTGCGGTCTCCGAAAATCTGTAGGCATCATTCGTTAATGTCGAGCTAATGGTTTTACTTCTGCCATCCTGCAGCTGCTTTGACTACACAAATGGCTTGGCGGTGAGGCTCTCCTTGTTTTTATTTAATTTGAATATGTGTTGTTTTCAGAATTGTTTTGAATAGGTAGTTACGTATTAAAGTTGGAGTTATTAGTCATCTGTTGAGAAAGCAGACATCTGCTTTGCGGCTACAATAGAATTCATTGTTCCTTCTGCTCGTGCGTATAAAGATATTCTCATACCGTATCCGAGTCGAAAACAGTGACTAATTCCTTTGGCTGATGATTTATTATCCTTGTACAGTTGTTTCTCTTCTCGCTTTCTACTCGAACAAATTGTTCACTTGTATATCAAATTTGCCTGTAGCTAAAAGTGTTTGTTGCAAAACTGCAGGATTTAGTGGTGGGTTATATGGGAGTACCTAAATATTCCGGGATTTCCATGACCCAGCACCCTCAGTATATCACGGTCAGGTAACTAAACCAAACCAAACCAAAATTGATTGGCTGGTAATGAGCAGTCGGATTGCTCAATAGTGGATTGATAACTGTTTTCTGATCACAAGGAATGACCGTGGAAGGGAGATGCTCAGCCTGGTAGAGGACCTTTTGGAGACCACACCAACAGTTAGCAGTGTATGCATCCACATCTATGCATAAAATTAGCACATTGTAATATGTATGCTGTGGGGGTAGGACTACTAGTGCATTCATTAAATGATTATAGTGTTAATTGTTCTTCTCAGGGCGCTAGACAACCTTTTGTGATGGAGACAGTGAAAGCTGATGATGCAGCGAAAATGGGTACATATATGAATGATTTCCATGTGGTTTTCCTTTGACTGCAGCTACTGAGCATTGTGTGGCTCTAAAATGTGACTGACTGGGGGTGGTGTTTTTCAGGGAAAGGCCCTGCTAATCCAGCTCCTAGATTTGTGGGCAACATCATTGCTTTCCTGCTAAACCTGGTTAGTGATTGATGCTGCATTTTGGATGTTGAGCTGGATTGGATAGCATGGTGCATCGTTGATGGGTGATGTGATTCGGTTTGTGCAGATTGGGCCAAAGGGGCTGGAATTTGGTCGGTACTCCCTGGATTACCACACCATCAGGAACTACCTGTATGTGAAGCGAGCATGGGGAACCGCGAGGTAATCCATATCCCGTCTTCCACACCATAGAATGACGGTGGTCGAACGTTCGCTTCCTATGACTACGGACTGATTGTTTGATCCCTGGATCTTTCATTAGTTAATTAGTAGGAGTACCATGTTAGGACGATGTGTGGATGAACTAACAGACTTACTGTACGTAAATTGCAGAGCGGAACAGCACATGCCATCCTACGCCAAGAAGATTGTGGAGGCGTACAACAAGGACGGGCGCATCGACTCGATGCTAAAAGAAACAAAACAAATTGTCAAGTAGGTGTGCGTGCTAAGAAACAAAACAAATTGTCAAGTAGGTGTGCGTGCTAAGAAACAAAACAAATATGGGAGTATAGCAAAGCTAGCTAGGTAGGTTGTTGTATATGTATATCGACCTTCACGTGCATTACTGGTGAATGAAATTAATAGATGTCATTCTACCATCATTGTCTTGATTCGATTGGCACATGATCCGTGCCCTTGGTTTGTAAACAAGATTGCTAAAAAAATATTAATTTTGAGGTTTTTTTTTCTTAGTGCAAAAAATGAGATTTGTTTTGTGAAGCAAGTACCACAAATAAGATTGGAAATTAGACTTCAATTTTCTTTACTCAAAGTATATCATATTCTAGATACAATCCTCGATCATCTTGATTTTTTTAGATTTGTAGCTATATTTCATGAATTAAACAAGTTTAACGCCATTTATCGGAAGTAACAAATTTGCACTATAAGTGTGTAATAGTTTGGTCATAAAATTGGAGTAAAATCATATAAATATAGTAGAATGAATTTATGCCGTAACACCAATAAAGTTAGAAAATTCACCACTTAGCTATGAATGATTAGGCTAACATTTTTTTAGCACGTTCTAAAAAAAATCACATAAATCGAGAAAAACTCTTAACTTTTTTTATCCTGAAGGAAACTTCCTTTTCAATGTACTAGTTTCAAAGAACAATCATAAACTTGCAATACAATTTTTTTGAAGAAAAAAGTCTTCACAAAATGGACTACGTTTAAGAAGATTCATGACTTTCAAGCCAAATGACCAAGATCATGGCCATATCCATAGCTAAGTTATTGCTATCACAACCAAACGACGACATAAACAGGAGATTTAACAATGTAAACAAGATTGTCAAAAACAAATGCCAAAATTTTGTGGAAGTTTTTTCTTCCATTTTTTAGTGCAGAAAATGTGATTTTGTGTGCAGTTGGTACCACAAATAAGATTGAAAATTGGATTCACAATTTCCGCACAAGTATATCATATTGGATTATGTTGAATTTTAGAGATGTGTTGCTATTCCATCCATTAAATGAGTTTAATGACTTTTATTGAAAATAATTAAATTTGAACTATAAGTGTGTTATAGTTTGGCCACAAAAATTAGAGAAAAATCATATAAACATAGTATAGAATGATTTTATGCAGTAGCACCCAAAAAATTCAAAAAACTCACCCCTTAACTATGAATGGTAGGCCAGAAATTTGTGACAGATTTGGGAAATATCACATAAATAGGAAAACATTAAAAAATAGTAAACCTAGGGGAAGCTTCTTTTTTGGTGTACTAGTTTCAAGGAAAAATCATAAACTTGCAAATTTTTTTGTAAAATCATAGACTAGCCTTTTTTTGAAGTTTAATGGATCCAAATGATCAAGGTCATGGCCATATCTATGGATAAATTATTTCTATCATGACAAAAAAGGGGGGCAGAAACATGGGTTTAAATATTACAAAAAGATGGCCAAAGAGAGATTTCAAGATTTACCCATTTTTTTCTATCTTTAGAGAAAAAAAAATGTGATTTTTGTGAAGCGGGAACCACACTAAGATTGTAATTTTACTTCCACAATTTTCATACAAAGTATATCATATTGGAGGCACAATCCCTGATTGTTTTATTTTTTTGAGATTTGTAGCGATATTCCATGTATTAAACAAGTTTAATGGAATTTACCAAAATAAATCAAATTTGGTCACAAAATAAGAAAAAAGATGTATAGACGTAATATAGAATGACTGCATAGTAGCACCTACAAAAAACCGAAAATTCGCCCCTTAGCTATGAATGGTAAGGCTGACAATTTTTATCGAGAAAATTCAAAAAGGAAAACACCGCAAACATGTTTTTTAGTGTACTAGTTTTGATGAAAAACTCATAAACTTGCATAATTTCTATAAAAAAGTGTTCACAAAATGGATTATCTTGTATGAAGATTCATGACTTTCAAGCCAAATGACCAAGGTCATGGCAATATCCATGGCTAAGTTATTACTATCATGATAAAAAAATGACATAGGCATGGGTTTTAATATTGTAAACAAGATTGTCAAAAAGCGCGATTCCAAGATTTGTGAATGTTTTTTTTTTCATCTTTTTAGTGCCAATAAATATGATTTTTGTGAAGCAAGTACTACAAATAAGGTTGAAAATTGGAATTTCATAATTTTCACATAAAGCATATCATATTGTAGAATCAATCCTTGATTATTTTAACTAATTATATTTGTAGCTATATTCCATGCATTCAATGAGTTTAACGAAATTTGACGAAAATAAATCAAATTTGAACTACAAATGTTTTATATTTTGGTCACAAAATTATAAAAAAGAAGTATAAACATAATATAGAATGATTCTACATACTAGCACCTACAAAATCTGAAAATTCGCCCCTTAGCTACGAATGGTAAGGCTGACAATTTTGCGTGTTTGGGGGGGGGGGGGGGGGGGGGGGGGGGGGATCCCATAAATCGAGAAAATTCAAAAAGGAAAATAATGCAAACTTGTTTTTAATAGTGCACTAGTTTCAATGAAAAATAATAAACTTGCGCAATTTCTATAAAAAAAAAGTGTTCACGAAATGGATTATCTTGTATGGAGATTCATGACTTTCAAGCCAAATGACCAAGGTCATGGCCATATCCATGGCTAAGTTATTACTATCATGATAAAAAACGACATAGACATGGGTTAATATTGTAAACAAGATTGTCAAAGAGCGCGATTCCATCCATCTTTTTAGTGCCAATAAATATGATTTTTGTGAAGCAAGTACTACAAATAAGGTTGAAAATTGGACTTTCATAATTTTCACATAAAGCATATCATATTGTAGTATCAATCCTTGATTATTTTTAACTGATTAGATTTGTAGCTATATTCAATGCATTCAACGAGTTTAATGACATTTGACAAAATAATTCAAATTTGATTTACAAGTGTGTTATAGTTTGGTCATAAATTATAAAAAATCATTTAAATGTAGTATAGAATTATTCTACGCAGTAGCACCCAAAAAGTTAGAAAATTTTCCCATACCTATGAATGGTCAAGCTCGCAATTTTGGGCATGTTTTGGGAAACATCACTTAAATCGAGAAAAAATAAAAAAATGAAACCAACGTGGAGCTTTTTTAGTGTACTAGTTTTAATAAAAAATCATAAACTTGCAAAAAATAAAATAAAAAACTTCACAATATGGAGTACCTTGTATGAAGATTCTGAGATTCATGACTTTCAAGCAAAATGACAAGTTCATGACAATATCCATAATTAAGTTATCATTAACATGAGTAAACACGAGACAATTAAACATGGATTTTAACGTTGTAAACATAATTGCCAAAGAGAGATTCTAAGATTTTTATGGTTGTTAAATTTTTTCTTTTTTCCTTTTTAGGCAAAACAGGTACCACAAATAAGATTAAAAATTAGATTTTCATAATTTTCACACAAAGTAAGCAACTGACTATTTAAGAATCATTTTTATAACTAATTGCATGCACGTTTACGGTACTCCCTCCGTTCTAGTTCACAAGGACGCTTGAGGTTTTACTGGAACCAAGATATGCGCTGATTGGTTTTAAAACGAGAAGCTTTTCTACATGCATGCATTGATGGGCACTAAGAGAGAGTAAAGAATTAAGGGATAGGAGTGGAAACCGACTTCAAATTAAGTGGGAATTAATTGAAAACGCGTCTAAGAAATTTGTGTGCGTGGACGGGTTTAGGGAAAATTATTTTGGAACATGGGAGCGTATTCTCCTGTCATCAGGAAAAACATTTTGAGTTATCAAAAAAATTTGAACAAAAATTAGATGTTTACATCTCGACATTCCATATATGCACATCGAATTTCGCGAAAAAACGATATTATTTGTGGCATGTGTGTAAAGATAAATAAATATCATCTGAAAAGCTTTTTTGCATCCAATTTTATCTTTTTACAAGCGACACAAAATTATCGGTTTCCCGTGAACCGACTTCGTGAGTACACGTTAATATTTTTTTTTCAATATTTTAAAACATGTTGAAATTTTTAAAAAAATCATGAGCATATATACTCCCGGAGCCAAAACGTCACCCCGAGATTTCAGGATTTTGGGACTTTGTTTTTCCATCCGTGCTTTGTGAATCAGGACGTGAGGTAACAATTGTTACCGTGAGGATATACATACAGCATCCTCACTAGCTAGTTGTTAGTGCTGAAATGTGCAGATATATACACTTCCTTGAGAAAGGTAAGACTAGCCACAATGGGGTATAATAAGTAGTATTATAGATGCCATGTTGATAAAAAAAATGATGTAGCATAATAATAAACGAAGAGAGAGAGGAGGTAGTGCTATCATATGGAATCATAATATGATATCGTAACATAACGAATTTTAAAATACAATGAGTTTATAAGCTAATAAATACAATGTATCATGATACTATTATAAATATATTAATACCCACTATAGAGATAACATAGAACTAATATCTTATGTTACTTCGTATTGTGACTAGTCTAAACATAGCATTATTTTGCGTCGGACAAGTAGACCCTGAGAAAACAGCTTCTCAGAAGGATGCCTCGAGATGACTGGAGAGGTGCACAACCACAGATGCGCTGCATGCACGTCGACACGTCCGTCCGCATGCACGGAGACAGCATGCGGCGTCACACATGGTGTAGCTCTCGCCAGAAGGGGGGCTTGGTTACGTCAGGATATGCAGGCTGGCGTTAGCACACGCATGCAGATATATGCATGGGCTGTCATCTCGTCGACGGTCTTACGTCAATTTGTTTCTGCACCACAGTCCACACGTACAACAGTACGGGCCAGCCGGTCGACCAACATAACACGAACACCCATTCGTTCGAATCGACGTACCAACACACAATATGTTACACCATATATCCATATGTGCACATCGATCGGTCCTCTGTACATGTGATATCATCGACCTCGATCGATTCTCAATAGCACACAATATATGACTAGACTGACTATCCTCCTCCCAGTCCCATGAACGAATATATCATGCATATACATATATATACACACTCACACCCACCTGCCAACCAATACGATGAAGAAAAAGAAACTAGCTCTGGTACTAAGTAGTCGGCTATCTAGCTGCATATATGAACACCTGACCACGGTAACAGCTAGAGATCGAGGATGCTGTATGTATATCCTCTATCACTGTCACTGTCTTCCTTTCTATGCCTTCCCATCTGCATCACCAGGTGGGTTGCTGCTGCGGGACGGCGCAGGCAGCAGCAGACGAGGAAGCAGCGGCGGCCACCTGCATGTCCGGCGCGATGGAGAGGTCCCAGATGCTGATCCCGCCGCCGGCCTCGTCGAGCACCTCGAGGGGCACCTCCTGGAACCCCTCCAGGCCAAAGTCCTCCGCCTTGGGCAGCCGCGTCACGTACGCCTCGAAGTCCTCCGCCGCCTCCCCCGCGCCGCCGCCGTACGACTGCTGCATCCAGTTGCTGCAGTCCACCGCCGCGTCCGTCGTCGTCGGGGTCGACGCACTGGAGTTGGAGTAGGAGTAGGAGTTGTTGGAGGAGGAGCAGTATGGCGTCCCCGGCGCCGAGCTGCTACCACCAGCCGCCCCCGCGTGGACGGGGCCGACGAGATCCGGAGTCGGGGTCGGCGGCAGCTGCTGCAGCGGCTGCGCGTGCATCAGCTGGGCGAGGTTGAGCCTGGCGCAGTCTCCGTAGAGCGCCCTGGCGGCGGCGTCGTAGGCGCGCGCGGCGTCGAGCGCGGTGGCGAAGGTGCCGAGCCAGAGCCGCGCGCCGCGGTTGGGCTCGCGGATCTCGGCCACCCACTTGCCCCAGGTGCGCTGGCGGACGCCCCGGAAGGGGCACCGCTGGTTCTCCGGCCCGCCCTTGCCCTTCATGCACCCCTTCCGCGACCGCCGCAGCGGGCAGCACTTCTTCTGCTGCTTCACCATCCCCCCGGGGGGCTCCATCTCCATCGATGGCGATGTGTAGTGTCTGCTGCCGTAGCCGGGAGGGACGGACGTCGCATTTATAGAGGTTGAATGGAAAAGCGAAGGGTGGGAAGACAGCGGCGAGGCGACGTGTCCTAGGTCTCCCACGCGTGCGCCAAGTAAGGAGGCCGCTCGACACGAAGGGGTGGGGCCCGGGAGGGCAGGACACATGGTCGACGCCGGTGGGCTCCACGAGTCTCCGCGCCAGGGGCCACGTGGCGGCGACCTGTCGGCACACACACACACACACACAGCTTTTATCTCTGCATCGGTCAGCGAGCCCGTCAGGATATTGATTTGGACGAGGAGCGTCGTCGTCTATCTTCTCCAATCTCCACCTACAGTTTCCTTCCTTCTCTCTCCTTCCATGGCAATGGCACGCCATACATGTGTGTATATTATCCATCCTAGTCAGGTCCAAATAAGATCCGGCGCTCTGTGATGCGAAACACGGCTGCATGGGCGAGCAATTGGGCGTGGTGCCGTCAGTTTTTTTTCTGGGGTGTACGGACTGCGCCGGGAGGAGGACTACGTGTCGTAGCTCGTTTGACTGCAGCTAGGATTTGGAATCAACCACCAGACATGGGCAACACATCTCCAGGTGTTGCGTCCCTGCGGCGTTGCGCGCGTGCGGTCGGCGCGTGTACGCCTCCATGCATGTGTGCAAGTGTCGCGGCTCTCCAACTCACACCTGACCGTGTGTTACGTATTGCTTGCATGCCCTAGCACAACACACACGCAGTACCAGAAAGCTAGCGGCCGCCGGCCGGACATGGCATGCACACGAATCACCATAACGTGCACAGTGTAGTGCGCTTTAGACTAGTCATAATAGGAGTATCATATACTAGTATCATACATATATACTACAGACTCTATTAGTATATAATACTCTTCTAGTCAAAGGGCGGCTTTTTGTGGCTATGCTTCGCGCTAGCCACTTTCTTCAACCTATAGGCATCAAGCCTTTATGGAGGCCCTACTGCTCGGTAGTCACAGTCCTGAGCCATGGCGCCCTCACCGTCCCAATTGGTGTAGTCCCCGGTGACGGTGTGGTTTATTTCGAGCGACCTGAGGACCTGATTGTGTTTATGTATCTTTGTATCTCTGTTAGAGGTCCTGACTAAAATGTACAGGGACTTGGTTGTAATTTTCTTTCCACTTTGAGTCTTGTTGTAAACTGCTATGTATCCCTTGCCACGTATTAATGCAGTCTATGGGTCCTTCGGGACCTTTTATGTTCATAAAAAAATTCTCATGCCTTGTTGTGAAACTCACAATGGTTTCTTTTTACGCTTTTTCTGTTCCTAGCATGCCCTGAAAGTGGCAAAACGCGAGAACGCCATTTCAACCGTCGATAAAATGATAAACGACACATCTCCGTCGTGCCTTGTCCAAATCGATTCAATGCGAACGTCGTGCACATTGCACACAGTTTCCTTCGGTTTGCGTCTTATGTCCACCAACAGCAGATCTGGTGGGGCAAGCGAGCCTAAGGGAGCTCTCACGAAAGCGAAAACTAGGGTTCCCCGACCCGCGCCGCCGCCGCCTTCCTACCTCCCCTCTGCTCCGCGCCGCCGCCGGCACCGCCCGCCGCTCCCTCTCCTCCCCCAGCCCCCTCTCCCCCTCCCTCTTTCCCTCTCGCGCTCCCGCCGCCCCCCGTGGCGGAGGAGCGCGTCCCTCTCCGCCCCAGCTCAGCCCCCTTCCCGTGTCTTCCCCGTCGCCGCCGCCGGGCGAGGCACGTGCGGCGCCGGCGGCGGTGGCTCGGCTCTCCCCGTGTCGGGGTAGGGTGGAGGCGGGGCTTCACTTCCCTGGCGGCGGTGCTCCTCGACCCGGCTTCGGTCCGGCGTGCTACGGGTGGTCTTGGTGGCGATGGTGCTACCATTGGCGGCGGGGAGCCCTGCTAGCCTGCGTGTGGCCGGCTGGCCGCCGGCATGCGGCCGGCAACGTCCTTCGGCTCAGATGTGGGCCCAATAGGGCTCCATCTGGGCTTGGACGGGCCGCCCAGGTGTGGCGGTGGCGCTCCCGGTAGATAGATGAGTAGGAGCCTGTGCTGGGATGGTGGTATCGATGGTGCCCTTGCTGCAGTGCGGCATCGGAGCTTTACGAGCCCTTTTGGGCTCGGCCGGTCCAGTGAGGGCCTGGTCTGCTTTGATGCTGCATCCGGTCGGCTACTGCCTTCGGGTGGTGGAGGTAGTTCCCTCCCTCATGCCACCGTGTCGCCGGCCCTCGCCGGGGTCCCTCTTCTCGGTTCTTCCGGCCTCGCGAAATAGGTCACGGTGAGATGTCGATGATGAATTCAAGATCGTGGTGGCGTGTGCTGGTGGGCGGTAAGATTGGTGGAGCTACACGGAGCGTCTGGAGGTGTGGTTTTTTGGAGGTCGGGAGAAATCCCCGTCGTCTCGGCACCGACGCGGTGACGCCTACGGGTGTCGCCATCCTTCCTGAAGGGCGTCGGGTACCTCTTTCCCACCCCTCAGTGTACCGGGGGAAACCCCTAGGACACACATCGGGGGAAACCCTAGGAAATGTCCGGACAACAGCGTCGTCGTCGTCGTTCCCTTCTTGGAGGTGTTGTTTAGTGTGAGGCGCTTCGGAATGCTAGGAGCGTGGTAGAATTTTGCCGGAGGGCGCAGCAGTTGCGAGTCATCTCTGTTTTT
Source organism: Puccinellia tenuiflora (assembly GCA_012064385.1). Classification (NCBI taxonomy): domain Eukaryota; kingdom Viridiplantae; phylum Streptophyta; class Magnoliopsida; order Poales; family Poaceae; genus Puccinellia; species Puccinellia tenuiflora. The sequence goes on from QRDG01002046.1 coordinate 251,528, forward strand.
GTCGAACCGCCGATGTCGGCTTTGTTTTCTCTTCTTTGTTCTTTTTTGTTTCTTTTGGGCTTGTTTGTGCTGTTTGCCCCAGCAGTGATCTTTCAGTTGTATCGGTTGGGTGGTATATTAATATAGCTGGGCGAATGCCTGTTTCGAGGATGTCCACCTACAACATGCAAAACACAATCGATGACACCCAGGCCGAGCGCTCTGTGGGACCAACATGTCATACAAAGTCCACCGCCCACAAATTTTCACACATCGACACCGTTGTATTCTGGAGAACCGCACCCAGAGACATTTTCTATATATTTCCCCTGCTTTTTCCCCTATCCTCCTCTGTTGCGCCCGGGACGCGAATCGTGTCGCATCGCGCTACGCACCAAAGCACATAGTGGCCTCGTCGGCCAAAGATAATCGCAATGCGAATTTGCCACCGTTGACGAGCTCCACTTGTCGCATCTTCAAGAACTTGCCAAGGAGCTCTAGACCCTAGTCATATCCTCCCTTCTCCCTCCATCACGACGGCCTGACTGGGCCGGAACACCACAAAAAGAACGTCGCCAAGCTTATCAATGAAGTCTTCACCAAATCGACGCCCCTCCATCATCCTCCACCATGGAGCACAGTGTAAGGGTTTGGAAGTCGCCTTAAGGCCTACTACTAGAGCTTGAGCTTCTACTTCGTGGAGTAGGCTCAAGGAGAAGAAGCAGGTGAGTCTTAATGACATTCGTGTGTCCATTGTGCTATTCCGCATCTTTACAACGGTGATTTCCCTCCCAAGTAAGTGAACGTCGGGTTACATCTTCGTCTCCACATGAAAATATTATTTCTATTGAGATCTCTCATTGTGTCCCTGTAATTGTGATAGTACACTAGTAGAGAACCTCACATTAGAGTTGGCCCCAGGGCCTCCCCTCAGTCGGCTTCTCCAACCATCTCTAGCTCAGTGTCTCTAATGTGAGGCTCCATTAGAGCCGGTTCATGCGCACAACCCTCAGTCAGATGTTAATAATAACCATCTCTAATAAGGAAAACATCAGAGGTGGCCAGGAATAACAGTCGTATGTAATGATAATCCGTTGCAGACGGCTGCAATACATATAAAGCATAACCAACTGCTGGCATACATATATATAATAACATGTCTCGAACCACATTTTATGCAAATTAACAAAGTAGCACGCTAATAAGATGTTCACCGTACCCTCTTATTCAAAAATTAGACAGAATTAGTTCTATATGAGCTACAACTCAATCATGACCTCCAAGCTGAGGTCATAGGTCTTTCTAAGAATGATCAAAACAGGTTGACCAATCACAAAATTCTTGCCTTCCATGAAGTTCTTCCAACCCAGCTTGTCAAAGTCAATGAGGTCGTCAGTTTTCATGTTGTATGTGATGATGACAGCTGCCCTTGCTGCTCCAAGTCGCAGTCCTCCATTGCCCTCAGCCGGCATACCAGCCTCTTCTGCTATAATCTTAGGTAGTTTATGTGCATGATAGATAATAATTATGTCTTATATATGCCCGGCAGAGGCGGTTCATGGTTCCTGAATATTAACTTGGGAAATTTAGGAGGCATGAAAGAGGCGGTCCTGTATGGTACATACCATATCATGTCTGTTCAAATTTGTGCTTGTTAAGCGAGACACAAAAAGAATTCCAACATAGGTTCCAACTGGAGCTGAACAAGACGGTTCTTCTCATGGTTGTTAAGACTAACTCTTTGGGCAACTATGATTCTGTTGTCTATAATGGCAACATATATGGTGGGATGTGGTGTCATGGTAAACACTAACATGTCTCCCTTGCTGAGATTGTTCTTGGTGATGAACTGTTCCCATTGTTTGTCGTGCAAGCGGGTCTTGCTACATCCTTTGTTCACATGAATGTTGTATGTGCTCCCAAGGGCACGAAACAACACATGCTCCTCGTGCACTAACTCATTGAATGCTCGCCGAGCTGTGCATGGTACAATCTGTTATATAAAAAACACTAAAAACACAGATTTTATGTTATATTAGAACATACGAAACAGAAAGTGTATCGGGAAGGCTTGTTTTATTACCACTTGTGGTGCACTCTTGTAGACGAACAATTAATAAGGATCCAGTAAATATCCTGCTTCTCTTACATTTACTCTTGCATACATGGCATGTCATATCCTTTTCATTAAGTTGAAAAGAAATAGAAATTAGAAAATGTGCATATATACGAACAAATTGGTTCTCATAGTCACTGCTAACTTAATTTATCTGCCATTTGTTAGAGCATGAGTAGTCATGCTTAACAAAGTATAGTTGCATCTCAGTGTGGCAACATGTACGGGGATGACCGGAGATGACTCTACCATCCCCGCCAATCCCCATACCCGTCATCCCCATGAAGCTTCGCGGGGACAAAATGATCCCCATCCCCGTGAATAACGGGTAACGGTTATCCATCAGGTATCCATGGGGATCTCAACATTGAGTGGGAGAAGTGAGATTAGAGAGGAATGTTTGCTAGTAGAGGTGGAGAAAAATAATTATGTGTACTATCTAGGTTTTAATATATATATTATGCATTTGTGATGCACATGACACAGTTTGTCGCGTATCCATGGAGTCCCCATGGGGAGGATTTCATCCCCGTCCCCGCCCCATGAGACTAAAGGGTATCTGTCAGACAGTACCCATGGGGTGAATTTGTCCCCATCCCCACTCCATAACGGGTAAATCCTCCGGTATCCGTCTACACGGGGAATATTGCCATCTTGAGTTGCAACAATCATAATTTAAAAGATCAACTAATTACAACTCTAGAAGTAGCTAGAAAGTGGAAAAAAAATTAATGACAACTAATTATAACTCTAGAAGTAGCTAGAAAGTAGAACATGTGCCTTCTATGAAATTGTACCGACGAACTATACCAGGATGAAAGAGGAGGGCGACGAGGGCTAGGGATTTGTAGGGAGGCGGCGGAAGGGAGTGGGGCGGCGAGGCTAGGGATTTGTAGCGGCAGCGAGGTTAGGGATTTGTAGGGGCGTTGATGGAATGGAGGAGGGCAACGAGGCTAGGGATTTGCAGCGGTGGTGAGGGCTAGGGATTTGCAGCTACGGCGAGGTAAGGGATTTGCAAGCGTGGTGACGGAATGGAGGAGCGTGGCGAGGCTGGTGGGGCTAGGGATTTGCATTGGCGGCGGCCTAGGGATTTTCATCGACGACGATGAAATGGAGGAAGGCGGCGAGGCTACTGATTTGCAGCGGCGGCTAGGGGGGTTTCAAAAGTGGGAGGGGCCACTGGGGCGGCAAATGGGAAAATCCCCTCCCCGTTACCAATTGGACCCAAAATTTTGACTTTGCCGCCAAACGCTCAGTAGCCGGATTGTCCGATATGTTCGCGCACTCCGAATATTGTTTTGTATAGAAAATGTTAAATATAATCAAAAGTATTAAAAAATGAAGGTGTATATCTGCTTGTTAGTGCTGAATGAAGCTCCAGAGAAGAAAGTATGTTCATATAATGAAGAGATTATATAATGCAGTACAATTTTGGTGATTACATGAAAAGGCCAGGCTTTACTTGTGAGGTTGTACTCGTCACAATGCAACTTCAGTGCACTTGCATGACATTGCGTTATATACTCACCACGCATAGATGGTATTATATAATGAACAAATAGAAAGTTTCATAATCTTTTCACATTGTTTACATATATTATACAAATTAAATCCGTTAAATAGCTAGAAATTTTAAATGGAATAAAATATAAAAACAATTATAAAAACCTTAAAAATCACAGGAGCAATATTCCGTGATAAGTTTCATGATAAAATTGAAAACAAAAACTTTCATGAACTATTAATAAAGGAATATTGTATTAGTAAAAACTCCGAGGTAGCTTGGACCCTCCAGAAATTATTTGTTTCAAAATATTTAAGCAAGGAAAACCATAAACAATTTGAACTACACATTTTTCACATATATATATCCATTTGATTTTTCCAAGTATAGCAAAAATATTTAGCAATATTTGATTTTTCCAAATTTAAAATATTCGGAGCGTACCCGGAGCCTCCGGATCAATGATTTTTGATACGATGCTACACGTCTGCGTTCCCACTATGACCCCTGATTTTTTACTGCGACGTTCCCGCGGGCCCATCCGTCATTCGGCAACCGGAGTTGGCCAGTCGGTAAACACACTGGGAGTAAATGCAGGAGGCGAGACATGCAGGAAATGCAGGGCGGCGTGATGGTAATAATATAGTTGGGTGGTGCCCCAAGCGAAGGCGTGGATGTAGCGAGTGGCAGCTTTCCCTTTAGTGAAGAACCAAGGTTTAATCGAACCAGTAGGACTTTGAAATCAACAACGAGGTGCCCTTCAACGATCTCTGGCGCGGAACCATCAACGAACGTGGACCTGCACACACTCAAACAATTACTTTGCCCCCAACGGCAGGAAGGTTGTCAATCTTCCCGGTCTGCTGAAAACAAAGCGGTTAAACATATAGTGTAGTGAAATAATTTATGAAAACGGACCAGCGAGCAAGTGATTATGGAAAGCAAGTAAATGAGGTTGTAAACAATGTAAAAAGATGGACCGAGGGCCATGGGTTCACTAGTGGTGTCTCTCCAATAAATAAAACACTCATATGAAGGGTAAACAAATTATAGTTGGGCAATTGACAGAATTATGACACAAACTTAATCTAGCTATATCAAAGTGTTCACGGTAATATTCATGTAGGCATCACAACAAGGAACAAAGACCGCCATCCAGCTGCATCTTTGTCTAAAAAGTCCACCTAGGGATTTCTATCGATCTTTTCTCCAGAACCTTCGACTTGACCTAAAACCGACTATAAAAATAGTCCTCGACACCCTTCAGAAGGGAGCGCCGCCGAAACACAGAAAGCACGAAACAGAGACCTGAAGCTGCAGATTGGAGGGGGAAAACTCCGGCGGGGCGCTGCCGGGGTGGTCTCCATCTTCTCCAACATCTCCACCATCGTCACCATGATGAAGGGGGAGTAGTCCACCCCTGGACTTTGGGTTTGTGGTGGTAACTTGATCTAATCTCTCGATGTATGATCATTGTTGAAGTCCATATGATGTGCCTTGCATGAGTATGGATCTATCTATGTAATTCCTATGGTGGATATTATGGTATGAGATGATATTTGTTATGCATTTACCGTTGTGTTGGATCTTTTATGACTTGTCATACTTTGGAGATATTCTATGATGCATGTGATGGTTTGATTTATGCATAATGCCTTGTTTATCCTTGTCATGAGGTGATTGACACCACCAAGTGTGGGTAGATGAGAGCTATGGTCATGCACACGAAATATGAATCATTACACTAGTGTTTAGAATATTGTCCATTAAGAAGTATGATGTATGTAGGTACGGGATGGCCGAGGTGACAACGGCATATGTATTGAGTGACACAATACAGCCCAACATCCTTTATCTGGGGGTAAAAAGGAAGAAGTATGATGTGAGAGTGACAGCAAACCACGCTAGCCTTACGAGGGTGACCTAGCAACACAAATGATTATTTTTTTCAACTATGTGTTTTAGGACATGTAGCCGTCATAGAAGTTTACCATTAAAGCATGACAATTGTGTGTATTTTTTATCTATAACATGATAATCACCATAGATGGGAGAGAGGATTGAGTGAACCCATGAACCCATGTCCATTGTTCCTATAAGAGAAAACCTTTGTCTTGTCCTCTTGTATTAAAGAGGATTGGGACACTTTTACATTCTTGTTTTGTTACATTAAACTTCCATCCATTAAATCAACCATCTTGTTCTTTAAACTTGTTTAGTGCATAATCAACTAAAACTTGTGACACTTTAGTTGTAGGTAATAGATAACTTTTCCTTCTTGCTCCTGCGGATCGATACCCTACTTCCACATTGAGAGGTGCTACAGTGATCCCCTGCTCTTGGGGGTTATCAAGTACTTTTCTGGCGCCGTTGCCGGGGAGTGTAGCGCTTAAGTTTCTATTCTTGTGTGCACTAGACTTTAGATTTATTTTATCTTGTTTTATATCTTGCAATCATCTAAGCTTGGGGAGGTTCCTGTAGACTCGTTTGGTTGTGAGTTTTTCTTATATTTACTTTTAGTTTTGCATTTAGTTTAGTTTTATTTTCAGTTTTATATATCAAAACACAAAAAAAATGGAGAAACTTTCTGGAATGTCTATGGATTATTTTAAAAATATGGAAGCCTACTTTGAATATGAATCAACCGAAGAGGGAACAAGAATGCGTAAATTGCTTGAAGCTCTTCACAAAATGGCTATTCAGTTTTGTGAGTTACATGGTATAACTTGTTGCAATAGAAGAGTTGTTAAACATTCGCACTATCAATGGAAGTATAATAGTGATCGTATAATTTCTTGTTATCATGAAGATAAATTTTCATGCCCTTATATAGAACAAGTTGAGAAATATATTGCTTATGTTGGAGCCCTTGAGATAGACTCTCTTATTGATAAATTTCTTACAACTAGTCATGAAGCTCGTGTAATGAAAGTACAAATTTCTATTATTCTCCAACTTTGCAAAAAGAATTTAGTGACAATGTTTATGTTAAAGAAATAATTCTTGCTTCCATGGAAAGTACTAATATTTTGCAGGAAGAGGATGATGAAAACATAAGCTTGGAAGAGGAAGAATGTGAAGAGGAGATTGAAATGGATATGTTCCAACCTAAGCTTGGGGAAGAGTTGGATCTCCCAACTTCACCATCAACATTTGATAGTAGCACTCAAACTCAAAAATCTTTTGTTATTTATGAGAACCCATGTTATGATGAGTGTCAAACTGAAAATTATATGGTCCTATATGATAACCCATGCTATTATGATGAAACTAATAATGCTCCTTTACTTTTTAATGATGCTACTAGTGAACTTATTGATGATAATGAGGAGTGTTGTTTAAATATGCTATATGATAATGCTTTAGATGATGGTCCTACACTTATTGATAATCCTCAATGTTTAGAAGTTGTTAAAAATTTATGTGAGGATAAAAATGATATACTTTCTGTTTGTGATGGTACTCTTACTCATGAGAGTCCTACTTTGTTCATAAATTCTCCTAGTTACACCATGGAGGAGAAATTTGCTTATGTTGAGAAATACTTATGTGGTTTGCAATTATCTTTAGTTCCAAATATTTGTTGCAACCATGATATTAAACTTGATATTGATCTTAATAATTATCTTGAAAGAGGGAAGCATGCTAATGAATTCCAAAATAAATTTTTATGATCCTCTTTATGTGCCTATATTATCTAAGTTGAATGATTCTTTTGATTATATGGTTGAATTTATTTCTTCTACTTGCAACTATTATAAAAGAGGAGGTAATAAGAACCCTCTTTATGCTACTAATAAATATATGCTGCAAGTAACTACTGTTAATATGCATTGTGATATTTCTATTTATTGTGATTCATTCATATACAAAATGCCAATGCATAGAAAGAAAGTTAGACTTCATTGTTATTACTTTTGTGTTTTGTTTTTCTCTTTACTAGGTTTCAACTAGAAAATTATTTTGATTGGCTTGAGAGCACCATGGGATCCTAGTATTTGCATGAAACACTTCCCAAGGAAGAGGGACACATCAAAGTTCAAGCTCCCTCATGAGCTTCGTCCACAATAAATATCAAGTAAGAAGCCTAGCTACATGGCTATAAAGAAAGCGCTTTACGGGAGGCAACCCGATTGTTTTTATTTTTGATTTTCTTTGTGTCCTCTTGTTGTAACAAGAGACTTAGTTTTTAGTTTTGTTTCTGGAATTTTTAATAAAGTACCAAGTTTTACCCATTTTGGTTTAAAAAAGTTGCTATTTGCATTCGGAGATTTTATTCCAGCACGAATCTGTGCATGGTTTGATTTTTCATTCCTATTCTGTAAATCCGAATGAGCTGAAATTTTTACCGTAACTGAAACTTTTTATCCTATGTATGCATGAATTTTTTTCAGAATTTTTCGACATTCTTAAGCTGGGTAGAAAAATGCGTTTTTCTGCTGCTGTTTTTCTGGACAGATTCTGTCCCATTTTGTTTGATGCATTATTTGAACTTTTAACTTGAATCTTTTTTATCCAATTGAGTTTATAAGTAGGCATACAACATTATACACTTTCTGGAAATTCATATGAATTTTTGTTTAAGGATTTTATGCAGCAAGCAATTCATTTGTCCATCACTACTAATGTCAGCCCACAGAAAAGAAATGAGAGAAACAATGTTTTGAAGTTTTTTCACAGGGATTAGAGGAGATGTACCAAGAACTATCCAAGGATGGTCAAGACCATAAGCTTGGGGATGTTAAGACAACCCCACTAGACCAACACACTCTTGGTTTGCACACGTTTAACTTCTGTTTTTCGATCAATGCACTTTATCGCATAAACTTGGAGCGTCTTTTATTTGCTTTTTATTTTGGTTTGATTTTTGTTTTGAGACCACCACCATCATTTTTATATGAGAGATCTAATGGAAACTTGGGTTGAATTAAGTTGGATGATATTAAAAAGATTGGGAACGGGATGTTTGAGTTGATTTAAAAAGATACATATAGTTGCATGATTCATGTGCTTTTTAATGAGTGTTAATTTGCAATTGTTTTATCAAGAGCTATCTCTTATTCATTTTTTGATGATGAATGTTACTTTACTTTGTTTAACATGGATTGATTAGTTCTATGGACACTTGTGCATGCATTTAGACGGTCAACTTTCTCCCTTTTGCTAGCCCAAAAATTCCAACAAGTAAAAACTTGTTTTCCAACACCTTCAACCAAAGTTTTTCCAGTGAGTCCACCATATCTACCTATTAGCTTTATGCTATTCCGAGTATGTTTATCATGTTACTTTCTATTATCTATACCTCTTAATTTAAATGCTTATGTTATTTATTGTTATGGGAAAAGTTGGTTAAAAAGCTCTCACACCTTACTTTTATTGCACTTAATAAACATGAACCATTGTGATTAAAATTATGAAGCTGTGAGCTTGACAAGAGTCTTGGTTGGGGGTTAGCCCATATGTGTTGTCACATGGCAAGCTTTAAACATGTTCTTAATTATATTTAGTTGATATCATGTACTTTTGTTTATGGATGCCTATCATAGTGCCAAATAAATGTGGAAACTAAGTAAGTTTAAGTACTTTGTACAAATGGCTAGAGAGACACCTGGGCCGCTAATCTAAGCCATGCATCATTCATGGTGGAAATTTACTTACATGCTATTGTGAACCTTCAGTGATGCACCTCATAATAAAAAGCTATATCAATAGTAAATAAAAAGTGTGTTGATATTGTTCATTATGTTTGTTTGTCTTGTCATTTTGACATGGGCTTGTTCCATGTCCTGGGACAGGAGGTACCCCAGTTGACCCTCTTGATGACGCTATTTTTACAATGACTTTAACTTGAACTTGCTTGGTATCCCAAATTGAGTAACACCATGGTGTAGGTACTCGTATTCACGGGGCATGAAGCTTTCAACCCATACTTTGTCAAGCACACTACTCATATTGCTTTCACTTTAAACTTTAACCATTCAAGATGTTATGATGGGGGTAATGAGAGATTGACACCAATGAATAACACATTGCAAACATTAACTTAAGTAGAAGCACTTGGAAGTTAGATGAAACTTATTCATGTTTTACCTCTACTCATTTATATATCTTTCCAAAGTGTCCACCTTTTATATTCAGATTTACAAGAGTACTCTATGACCATCATAGGATGTTTTTACTTTTCATTATGCATACATTTGGTCCATAGTACTTTCTTCTATGTTGCACTTTGTGAATTATCATTGAACATCCTTACATTGAATATTTGATATCACTTTATAATCTATCTTGCATATTGATACTCCTTTGAAGAATGAATCATTTGACATTATGTAGCAATAGTAATCATCTTTGATATCCATTGATAGTCTTAAAATGCAAAGTCCATGTTGGTTTTATCACCTTTATACTCGAGGACGAGTATAGGTTAAGCTTGGGGATGTTGATGCATGTAAAATGCATACATGAACTTTGCATTATAATACTCATATTTCAATCATATTTGCATCATATAAGGGTTATATCATTGATTTATATTGATTTTGGGAATATTTCATAGTTTCCCTATTTTTCTGGAATTAACCCTGCACTGGCAGAAAACCCTATTTTCTATATTTTGATGTTTCAGGGACCCAAACGACGTCCAAATGACCTGAAAATTTACGAGCATCAGTTTTTGGAAGGAACAAAGCGTAGGAGCGAAGGAAGCGAACAAACGGAGACCCGAGGGCCAAAAGAGGTGGGCCCACGCAGCCAGATTCCTTGGCCGCGTGGGACCCCCTATCATGGGCCTCGAGGCTCCGTTGCCGTCGATCTTTTCTCCAGAACCTTTGACTTGACCTAAAACTGACTATAAAAATAGTCCCCGATGCCCTTCGGAAGGGAGCGCCGCCGAAACACAGAAACAATGAAACAGAGACCTGAAGCTGCAGATTGGAGGGGGAAACTCCGGCGGGGCGCTGCCGGGGTGGTCTCCATCTTCTCCAAGATCTCCACCATCGTCACCATGATGAAGGGGGAGTAGTCCAGCCCCTGGACTTTTGGTTTGTGGTGGTAACTTGATCCAATCTCTCTATGTATGATCATTGTTGAAGTCCATGTGATGTGCCTTGCATGAGTATGGATCTATCTATGTAATTCCTATGGTGGATATTATGGTATGAGATGATATTTGTTATGCATTTACCGTTGTGTTGGATCTTTTATGACTTTTCATACTTTGGAGATATTCTATGATGCATGTGATGGCTTGAGTTATGCATAATGCCTTGTTTATCCTTGTCATGATGTGATTGACACCACCAAGTGTGGGTAGATGAGAGAGATGTGGTCATGCACATGAAATATGAATCATTGCACTAGTGTTTAGAATATTGTCCATTAAGAAGTATGATGTATGTAGGTACGGGATGGCCGAGGTGACAACGGCATATGTATTGAGTGACATAATACAGCCCAACATCCTTTATCTGGGGGTAAAAAGGAAGAAGTATGATGTGGGAGTGACAGCAAACCACGCTAGCCTTACGAGGGTGACCTAGCAACACAAATGATTATTTCTTTCAACTATGTGTTTTAGGACATGTAGCCGTCATAGAAGTTTACCATTAAAGCATGGCAATTGTGTGTATTTTTATAACATGATAATCACCATAGATGGGAGCGAGGATTGAGTGAACCCATGAACCCATGTCCATTGTTCCTATAAGAGAAAATCTTTGTCTTGTAGATCGAATCTTTTACACACACAATTACGATGAAATATCACAACATTGTATCATTTATTACACGCAGATCCAGTACGTAGGAAAAAATTCGATTACAACTTGCCTAGCTTATAGCTAGCTTGAAAGAGTCAAGCAGCGGAAAACAAATATTTATTCTTCATGGAGCCTCCACCATATTCATGCAGCCACAGGCGAACATGTTGGTTGAAGACTCGAAACCCTTAAGTGATTCCTCACTCATCGTCGGAACAACCTGCAACAGTAAAAGCGTTGCAGCCAAAAGATTGGTCAGAATCATATGAATGGATCTGGCAAGTGACACTTTGTGGACTCATAGTGGAAAAACTCTAATAACCTATATGCATATTTGGCTTGTGGAGTTTGAAGGCTGATTTGCATAAAGCCAATTTTTCCTATCTCTTTTCAAAACACTTTTTCATCTAAACGAGACAAGTATGGCATGAAAACCATTGTCTCAACTACCCTGGTTCACCCTCCATATTTTACTTCGAGAAATTAGAGTGATGAGCCAGTTGCTTAGATTCGTCCGTAACCGGGGACACGGCTAAGTACTTAGATTTGATACTCTGCAGAGGTTGTGCACGTTCACCACAAGACTCCATCAGCCCATTTTGACCTTGACCTTCTTGAAGTGAAAAGGAAAGGAGAAGATGGAGACGGGATCTTTCAGGGGAGCTTTCCCATACCGATGGCCGAACAATACCTCCTACATCCCCTACATCTGCTTGTTCGACCGGTCAGGTCTACTCAACGTACTCAATCCAGACAGAGCCCATATGACTTGTGGTTGCATGAAAAGCTAACTAAAACTTGGATTAACTTAGATCTCTTTGTCCCTGGGTGGTCGTCCGCAAGTGAGCCAATGTCGGGTGAAAAACACCATGGACATGGCCCTGAGTAGCCACTCAACAATAAACCACCATAGCAATACCATTTCCACCCAGGAGGTTCATTTACTTAGTAGAATTTTACTTTTATTCTCAAAAACTCATAGCATAGCATTTTTACTAATTCTACCAAGTTAAACATAGGATTTCTACCAACTAGTAAAGGGTACTACTCTAAACAGGTTTAGCATAGCAATACTAATACAGCCTAAACATGCTTTTTCTAAGGAAAAATATTCTAATCATGCATAGACACATAAATACTTAGCAAATTTATGAATGTGCCACTTGCCTTGGCAGCAAGAAGAGCAGGAGTAGCACCTGCAAAAGTCCTCGGGTCCCTCCGAATAATCTAACAAAAATGCAAACACCCAAATAAACATACAAATCCACAGAAGTGACAATACAAAAATTATGCCATGCATGAATGTGTGCAAACTTACAACAACACAAAAACAAAATTACATACTGTTTTTCTATTGTTACTATATGCATGATGCCACAAGTCAAATTTTAATTAATTTGAATAATAGGAGCATTTTCTAGTCACTCAAAAAGGTAATAACACAATTTTAAGGATTTCCGCACTTAAAATTTTTATAAAATTTGGTGAACAGTGCTACTGGACAGAGGACATCTAAACAGAAAATATGCAATTGGATTCACTCAAAAAGGATTTATAAAAATCAAATTATAGCCAAAACAACTTATTAAACAGTCTACAAATAACAAGTTTATTCACAAAACAAAAATTAACACAATTAATACTACTGTAATCTACACAATTTTCTGAATCCAAAGACATCAAAACCACTAAAAACGGAGTAGTGGTTCAAAAGATATTGAATTTATCAGATTTGATGGAAATCTGTTTAAAATAGAAAAACAGATAAATAAACTAGCTACATGGCGCGCTCTGATTGGTTGATACCGATTCGGTGTGGATCGGCAATGCAGCCGCTGGATCTAGATAACACAAACAGCCTGGATCTAAGGATACCGATTCGGGTTTTGAAAAAATAGAAAACCGCCAAATCTAGATCTGATACGTCTCAAACGTATCTATAATTTTTGAGAGATCCATGCTAGTTTTGTGATATTGTCACATGTTTTTACTGTCATTTATATCATTTTATGCATTTTGTCAGACTAACCTATTGACAAGATGCCCAGTGCCAGTTCCCTGTTTTTGCTGTTTTTGTATTTCAGAAAATTTACTTCTAGAAATATTCTCGGAATTGGACAAAAATTTACGGAGAATTTTTACTCAACGAAAGGCACCAGAAGACCAAAGGGGAGCCAGAGAGGCCACCCACAGGGCGCAGGCGGCCTCCTGCCGCGCCCCTCCTAGGACCCGCGGGTAGGGCCCGCCCCTGCTCCTGGGGCATCCCCTCGGCCGCCTCCAACGCCTATAAAATCCCTAAAAACCTAAAAACGTCAGGGCGGCGATTATTTTCCAGAAAATCGACCCCGACGTGCCGTCACCGAAAACCCTAGTTCGGGGTCCAATCTGAAGCTGATCCCAACACTCTGCCGGAGGGGAGATCGATCCCGGAGGGCTCTTCATCGCCATGCCTTCCTTTAGGATGATTTGTCAGTAGTCTCACCTTGGACTACGGGTCCATGGAAGTAGCTAGTTGGTAGTCTCTCTCTTGTGCTTCATGTCTTATGATCTTGTGAGCTGCCTAACATGATCAAGATCGATTATTGTAATGCTATGTGATGTGTTTGCTGGGATCCGATGGATTATGAAGTTATGTTTAGATTGTGCATGATTCTTATATGAGTAATTTATGTTCTTGCATGCTCTCCGATGTGCATAGTTACTTTGGCCAAGTGATTGTGTGTATCTCCAAGAGAGGGTATTTATGCTAGATAGTGGGTTCATGCCCCCTTTTGTTCCTGGGCACGAGTGACAGAAACGTTTAAGGCGAGGGTGTGCTATTTCTACTAAGGGTAAAACAACGGTGTTAATGTCTATTTTGATATTAGTTTTGCTTACTTCATGCACTTTACTTAATGCAATTGTCTGGTGCTTGCAACTTAATACCGTTGGGTGACAGGCTGGATAGCGATCCCACGGTGGACTTTTTAGACAAAGACGCAGTTGGACTCAACGGTCTTTGTTCCTTGTCGTGATGCCTCCATAAATATTTTCATGTCCTTTTTGTCATAGCTAAATTGGGTTTGTGTCATGATCTTGTCAATTGCCTAGCTGTAATTCGTTCACCCATCACATGCATATTTTATTTACTTGAGAGACTCCACTAGTGAACCCATGGCCCCCGGTCCATCTTTTTACATTGTTTACAACCTCATTTACTTGCTTTTAATCATCATTACTCCTCTGGTCACTTTTCATAATTTATCTATTTCATCGTACAATTAACCGCTTTGTTTTCTGCGAGACCAGAAAGATTGACAACCTTTCCGCCGTTGGGGGCAAAGTATTTTGGTTGACTGTGTGCAGGTCCACGTCTGTTGAAGGTTAAGCGCAAGAGATCTTCAACATTCACCTCGTTGTTGATTTTAACGAGGGAAAACTGCTACTAGCTACAATTGCGCCTTCGCTTGGGGCACCACCCAACTTATCAATATCCATCATCAAGCAGTTTTCTGGCGCCGTTGTCGGGGACTTTGGAGCTACAGCAAGGGGAGTCTCATACTCTCAATCTCTTTACTTTGTTTTTGTCTTGCTTGCTTTATATCTCGTTTAGTTTATTTTCCTGTTTCAAAATTTTAAAACCCAAAAAAATTAGTGTAGTCTTTATTTTCGTTTTGTTAGTATGCTTAGTTACTTACTTGTTCTCAATGGTTTACTTCTTTGAAACTAGATCTTATTGGCAAGGCGGATTCACAGAAGATCAACAAGAATATTATAAGGAATACCGCTTGTCTCAAAAAGGGATACACTTATGGAAAATAATAAATCAACTGAACAATTATGCTAGAGACTTGTGCTTCAAATATGACATATCTTATTGTTGTGATGAATCTTCATGCTGCTTGAATTTTGAACACCTTCCTTTCCAATGTGCTTGCAATGATAATGAAACCTTAGCATCCTATGCTAAGGGAAACTATGATTTTTATTATGTGGAACCTATTGAAGAATTTGTTGCGTGGAAGGGTGCTTATGAAATTTCTTCTTTGATTGAAAATGATGATGATGCTCCTTATAAATCTGAAAGTTTTGCTATACTTAATTATTGCATGGATAATTACAAAGATGAAAATTGCTATATTACTGAATATCTTAAGGGTTTATCTCCCCCAGAAGAAGAGCCTAATGCCGTGCAGGAGCCTATGGAAGAAGAAATTGTTGAAACTGGAAGCTCATTGGATGAAAACGGGGAGGAGAGTGACGAACAAGAGGAGGTAGAATGGAGTAGCTACCCATCTCTACCTTCTAATGAGAGTAACTCTCTAACTCATACATTATTTGATTGTCCTCCTTCCTTACAAAAGGATAATGAATGGTATGATCCCATTGATTCATTTGAAACATCCCTTTTTGATAAAAATGATCTTGTTATATATCATAATCCGTGCTATATTGATAAATCTTATGATAATCCTTTATTTGCTACAGCCAATGAGATGCATGATAATGAGAAGTGTGTTTAGAAATTTCATATGATAAAGCTCTTGATGATGGTCCTAGATTACTTGATGATAAAAATTATAATGCTATTGAAAGTGGGTTTAATCCCACTATTTTTTAGATGGACCGAAATTATGTGCTTGTAGATCATGAAAAGCCTGTTTTAAGTGATAATTATATTGTTGAGTTTGTTCATGATGTTACTGAAATTATTATGAGAGAGGAAAATATGGTTGTTGGAGTTCTCATGTTACTAAGACATCTCTCTTTTTGTTGCAAGTTTGAAGTTGCACTTGCTTTGTCTTCCTATGCTACTAGCTTTATGCTTCAATAAATTATTTTTGTACAAGATGCCTATACATAGGAAGTGGGTTAGGCTTAAATATGTTTGGTATTTATTTCTTGATGCTCTCTTTTGTCAACTCTTATTCTTATTAGACCATCATTGAAATCATTGCGCCTAGCTAAAAGGCGTTAAAGAAAAGCGCTTGTTGGGAGGCAACCCATCTTTTATTTCAGTTTGATTTTTGCGTTTCTTGAGTCATGAAGTTATTACCTCTGTAGCAACTTCATGTATATTTTTCTTTTGGTTTTTGTGCCAAGTTTAGCCTCTAATGCATTGAAAGTACGAGGTATTGTGTTGCTGTCCAAAAACAGATTCTGTGCGCCTGTTGCACGAAAATCCTAAAATCGCAAGAATTTTATCTTTTCTGATAATATTTGACAGCAAGCCTGATGCTTTTATCTATCTTTCGTTAGGTTTAAGTTTTTTTATTTGAGCTGTAGAAGTTCCTCGAAAAATTCGATCTTTACAGACTGTTCAGATTTTGACAGATTCTGTTTTTTTTTTTGCATTTGTCTCTTTACCATCGTCATATGTGATACTCTAGGGGTGGAGTGCCACATTGAGGCTTAGTAAACACTAGCTAATGTTAAATGAAGTTGGTTTGAAATTTTTCATGGGTTGAACACATGTGCATTTTAATTTATGAGCACTAACCCTCTAATCAAATTATGAGAAGTTTTGTGTGAAGTGAGTTTTTAAGTTCCAAAGGAGAGGAATATGAAGAAATCGAGGATGGATCAGAGCTCAAGCTTGGGGATGCCCCCATGGCACCCCTCTGAATATCAAGAACTATCAAAAGTCAAAGCTTGGGGATGCCAAGGCATCCCTTCATCTTCATCGACTCTCATAAGGTCGTCTTCGTTGAACTTCGTTTTTATCACTTTACATATTATGTGCTATGCTTGGAGCGTCTTTTTACTTTCAGTTTTGTTTATTTGTTTGCTGGTCATATCTTTGTTGGATCCTAGCTTTATTTGTGTGGGAGAGAGACACGCTCCGTTTTTCGTTTGAATACTCCTTTGATTCGCTTATATCTTTTTGAGTATTCTTAGCTACTGTCTGTTTTCTAGTAAGCTCTCGCTTTTAGCTTTTATCTTGTTTAGAGCTTCTAGTTGTTAAGTTAAACTCTCTTGTTCTTCACTTATATTTGTTGGAGAGTTGTTGAAAAATTTCTTGAATTGTCAATGCGACAAAATGCTATTTGTGTGATGATAGAATAAAATGAAAAGCCTGCATGGTTTTGTAGATCATGGTGTGGATACTTGATGCTTATCAATTGTTTTCAGATGTTAAGTTGAATGCTTGGACTTGCTGGTTATTTGATTGGAATTGATTAGTAAAGAAATATGGTTAAAAGCTTGAAATTGTGTGGTTTTTCACAGTTGTTAATTCATAGTGCTAATCTTTCCATCAAAAGAATTGTTTGGTCAACAAGGGAGACGGTGTTGAGTTTTATGGTTATGACCGGTATATGTCTTATGTTGTTCTGTTACCAGTTATTGATAGATGTTTGCTTGAAATACCTTATTTGCTAAGCCCAAAAATTCATACTGAGTATATGGTTCACTCGTGCATCCAATCCCCAAAGCCAAACTTTCTTGCCAGCTGAGTCCACCATATCTACCTATGCATGGTATTTCCTACCATTACAAGTAAATTTGTCATGTGCTACCTTTAAAAATTAAAAATACTTCTTCTTTGTGCCTCTATTTTTAAGCTCATGAGGGAGCAGTAGAGAGCTAGATATAACTTGTGACAAGCGAGGTCATTTCCCCCTTTCACCCGGTGTTGATGGATTACGTCTTCACTTGAATCAACCCGAGAGCAGCTTAAGCAAAATATAAATATAACTCACCAATTATCCTCCGCGCAATGCAAATCTGAGAAATCAACCCAAACATTGGACAGTGGTGAAACCAAGGAGAAAGAGGAGCGTACTCGCTCTTCTAAGAACCAGCTGCTCTCACAAGTCTAAAAAACCTTGCTTGTTGTCGGAGAACTGTCCCAGGAACTGGGTGTGTCTCGAGAAAGATCGAGTAAGGGGCTGAACACGGAATCAAACAACCCTCAACGTGCTCCGGCGACGGTGCTCGTCGGACTCGCTGCAGGACAGCACTGCAGAGATGAAACACTCGGTCTTACCCAGGTTCAGGTCCCTCTTGAAGAGGTAAAACCCCTATGTCCTGCTTTGGTGTATTGCACTGCTTGGAGAGTTCACAGTACAAGGAGAGCTTGTCGAGCTCGAGGTGGCTAACAATGGCTACTTGCTAGTCTTCAGATCTAGGGTTTTTTGGGCTCAGGAATCTTGGACCCCTTTGCTTGAGCGTGCTCCCCCTCCTTTTATAGGCATCTCGGACATCTTCCGCCCAAACATTTGGGCAGGAAGGGTTACCACACGGCGACGAAGGAGGAGGCGCGGTGCACCATAAAGGTGAAGTCCACCACAAAGGTGAAGGCCCTGGACACGGTCCTGGGCAGGGACGGCGTCACAAAAGCTGGAAAAGGCCACCGTCCAATGGCGGCGAGCTGGCGCTGCAGAGGCGGGACGGGTCCCACGGTGACGCTGCCCTTGGAGCGTAGCTGCAGACNTGCAAAAGTACTTTTACCAACCAAAAGCATCCTACCAAGTCGCAACCAAAACTGAAGCTCCAAGAAAGGAGCACGAAAAAAACATCTTTTTGAGGAGTTTCATCGGTAAGAAAAACATAACTTATGCAGAGGAGTGTTTGATACAAGACAAGAAAAAAGGTGGCGGGTTTGGGAGAAGATGCATAGCATCCCAAGATCTGGGAGAAACTGTATATCACCTCGATCCACTTCGATCTGTCGAGGCCGGGGAGGCCGGGCACAGTGAACCGAACCCGGGAGAAGACAAACACGAGAACTAGAACTCTATGATCGCCTTGGCTCGATATATTCTTGCCCTCATGTAATGCACTCTGACATATGTTCTTGGTCGTGGGCTATGTAGATTACGACTTTGTATAGAGAATCCTTGATAACCAAAACCCCAACAAAGGGCAAGGGCTGCCATGTGAATGTATCAAAAACGTAGTATGCCCTAGTGCATAACGAAAACAAGAAAAGTATCACTGATGCAAACAATGGACGTGCCAAATATAAAAAATAGTAAGTACTTGTACCAACCAAAAACCTAACTAATCAAATAAAACCAAAGCTAGAAAAGAAACATGAAAAAATAACTTTTAAGAGGATTAAGGGCCAAGAAAACAAAACATATGCAGGGGATATTGCATACAAGAAAATAAAGTGGGTAGAAGATTTGGTAGAAGCCGCAAAGCATCTCGAGATCTAGGAGAAGCTACATATCATCTCGAGATCTAAGAGAAGCCGCAAAGCACCTCGATCCACTTTGCATGTCGATATATGGAGGCTAGGCACAACGAACCAAACTCCAGAGAAGCCTCCAGCAATCACCATGGGGCAAGCAGTAAAGAAGGAAGCATCGTACAGGTAACCAGGGTTTTTTTTTTGAGAAGGGGTATCCCCAGCCTGTGCAACGATTGATGCATGCAGCCTTTTATCGCTTTATTAAAAGTATGCTCTTACAAAATGTTACATCATGGGTCACAAAGCGTTGATACATGGATCCACCATCTAAAGAAAAGGGAACATAATTTATCGGAGCAGGAGAAAATCAAGTCGTGGACCACGGCTTCCGCTACGAAGACTGAATACATGCCTTGCTTTAGCGGATCCTAACGGGGCTTTGATACGTCTCAAACGTATCTATAATTTTTGAGTGATTCATGCTAGTTTTGTGATATTGTCACATGTTTTTACTGTCATTTATATCATTTTTATGCATTTTGTCAGACTAACCTATTGACAAGATGCCCAGTGCCAGTTCCCTGTTTTTGCTGTCTTTTTGTTTCAGAAATTTACTTCTGCAAATATTCTCAAAACGCGCTGGAAATTTTTGAGGATTTTTATTTGCCACGACGAAGTACCAGTCCGAAGAAAAGCCGGTGGGGAGGCCCACAGGGCAGAGGCGGCCCCCTGCCACGGCCTAGGGGTGACCCGCGGGTGGGGCCCGCCCCTGCTCCTGGGACCTCACCTCGCGGCCCTCCGACGCCTATAAAATCACATTTGACCTAAAAATGTCGAGGCGGCCATTATTTTCCAGAAACTCGACCCCGACGCGCCGTCACCGAAAACCCTAGTTCGGGGTCCAATCTGAAGCTGATCCCGACACTCTGCCGGAGGGGAGATCGATCCCGGAGGGCTCTTCATCACCATGCCTTCCTCCGGGATGATTTGTGAATAGTCTCACCTTGGACTACGGGTCCATGGCAGTAGCTAGTTGGTAGTCTCTCTCTTGTGCTTCATGTCTTATGATCTTGTGAGCTGCCTAACATGATCAAGATTGATTATTGTAATGATACGTGATGTGTTTGCTGGGATCCGATGGATTATGAAGTTATATTCAGATTGTGCATGATTCTTATATGACTAATTTATGTTCTTGCATGCTCTCTGATGTGCGTAGTTACTTTGGCCAAGTGATTGTGTGTATCTCAAAGAGAGGGTATTTATGCTAGATAGTGGGTTCATGCTCCCTTTTGTTCCTGGGCACGAGTGACAGAAACGTCTAAGGGCGAGGGTGTGCTGTTGCTACTAAGGGTAAAACAGCAGTGTTAATGTCTATTTTGATATTAGTATTGCTTACTTCATGCACTTTACTTAATGCAATTGTCTGTTGCTTGCAACTTAATACCGTTGGGTGACAGGCTGGATAGCGATCCCACGGTGGACTTTTTAGACAAAGACGCAGTTGGACTCAACGGTCTTTGTTCCTTGTCGTGATGCCTCCATAAATATTATCATGTCCTTTTTGTCATAGCTAAATTGGGTTTGTGTCATGATCTTGTCAATTGCCTAGCTGTAATTTGTTCACCCATCACATGCATATTTTATTTACTTGAGAGACTCCACTAGTGAACCCATGGCCCCCGGTCCATCTTTTTACATTGTTTTCAACCTCATTTACTTGCTTTTAATCATCATTATTCCTCTGGTCACTTTTCATATTTTATCTATTTCATCATACAATTAACCGCTTTGTTTTCTGCGAGACCGGAAAGATTGACAACCTTTCCGCCGTTGGGGGCAAAGTATTTTGGTTGAGTGTGTGCAGGTCCACGTCTGTTGAAGGTTAAGCGCCAGAGATATTCAACATTCACCTCATTGTTGATTTAAAAGTCCTACTAGTTCGATAAACCTCGGTTCGTTAAACGAGGGAAAACTGCTACTAGCTACAATTCCGCCTTCGCTTGGGGCACCACCCAACTTATCAATATCCACCATCAAGCAGTTTTCTGGCGCCGTTGCCGGGGACTTTGGAGCTACAGCAAGGGGAGTCTCATACTCTCAATCTCTTTACTTTGTTTTTGTCTTGCTTGCTTTATTTCTCGTTTAGTTTATTTTCCTATTTCAAAATTTTAAAACCCAAAAAAATTAGTGTATTCTTTATTTTCGTTTTGTTAGTATGCTTAGTTATTTACTTGTTCTCAATGGTTAACTTCTTTGAAACTAGATCTTATTGGCAAGGCGGGTTCACGGAGGATCAACAAGAATATTATAAGGAATACCGCTTGTCACAAAAAGGGATACACTTATGGAAAATAATTAATACTCTGAACAATTATGCTAGAGACTTGTGCTTAAATTATGATATATCTTATTGCTGTGATGAGTCTAGTTGTAGCATGAATTTTAAACACCTTCCTTTTCAATGTACTGGTAATGATAATGAAACCGTAGCATCTTATGCTAAGGGAAACTATGATTTTTATGATGTGGAACCTATTGAAGAATTTATTGCGTGGAAGGGTGCTTATGAAATTTCTTCTTTGATTGAAAATGATGATGATGCTCCTTATAAATCTGAAAGTTTTGTTATACTTAAATATTGCATGGATAATTACAAAGATGAAAATTGTTATATTACTGAATGTCTTAAGGGTCTATCTCCCCCAGAAGAAGAGACTAATGCCGTGCAGGAGCCTATGGAAGAAGAAATTGTTGAAACTGGAAGCTCATTGGATGAAAACGAGGAGGAGAGTAACGAACAAGAGGAGGAAGAATGGAGTAGCTACCCATCTCTACCTTCTAATGAGAGTAACTCTCTAACTCATACATTATTTGATTGTCCTCCTTCCTTACAAAAGGAGAATGAATGCTATGATCCCATTGATTCATTTGAAACATCCCTTTTTGATAAAAATCTTATGATAATCCTCTATTTGCTACAACCAATGAGATGCATGATAATGAAGAGTTGTGCTTACAAAGTCTATATGATAAAGCTCTTGATGATGGTCCTATATTACTTGATGATAAAAATTATAATGCTATTGAAAGTGGGTTTAATCCCACTATTTTTGAGATGGAACGAAATTGTGTGCTTGAAGATCATGAAAAGCCTGTTTTAAGTGATAATTATATTATTGAGTTTGTTCATGATGCTACTGAAAATTATTATGAGAGAGGAAAATATGGTTGTCGGAGTTCTCATGTCACTAAAACACCTCTCTTTATGCTAAAAGTTTTGAAGTTACACTTGCTTTACCTTCCTATGCTTAATGATTTGTGCTCCATTGATTTATTTTCTTATAAAATGCCTATGCATAGGAAGAGAGTAAGACTTAAATGTGTTTTATAATTCCCTCATGATGCTCTCCCTTGCGTTTCAATACTTATTCTTATGTGAGCATCATTGAAAATACTGAGCCTAGCTAAAAGGCGTTAAAAAAAAGCGCTTGTTGGGAGGCAGCCCATCTTTTATTTTCAGTTTGCTTTTTGATTTTCTTGAGTCATGAAGTTATTACCTCTGTAGCAACTTCATTGTATCTTTTTCTTTTGGTTTTTTGTGCCAAGTTTAGCCTCTAATGCATTGAAAGTGCAAGGTATTGTGTTGATGTCCAAAAACAGATTCTGTGCGCCTGTTGCACGAAAATCCTAAAATCGCCAGAATTTT
Organism: Puccinellia tenuiflora; assembly: GCA_012064385.1. Taxonomy (NCBI): domain Eukaryota; kingdom Viridiplantae; phylum Streptophyta; class Magnoliopsida; order Poales; family Poaceae; genus Puccinellia; species Puccinellia tenuiflora. Next base: position 274,712 of record QRDG01002046.1, read on the forward strand.
ATATTTTTTTTACGACAAGCCTGATGCTTTTATCTATCTTTCGTTAGTTTTAAGTTTTTTTATTTGAGCTGCAGAAGTGTCTCGAAAAATTCGATCTTTACAGACTGTTCAGATTTTGACAGATTCTGCTTTTATTTTGCATTTGTCTCTTTACCATCGTCATATGTGATACTCTAGGGGTAGAGTGCCACATTGAGGCTTAGTAAATAGTAGCTAATGTCCAATGAAGTTTGTTTGCAATTTGTCATGAGTTGAACACATGTGCATTTTAATTTATGAGCACTAACCCTCTAATCAAATTATGAGAAGTTTTGTGTGAAGGGAGTTTTTAAGTTCCAAAGGAGAGGAATATGAAGAAATCGAGGATGGATCAGAGCTCAAGCTTGGGGATGCCCCATGGCACCCCCTCTGAATATCAAGAACTATCAAGAGTCAAAGCTTGGGGATGCCCAAGGCATCCCCTCATCTTCATCGACTATCATAAGGTCGTCTTCGTTGAACTTCGTTTTTATCACTTTACATATTATGTGCTATGCTTGGAGCGTCTTTTTACTTTCAGTTTTGTTTGTTTGTTTGCTGGTCATATCTTTGTTGGATCCTAACTTTATTTGTGTGGGAGAGAGACACGCTCCGCTTTTTCATTTGAATACTCCTTTGCTTCACTTATATCTTTTTGAGTATTCTCAGCTACTGTCTGTTTTCTAGTAAGCTCTCGCTTTTAGCTTTTATCTTGTTTAGAGCTGCTAGTTGTTAAGTTAAACTCTCTTGTTCTTCACTTATATTTGTTGGAGATTTGTTTTTGAAAAATTACTTGAATTGTCAATGCGACAAAATGCTATTTGTGTGATGATAGAATAAAATGAAAAAGCCTGCATAGTTTTGTAGATCATGGTGTGGATACTTGATGCTTATCAATTGTTTTGAGATGTTAAGTTGAATGCTTAAACTTGCTGGTTATTTGAGTGGAATTGATTAGTAAAGAAATATGGTTAAAAGCTTGAAATTGTGTGGTTTTTCACAGTTGTTAGTTCATAGTGCTAATCTTTCCATCAAAAGAATTGTTTGGTCAACAAGGGAGACGGTGTAGAGTTTTTATGGTTATGACCGGTAGATGTCTTATGTTGTTCTGTTACCGGTTATTGATAGATGTTTGTTTCAAATACCTTTTTTGCTAAGCCTAAAAATTCGTACTGAGTGTATGGTTCACTCGTGCATCCAATCCCCAAAGCCAAACTTTCTTGCCAGCTGAATCCACCATATCTACCTATGCATGGTATTTCTTACCATTCCAAATGTGCTACCTTAAAAAATTCAAAATACTTCTTCTGTGTGCCTCTGTTTTTAAGCTCATGAGGGAGCAGTAGAGAGCTAGATATAACTTGTGACAAGCGAGGTCATTTCCCCCCTTTCATCCGGTGTCGATGGATTACGTCTACACTTGAATCAACCCGAGAGCAGCTTAAGCAAAATATAAATATAACCCACCAATTCTCCTCCGCGCAATGCAAATCTGAGAAATCAGCCCAAACATTGGACAGTGGTGAAACCAAGGAGAAAGAGGAGCGTACTCGCTCTTCTAAGAACCAGCTGCTCTCACAAGTCTAAAAAACCTTGCTTGTCATGAGGGACTAGATAGTTTCTCTGTTGTGAAGTCGTTGACGAAAGCATGCATGCCTCAAAATAATTTTACTTATGTTTTAAAAAACTAAAAAGCTCTAGCACATGACTAATCCCTGCTTCCCTTTGCGAAGAGCCTATATTTTACTTCTAATGTTGAGTCAGTTTTCCCCTTTTCCTTCTATCTCCACAAAAGCAAACATCTAGCATTGACCCTGGGTAACGTTGAGCATATTACATTATCGAGATTAAACATGAATCTTTATATTGACTTTATCTATAAGATAAGCCGTTGGAAGTTGAAGCTCTTTGCTAATGCTTACATCTTCCTTTGTGTTGATTCTCAAACACTTTTGTCATGGAATTATTAACCTTGTGAATTATTCAAATATGTTGATCACATTGTTTTCATGTCTTTGACATACTATTTATGAAAGGTTTTGCTTGGATCATTCAACTTGTTTATTCATTACTTTCTTGCTATCAAATAGACAATTGTTTTGTATCTCTTCATTCATATCTTTGATTTGCATTACTATCTTGATCAAGAATGTTTTGGTTGCATGTCTCATCAAAAATTATTTGTTATCACTTACCTACTCGAGGACGAGTAGAAGTTAAGCTTGGGGATGCTGATACGTCTCAAACGTATATATAATTTTTGAGTGATCCATGCTAGTTTTGTGACATTGTCACATGTTTTTACTGTCATTTATATCATTTTTATGCATTTTGTCGGACTAACCTATTGACAAGATGCCCAGTGCCAGTTCCTTGTTTTTGCTGTCTTTTTGTTTCAAAATTTTACTTCTGAAAATATTCTCGGAACGTGCTGGAAATTTTTGAGGATTTTTTATTTGCCACGACGAAGTACCAGTCCGAAGGAGAGCCGGAGGAGAGGCCCATAGGGCAGAGGCGGCCACCTGCCGCGGCCTAGGGGTGACCCGCGGGTGGGGCCCGCCCCTGCTCCTGGGACCTCATCTCGCGGCCCTCCAATGCCTATAAAATCACATTTGACTAAAAACGTCGAGGCGGCCATTATTTTCCAGAAACTCGACCCCGACGCGCCGTCATCGAAAACCCTAGTTCGGGGTCCAATCTGAAGCTGATCCCGACACTCTGCCGGAGGGGAGATCGATCCCGGAGGGCTCTTCATCACCATGCCTTCCTCCGGGATGATTTGTGAGTGTTCTCACCTTGGACTATGGGTCCATGGCAGTAGCTAGTTGGTAGTCTCTCTCTTGTGCTTCATGTCTTATGATCTTGTGAGCTGCCTAACATGATCAAGATCGATTATTGTAATGATACGTGATGTGTTTGCTGGGATCCGATGGATTATGAAGTTATGTTCAGATTGTGCATGATTCTTATATGAGTAATTTATGTTCTTGCATGCTCTCCGATGTGTGTAGTTACTTTGGCCAAGTGATTGTGTGTATCTCAAAGAGAGGGTATTTATGCTAGATAGTGGGTTCATGCTCCCTTTTGTTCCTGGGCACGAGTGACAGAAACGTCTAAGGGTGAGGGTGTGTTGTTGCTACTAAGGGTAAAACAGCAGTGTTAATGTCTATTTTGATATTAGTATTGCTTACTTCATGCACTTTACTCAATGCAATTGTCTGTTGCTTGCAACTTAATACCGTTGGGTGATAGGCTGGATAGCGATCCCACGGTGGACTTTTTAGACAAAGACGCAGTTGGACTCAACGGTCTTTGTTCCTTGTCGTGATGCCTCCATAAATATTATCATGTCCTTTTTGTCATAGGTAAATTGGGTTTGTGTCATGATCTTGTCAATTGCCTAGCTGTAATTCGTTCACCCATCACATGCATATTTTATTTACTTGAGAGACTCCACTAGTGAACCCATGGCCCCCGGTCCATCTTTTTACATTGTTTTCAACCTCATTTACTTGCTTTTAATCATCATTATTCCTCTGGTCACTTTTCATATTTTATCTATTTCATCATACAATTAACCGCTTTGTTTTCTGCGAGACCGGAAAGATTGACAACCTTTCCACCGTTGGGGGCAAAGTATTTTGGTTGAGTGTGTGCAGGTCCACGTCTGTTGAAGGTTAAGCGCCAGAGATCTTCAACATTCACCTCGTTGTTGATTTAAAAGTCCTACTAGTTCGATAAACCTCGGTTCTAAACGAGGGAAAACTGCTACTAGCTACAATTCCGCCTTCGCTTGGGGCACTACCCAACTTATGAATATCCACCATCAGGCTTCCTTCCTAGCAGCGTATGGGCTACAAATGACATAATGCTGAAAAGCGAAGATGATAGGTAGTCACCTACCACGGGGATGCAACACTATTATTGAGGGTGAAATGCCCCTCCCTCACCTCATCGACTATCAAGGTTATCAGATGTGGGAGAGAGACAATGCGAAGTTGGAGGAGCCGCCAGAGAGGATAGAGAATAAGCATAAGGAGAAAGGGAGTTATCATGTGACAGGAGTTGAACTTTTTTTTTGAAATGGGGAGCGTACCCCAGCCTCTGCACCAATCGATGCACACAACCTCATTTATTCCGAAGTTCAGAAGTGTGTAATAAAAAGTTTACAACTCATGGATCGCTTAAAGTGTATACAAATATCAGCCAGTGAAAGATCAAGAGAACATAGCGCCTATGCATATGGTAAGCATTTAGCAAGCCGCCTGCCACCCCGATTGTAGATATCCCGAGCGACCGTCTCCAGAGTGGAACAACCGAAATCCATAGACGCTCGATGCGCCTCCGGCAGTTGGGAAGACCACTCGTGGATCAGATGAGTAGCCGTAAGGATGACCTGTAAAAAATTAGTAGTGGCACGTTTGTTAAAAATAATATCATTTTGACAGTTCCACAAAGACCAAACTAAGGTGCACACTCCCACATGGATTTAGCGCTTTAGTCTTCTTCTCTATCCCATTAAGCCAATTGCCAAACATATTCGACACATTGGATGGTGGAGTAATATTAAAAGCATAGTGGATTACTTTCCAAATACAATGTGTAAATGGGCATGCAAAAAAAAAGTGTTCTATAGATTCCTCTGAATCGCAAAAAGCACATTTTTTTTACATCCATTCCATTGTATCTTTGCTAAATTATCCTTACTTAAGATGACTTTATTGTAAAGGAACCACATGAAAATCCGTATTTCAGTGGTACCTTTATTTTCCAAATATACTTCTTGAGGAAAATTGTGTGACCATTTATAAAATCTGCATACAAGGATTTTACCGTAAAAGTTCCGGATGCATTGAGTTTCCACACAAACTTGTCCTCTTCCTATGATAAGTTTTTGTACATTAGTCTCGCCAATGTAGCCAAGCATCCTTTTTGTTTCCCGAAAGCGTTCGTCGGAATTTAATATTTAAGGGAATATGAGCTAGAACGTCCGCTACCAAAACATTTTTTTGTGACGGACCACATTATAAAGTAGAGGGTATTGGTCAGCTAGTGGGGCGTCCCCCTGCCACGTATCTTCCCTAAACCGGGTAGACTGACCATTGCCAACTGTGAAAGAACCTCTGATAAAGAAATCGTCTTTCACTCTCATCAGGCCCTTCCAAAATTGAGAATCTGTGGGTTTAGTTTTCACCTGAGACAATGTTTTGTGCTTTAGATTTTTATTTTGAATTAATTCTTGCCACATCCCTTCCTCATTAAGAAGTTTGAACAACCACTTACTCAGAAGACACCTCTTCTTAATATCCAGAACTTCGATACCTAAGCCGTCTTGATCTTTAGGTCTACAAATAATATTCCATTTTGTTAATCGGTACTTTTGTTTGTGTTGATCGCTTTGCGAGAAAAATCGTGACCGAAAGAAATCCAACCTCTTGAGGACCCCTTTAGGTATCTCAAGGAAGGATAACATAAAAATTAGGCAAGCTAGTAAGTACAGAGTTAATGAGCACTAGTCTATCTCCGTATGAGAGTAGCTTACCTTGCCAACATCCTAATTTATTTTCAAAACGGTTTTCAACAGGATTCCATTCTCTGTTTAAAAGTTTTCTGTGATGAATTGGGATTCCTAGGTATCTAAAAGGAAGAGCCCCCATCTCACATCCAAAAATTTATGTATATTGATCTTGCAATTCATTTGCTTTGCCAAAACAGAAAATCTCGCTTTTATGAAAATTTATCTTAAGCCCCGATAGCTGCTCAAAAATGCATAAAATTGGTTTCATATGCATGGCTTTTTCGGGGTCATTCTGATGGGGTCGTTGCATAGAAAACAAAAATTTTCCTACGCAGCAAGCGGAATAAACCCCAAGGATCTAGATCTATTAGACGAAGGTAGCGAAGATGAGATCCAATCTCTTACCCTTGAAGATCAACAAACGCGTTTTGTCGGTGCAGGGGTTGGCTAGTCGATCCCCGCAACTAGACTCATCTAGTCGCGAGGAGATGTATTTCCTCGAAGTCCAATTCGATGAAGTGCCACGACGGGCAGCACCTCCGCGGTATCCACACGTACGGCTCGATGTAGATCTCCTCCTTCTTGATCCCGCAAGCAAGGTGGAGATGGCTAGATGGATCTCGGCACCACGACGGTTGCGGTGGCGTTGATGGTGTAGTCTCCACGAGCAGGGCTTCGCCAAGCCAAGCGAGAGGAGAGGGAGAGGAGGAGGTGCAGCAGCAGCCCTACATCTAGGGGTGGTGCGGCAAGGCCATGGAGGTGGTGGTGGCGGCAGCCCTCCGGGGAGAGAGGTGGCGCCATGAGGAGGTAGTGCGGCAAGGGAGGGGGGTGTGGCGGCTAGGGCACCAAGGGGAGCACCCATGGGGTGCGGCAGCCCCTCCCCTGCCCCTCCTTATATAGGAGGCCAGGGGGGCTGCGCCCCTCTCCCTTCTAGGGCCGGCGGCTGGGGGGGCTTGGCCCCCAAGTTAACCCCTTAGGGTTTTTGGGGCGCCCCCCCTCTTTTGGGCCCCTTTGACCAACTTGGCCCATGTGGGTCTAGGGCTGGTGCGGCCAGCCCACTAGGGTTGCTGCACCACCCTTTGGCCCATGTGGGTCCATACAATATGGGCCCCACTTCTAGACTCTTCTAGAACCTTCTGGAACCTTCCGGTACCCCGCTGAAATATTCCGGAACTTTTCCGATACCTCCGGAAACCACTTTCCTTATATGAATCTTATTCTCCGGACCACTCCGGAACTCCTCGTGACGTCCGGGATCCCATCCGAGACTCCGAATCACCATTCGATCATTCCATCAAAATATCTCATCGCTAACCCTAGCTACATCGGAGCGTTAAGTGTGTGACCCTACGGGTTCGAGAACATGCAGACATGATCATATCAATAATCAATAGCGGGACCGGGATGCCCATATTGACTCCCACATATTCAACGAAGTTCTTTATCGATTGAACCACGATGCCGGAGATTCTTAATCTCATATACGATTCCCTTTGTCTCACCGATATTTAATTTGCCCGAGATTCGATCGTCGATATCCCCATATCTAGTTTCATCTCGTTACCTGGCAAATTCTCTTTACTCGTCCATAATATAGGATCACCGTGATTACCACTTAATCACATGGTTGCAACCTTTCTGATGCTATATTACCGAGAGGGCCCAGAGATATCTTTTCCGTCACAAGGAAGGACAAATCCCAGTCTTGATTCATGTCACCCAACAAATACCATCGGAGATACCTGAAAGCCACCTTTATAATCACCCAGTTACGAAGTGACGTTTGATGTCCACAAAGTATTCCTCCGGTAAACGGGAGTGACATAATCTCATGGTCTAAGGAAACTATACTTGGCATACTAAAAGTGTTGGCAATAAAACTGTTGTGACACGATCAATTGCAACTCTTTATTATCGGGTCTTGTCCATCACATCATTACTCCTAATGATATGACTCCGTTATCAAGTGACTGTAACAAGTCCATGGTTAGGAAACTCTAACCATCTCTTGACTAACGAACTAGTCCGGTAGAGGCTTACTAGGGACACCTGTTTGTTTATATTCCACACATGTATTATGTTTCCGGTTAATACAATTATAGCATGGATAATAAACTATTATCATAAACATGAATATGCTAATAAACCATTTTATTATTGCCTCTAGGGCATATTCCCAACACATTCTCCATAAACAAAATAGTGTCATCTCCATATTGTTGTATGGAAACCCCTCCCTCAACGAGATGAGGGATGAGATAGCCAATTTGACCATCCTCCTTTGCCCGTGCAATAAGGATAGCTAGCATATCTGCCACAATATTAAAAAGCATTGGGGAGAGGGGATCCCCCTGTCTCAGGCCTTTACGGGTTTGGAAATAGTGACCAATGTCGTCATTGACACGTATTCCAACTGATCCTCCCTGGACAAAATTTGCAACAAGGTCGCACCATTTCTTATCAAAGCCTTTCATACGCAACGTTTGCTGTAAGAAAGGCCATTTTACTTTGTCGTACACCTTTTCAAAATCTATTTTAAAGAGCACTCCATTCTTTCGATGAAGCTCATGGATCGTCTCATGAAGGACCACTACACCCTCAAGGATATGTCTTCCTGGCGTAAAGGCAGTTTGGGTGGGTCTGCTTACTTTATTCGCAATCTCAGTAATACGGCTCGTACCTACTTTTGTGAAAATCTTAAAACCCACATTTAATAAAAAAAAATAGGCCTATATTGTTGAATCTGAATGGCCTCCTTCTTAGGTATAAGGGTAATCACCCCAAAGTTAAGTTTGTAAAGCGGCAGCCCTCCATGTTGCAGCTGCAAAAACATTGCCATAAGATCCTTTCTAATGATGTCCCAAAAGGATTTATAAAATTCAGCTGGGAACCCGTATGGTCCCGGTGCTTTAGTATATTCCATTTGATCAATAGCTTCAGAAATTTCATCTTCCTTGAAGCCATCAATAAGTATCTGGTTTTCTTCTACAGATAATTGTGGTATATCCATCTAAAGAAAAAGTATTTTGGACCGGTGCCCCAAATAACTTTTTGTAATATTCAGTAATGTAAGTTTTAAGATTTCATCTCCTACAATTGTTCCCTCGTCGTGTTCTATTATGTGTTTTAAAATCTTCTTCGATCGATATGGCTCACCTTGGCGCGAGAGACTCACACTAGTTACTAGTAGGGAAAAGCCTACTAGTGGCGCACAGTTTTATGCTACCGGTGGCGCACACGTGTACGCCACTATGCTTACGTCACTGGCAAGTGGCTACTAGTGGTGCACTTGGCTTGTATGCCATTAGTATATACTAGTGGTGTGCGGCCGTGGGACAGGGTCACGTCGGCGTCCTCTGACCCGACACATGGTACGGATAGCCATCAGATCCGGATCCTGCATGAGACACCTCACGAACGGGTTGGACTTGACGCCGTGCGATCAGCTGCTCAGCTAGACGGTTCTTCCTCTCCTCGGCCATGGTGGCCATCCCGATTCCTCTGTCGCGAGCTGCTCCACGTACTTGTGATCATGTGGAAAGGTGAGCACGGCACGAGCCATGTACTCGTGATCGTGTGGAAAGGTGAGCACGGCACGAGCCCCCAACTCCAGGGTCGGCCAGTGGCCAATCCAACGTTTTACGCCCATGAATATGGAGCTACCCCCCCCCCCCCCCCCCCAACCCCAACAATGTTTTGCCTCTCACATTGTTCCTCTCTCACACACCACGAAACCTAGTAGGCGCCATGTCGTGCTGAAAGAAGCTAATTAAAACAAAATAAGAAACTATTTTTATCCACATTACATTAATACACTAACATCTAAAATATCTACATTATCCAATTTTATCTACGTTACACTAATATCTACATTATCCAATTTATCTATATTACACTAATACACTAATATCTACAATATCAACATTATCCAATTTATTATCTACATTACAATTATACATTAATATCTACAATATTTACATTATCCAGTTTATCTACATTACACTAATATCACTACATCTAAATCTAAATAAATAATAAAAAACAAAGAGAGGCTCACCGACAGAGTCGGTGGACGGCGGCGCGACGGATCGAGGGGGAGGTGGCGGACGACGGCGTGACGGGCGGTGGTGGGTGATGATGGGATCGTGGAGGAGTGGCGTACGACGGCACGACAGATCCTGGTGGTGGCGGCACGACGGGCGGGTGACGAGGGTTGGGGAGGAGGGGGGAGCGGGCGGCGGCGCGATGGGCGGACGGTTGGCGGTGGCGCGACGGGAGTGGTGGAGTTGATGGATCGAGTGGAATGGTGGGGGTTGGAGTACCTGGCCGCACCGCAAGTCACCCGGACCATACACACCGGTGGCGTACAGATATACCCGTACGTCATCAAATATAGCGGTGGCACACTCTATATATGTGCCACTAGTAATATTATACCTATAAGCTATTCCCTACTAGTGTCAAGCCCACGTTTTATTTCAGAATTGGGAGAAATTTTAGATGTACCCGCATAATCCATAGTGAGATTATATCGAAAAGCTACTGCTAGGTTCAGTGGCTAACCATAGATACCGAACGATTGCTTTCTAATCGGTGGGAAGCGAAATAGAGCGTAGGAGAGGTTGTGTCCTCTATGGATCACACTTTATTGGGGGTAAAGAGTGCTCCTCTTGGCGCATGAAATTCGATCCCATAGTAAGCGGTAACAGCCTAACAGGTGGAAATTTTTGGATGAATCCATGCATGGTGAGAAACTTGTATCGAAAAAACTATTAGTAGATTCGTTGGCTTTGTCTTAGAAGATAGAAGAGTAGACCACTCCATATTATGGCGTCACCTCTCTTTCAACGGTTCATATTCCTTAAATGACAAAATATTTATTAACTTGACAACAACCTAATATGATGGTTTCATATGAGAAGGGTCGATTTGCTCCCTATGTAATCTATCTATATCTCTTATAAAGTAAAACCTCACTAATATGCATTAATTATTTTTGTGTGAATTCCACCTTTTACCCCTTGTTTGTGTTTGTGACATGAGTTACCCCATTTTATTTTTTGCCATATTTTATCCTCTACTTGTAACATTGTGTCAATTTTTACTCTTTTTAACCATTTGTCTCCGTTCTTGACAGATTGCACCCACCACCTAGCCTACGTGTACGTTGAATCACCAAACTAGTTTGGAGGCGTAAACCAAAGTTTTGTTTTCTTTGCTAATCAGCCGACCAGACTGAGCCCTCGTCCAAATCCAAACCCAGCCGCGAACACATACTGATTAATCCGACTTGACTTACCATCCAGATTGATACATGCGCACATGTGAAAGAAAGGCGTACTATTTATGCTGATTCTCAATCCTTTGTTTTAGGGTAAAGCAATGGCGACGAGTGGAGACAACGATGGCGGTCACGAGCGGCGTGATGGGGATGCGTATGGATCTGGGTCACTAGGTCAATAGGTGAGTACTGAAAGTGATTGGCTGAATTATCCAAGTAACAAAAAAATAATCTATGCGTCTGAGGTGGCTGGGTGATTGAGCATCCACGTAGGTAGCATTGTTAGTGGGTCCGATCAGTCAGGAAATGGTATAAATGGTTAAAAAGGTAAAACTTGACACATTGTTACAAGTATAGGGTAAAACATGGCACAAAAATTTAGATGGGGTAAATCGTGTCACAAAATCACAAACAGGGGGTAAAAAGTGGAATCTACATATATCCTCAACATACAAACTATCCACCTCATATATCCTCTTAACCAATAAATTATCCATGTCATCTTCACTAATATTTATTAATCAATACATGCAATCTACATATCATCCATTTATTAAACCATCCAATTGTTCATATTAATAATTTATAATACACACTCATCTCATGTCTAATAAAATTAGTATCTCAAGTATGATCAACTGAATTTTGCATATTCATTTGGACAATTTAATATATCATAATTGGTATACGCTTTTATTTACATAATATAGTTTCTAAAGGGATCCCGCTGCAACGTGCGAGGTATCCTTCTAGTTCATATAATTTCTTAAAGCATTTATAGGAGCTATATCAGGGTAACTCCCCATTTTGAAAAAACAATATGAATTATATATATTGTTTTCATATTGTGCATCGACTCTGTGCCCCAAGCAGGAAATCCGGTTGTTGACGGACTTCAACAATAGAGATTGTCATTATGGGTAAAAAATGAGAAATTTTCAAAAATTTCTTGTATCAAAAAAGAAAACTTCAAACCTCAAGGTAAGCTCGAACTGAATCTAATAATGGTTAGAAATTATAAAAATCTTATGAAATAGTATTCGGAGTTTCCGAAAAAAATTGTGTTTCGATGATGGCACATGGAATATTTGTATTTCCAAATGTTTGAAACACTCACTCCTATGATGAATTTGTGTTCTTATCTTGACCCATTTTGCATCTCAACTCCATCAAAAATAAGTTTGGAGATGATTTCTTACGACGCTACGCCGAGAAATAAGTGAGTTTAATCCATGTTTGCATTTGCAATTTTTTGAATTTTACATATAACACCCCAATTTATATACTTGAATTAACATATATAGGAATTACACTTGATAATTAACCATTTGATTTTGTCTAGTTTGGCTTACGGTCCAAATCGTAATTATGTATTAATTAAATTAATATAATCGGTAAAAGGCGGCAAAATGAAATAAAAAACTGTTGATCTAGAGTCTTAGACGGTATGGGTTGACGCAAACTGAAGCCGAGTAGTACTGAAGTCATCTCTTTCCGAGATACGACCAGGGTCGGGGTCCTAATAGTAACAGGCAAGCAGCGACAATATAAAAGGCAATGTGGCAGCCTTGCGAAAATCATGAGCTCACGTAGCCGGTGACAGGAGAGACGACGAGGATGGACATGAAGGAGGACCGCATCAGCCTCCTCCCAGACTGCGTGCTGGGCAGCATCGTGTCCCTCCTCCCCGTCAAGAACGCGGCTGCCACCATGGCGCTATCCCGCCGCTGGCGGCCTCTCTGGCCTTCGCTACCGCTCGAGCTCGACGTCGACGACCACTCCCCCGGCACCGGGCAGCTGATCTCGGGCGCCCTATCCTCGCACGGCGCCGGTACCGTTCCTATCCGCCGCTTCCGCGCGGACACCCTCAAAGACGAAACGACCCGCCCGTGGCTGCAGGCTCTAGAAGGGAGGCGCGTCGACGGCAGCCTCGTCATCCGGTTCGCTCCCGACGGCCCATGGCCGGTGCTTCCTCCGTACCTCCTGCGAGCCAGCACCGGCGGTGGCACCGGCGCCGCGCTCCGCCGTCTCGAGCTCGGCTGGTGCGCCCTCCACCCCCGCACGACCGACGGGACGCCCAACTTCCCTAGTTTGGTCTCCCTGCGCCTGTCCTCCGTGGTGATCCGCGAGGCGGCTCTGCACCGCCTGATCGCTGGCTGCCCGTCGCTGCGGGAGCTGCGCCTCGTCGGGGTCCAAGAGCTCCGCCGCTTCGTCCCAATTTCCAACACCCTCCTGCAGGTCACCATCGGATCGCCGCACGTCCCGATCCAGGAGATCTCCTTCAGAGGCACACCCAATCTCCAGAGCCTCCACCTCTGGCGTGTCAATATTTGGGAGCTGTATCCCCTCATCATCAATCAAGCTGCCATGCCCTGTAAACCCAGGACATCAGTTGGCATTGCACTTCCCACTCTGGACTCGCCTTTTTTCACGATTATGCCTAAGGTACGGCTCTCTCTCTATTGTTTTCATATACTTTGATTCAAGCTTAGGTGCAATGATTCTCTGACAAAGTTTAAAACTTTTTTGATACTTAATTTGATGCAGAGGTCGATCCCCATCGTAACGACACTCATTCTTGACATGAAATTCAGTGATAGCGAGGAACTGAGGAAGGCGGCACACATGTTAAGCTTATTCCCGAATTTGCGGAATCTTCGTATCTGGGTAGTCAATTTACTCTCATTTTCTGATATATGCATATTATACGATTTATTTACTGTAACTTTTAATCATGGCTAATTAATTTTCTCGTGACTCTCTGCTACATGCAGTGTTACAACTTCTTCCCCTCAAATGAGGATAAAAATGCACCTGGGCAGTGCCAGTTACCAGCAGCTGATACGATCATCTGCCTCAATAATAAACATCTAAAAAATGTGAGATTGGAAGAGTATTGTGGGACCAATGCGGAGGTAGAATTTGCGAGGTCCATTGTGGCTGGAGCAAAAGGTCTAGCCACCATGCAGATATTCCATCATGCTGCAGCTAACTGGAACCACGACAATATCAATTATCACAAAGACCTGTTATGCAGAGGTGGTAAAGCCTCTTCGAAAGCTCGAGTAAGCTTTCACAAGAGCAACAACAATCAGACAAGTTTAAGAAAAGCTTATAGTTCTGTGCACAGAGTTCCTATTGTTTGATTCCCCTTCTATCTGTAAGCATGTACCTACTGTGACGTTGTATCAGGAATAACATATTATTACAGATGTAGTGCAACATTATGTAATTTTCATTGGAGCTATTTTACATCCGGTTGTAGAATATTATTAATCTACAATCAGTTATGCGCTTCTAACGAAAAAACATTGAAATGCTCACTCAAACACACGAAGATTTTACATTAATTTTGACGTAGTTTTTGAATCGTTTAATGTAATTTGACAAATGATATAGCGTTGAAAAATTACTGAAATTAAGCAAAAAAAAAATATTTTATCTTTTCAACATTGGTACGGTTTTAAACTAATTTTGAAAATACTCAAATATGTGAAAGATCACATCGAATGTATTTTGTGAATATTTATCAACTTTTTTTTGGAATGTTGCAAATGATATACAGTTGGATAGCTGGTGTTTCACGAGAGTTGCGAGATCAAATTGACAAGTTAGACAATTTGATTCGTCGTTTGATGCATTACTTAATGAAATTAGACTAGTATTACACAAAGGACGCTATAGTAGCCAGGGAGTCCTAGAGCACGTCGTTGAGATCAATCCCATTACATCGAATGGACACCACCAAGGTTTTTTGGAAGTTAGTCTCTAAACTGGTGACCTCACCGAAGCGGAGAGAATAGTGTAGATATTTTGGATATCCTCCTTGTGGGGGGGGGGGGGGGGGGGGGGGGTGGCCAGAAAGACAGCCGCATCATCGACGTGTTAAGAGGTTTGAAGCATGGTTCCTCTACCTCGAATCTTCTGGAGGAGAAGCTCATGGCTAGTGGCAAGGTCAAGGATTTGTTGGAGAGGGTCAACGGCGAGGACGAAGAGTAGCAGGGAGAGCGGATCCTTGCCAAAGGCTGCCTTATGGGGTAGTCGGGCACCCCGTTGAGGTGCACCCGTGAGTAGGTGGAGCTAAGCAAGGGGGCTATCCAATCTCAAAATTAGGGGGGGGGGGGGGGGGGGGGAACCATGTCTTTTGAGCAACTCCAAAATGAAATCCGAACTTTCGAAGTCAAAATCCTTGCGAATGTCAAGCCTGGAGAGTAGAGACGAAAATTTTCTCTTGTGCAAACGCCGGGTAAGGTTGCGAACGTACATGGAGTTGTCATGAATCCTCCTTTTTTTGTGAAGGCACTTTGGAGATTGGATAGAAGGTCGTTCATGAGGGGGGCAAGCCTCAAAGAAAGCATATTGGTAATAATTTTTGCAGTGGCGTGAATGAGGCTAATAGGCCTATCTTTCTTTGGAGCATAATGTTAACCAAGTTGACCCATTGGAGGTTTGCCACATGAAGGGTGTTGAAGTGGTGGATCACATGCATTAAGTCTACTTTGATGGTGTCCCAACATTTTTTTGAAAAAGGCACCGATAAAACCGCCGGCCCCCGGAACTTTATCGGAGGGCATTCGGCTGATCACACATTTCACCTCCTCCTCCATAAAAGGGGTATCGGTTCCCTCCAAGTCCACTTGGGATGTGTGTACTCCTCTAACAGACTAATTTCTACTATATTGCAATTTTCAGAGAGTCCGTACTGCTCAAACTGAAAGAGTGCACCCCCTGGTATGATTGCTTGTACTTCTCTAATGAAAAGCTTGTATTGCTCATCGACTGAATCAGATCAAGACAAGCTGCGAAATTTACAAACAAGAAAGTTCAAAAGGAAAAAAAAACACCGAATGGCATGTGCAGCTACAATACTGCTCTCTCCCTACCTTTTCAGAGCTGCACACAAATGGAATCAGGGGAAATTTTTTGAGGTAAGAAAATGATCTAATACTGAACCAGAACTGTCAGTATTAATGACTAAAGCAGACATAAGTAAATAAACATAACTAAAACTGAATGCCTCGTAGCAATATTTCAGTGAACATTTGCTGTGCAAAGACATATGATGTATCCGAACCATGAAATCTAGAGGCAAACAAAAAACAACTAATAGCCGAACAAAGACACTATGATACAGGGATAAACAATCAAATCCTAGACTAAAGTGTGACCACCAAAGAGATTAGTTCTCCTTTGGGCATAAGTACAAGCAGATGGTGGGCACAGGTGCATTGCCTGATCGAACTGAGAGATGAGTGAGGTAATTGGTGCAAGAGGCGTGGGCAATTTCAATAGCTCTCAACCTACTGCATCAGAGAAGTGGTTTGCCGTCAACAGCAGCCTATTTCGCAGAGTTGTCATAGTCACAGCTAGAAGTAATCAAGAAACAGAAGTACAAACAGTTGAGGTCAAAATATACTTCCAATCCGCTTTGCATGCGAGTCACCGGCAGGTCAGCGCAATCACTGGGGAAGACGCGCCGCTCTGCCGCTGCCGTAGAACCTGCTGGGACTGGTTACAGTTGTCGTAGAATATCTGTACTGCCCGGCACATACATGTGCATTTTCGGAGTTCACTTCTTGCTCACATACATACAAAAAGAAGTACAAATTCATAATTCCTGGCAGTACACATAGATGCTCAATCCTTGTAGATATATCAACAAACAATTGAAGCGCACTATATCTCAACAGCAAAATTCAATACAGCCGTAATCTTTACAGTATTGGCCAGCCCACGAGTGTTGCTTCTGCTGCATATTCTTCAGCAAACAAACATACCAAACTGTTGGAAGAATCATGGAAAAATTGCTACAAAGAGTTGTTTATTTTGTGCACCTTTACTTGTTCAGACTGAGAATCCAAAATTCAGTCTGTGTGTAGGGGTTTTCAAGACGGTTTTGGACTCCACAACCGGGTTTTAACACCCCTGATCATGTGTCATAGCCATCTGCTGAAAACCAACTCTCACAACACATTATGACACAAACAGAGATGAATGCTCAGCAGAAAACTTGGTCTCCTCCGGCAGGAAGTCAAGGAGGACAGACTCAGAAGGTCTAAAAACTCAGGCAGCAGCAGGACAAATGTCAAGATCCAGAATCAAGTATCAACCATTAGTACCTTAGCCATATAGTACAATATCATTCCATCACACTCTACAAGTGTTACAGACCAGAACCATCTTCCATGTGGATTATTCTACTTGGGATAAATGATATCATAGTGCCCAGGCCTATATAACAAGGTCACTAACCTCCTTCTTTCTGCCGGCGACAAGTTTCTACATCCAGCATGCTCAGCCTGGGCCATGGGTGTAGTGGAATCATCACTATCAACTGACTGCTCCAGTTCGAGTGCTTCTGCTTCAGATTCTCGACTAGGGTAGATGTGATTCGGATTAAGCCTTCCAGGTGAGTTTCTATTGAGATTTTCCACGACGATGGGGATGCCCAGTGCATTTACTAACGCTGTGATCTGCATATGATTGGCTTCGCCATTCCAAGGACGCACTTCAAAGAAGCAAAGCTGTTTAAAAAGCACAAGCAAAAGAGTTGTAAATTCTAGTTGATGTTTTTAAAATATTTTCTGCTGGTTAATATTTTGTACAATATAAGGATAGATTTATCAATACAATATAGGATTCCCTCCACTTGTGAACATTGTGGATAATGAAACTTCAACAAACTACAAGGAAGAACCGAGTCAAGAAATTAACTACCATAGAAAACTATTTGGACTACAACAGTGGCTACAAGTTGAACACAATCCTGTTTCTCCCTGCTAATTGAAAATATCAAATGAGCTTGTCAAAAAGAACTTTTCTCACCAAGAATATTCCCAACAACTGGCGAACAAACGAAATCATAGCATAGTGATGAGCTTTTAATATTTCAAAATTTAAAAGCAAAATTCAAGAAATAGTTTCTGGTAATTAGATTTCATCAACATTACAAACGGCAACCAGCATGTAAATTTCTAAAGTGTGAGCATAGACATGCAATAAACATATCACAGTTAATCAACAAGATTTATTATTATTATTTTTGGGTGGATGGTGTCAGGTCACAGTTTGTCTAACCTCAAAAACTGATTCATAACATTCTTCAAGAAAAGCATGGTAGTAATTCTCCCTTGTGCATATCTCGATCTCAGTCAGCGACCTGAGGAGGGGCAAAACTGAACAACAATTTTTTGTTATTTCGGAAATACACAACAACATAATACTCATTCAAAAAAAATACTCACTTTGTGATGTTACATGTTCATTCATCTCCAGGCGATATAGTTCTCCAGAAGCAAGGCTACAAAATGAAAATATTTTAACAGTGAGAGCTCAATCAGAAAGAAAGGTTCATGTCATTTGAAATAGCTTGAAATTCTTAGGTGGTTTAGTCATACCCCTGTTCAATTAAGTTAACCACAGATTCAAAACCCTGCAGACAGAAATTTAGCAAATTCAGGGATTATTCAACATATATTATAAGGGAAACCAACTGCAACAAATCTTAACCAGCATTGAACATAGTATTTGGGAATTACGGAATTGTTTGTAAATGATTTCCACACAGAAGAGTGCTCACTGTTCAGAGACTGTTAAAAATGCCAACTCTATTTTGTTGAAATCCATTCATAGCGTCCTACACGAATCTTTGACTTCAGTCAGTCTACTAATGTAGCAGAACCTATAAATCTAAATTAGCTGAAAACACTATGCAAAGTAGCATAAGTCACAATCCAATGCTATAATGGTAGACTTCTCCAGCATATACAGTCCTTCGTTTTTCTGTGAGAGGCGAAAATTTATGTATAATAACATTTATGTTTGATCTAAGGAGACGACATGCAAAGCATGCAAGTATTTTACAAGCACAGATAATGTAAACTCGACTCATTCATGGTATGTATGTGCTACCCGAAGGCAAGCTTTCTAAAGGATGATCAGTTGCTAGAGAATGAGCCAAAATTAATTTTAGTTATATTTGAAACTCAATGGGGTTGGCTGAAAAGAATATACACACTGTAAAATTTGTATTAACTGTGTGCTAAGCTGAGAATTGAGTAATACGTACATAAAAAGCAGGCAGTAAGTCTTCATCATAACTATAACAAGCTAGCATGTATTTTTCAACACGCTGTCTGAGACGGGCAGCTTCAGCCTTGCGTTTGGCTTCATCCTTTGTTTCAACAACATTCTCCTGTTTAAACATATATTATTTTTAGCGTACATGCATACTACAGAAATGCATAGCGAGAGCAAGTGTAATGGGATAGTTACCAAATAACTGAAAATAAAAGCTCTGTAAAAACAGCTTCCATCTCCAGCGATTCGTCTGAAGAATCCATACTTCTTACTGAGCAGCTGTATAAGGATCATCAAGTTAGAAGAACTGAAGGTAATGGTATACTTACATAAACTAAAGAACAGTATACATGAATATACCATAATCTTTCCAGTGATGATGTCGTCATTAAAATTATCCAAAGTCAGAACAGGTTCCTATAAAACCAACAAAATCATGATGACAGAGATATGCCAAACGATTCAATCAGACTTAAACACGTCAATTAGCTAATAAATCATGGAGGTCCAAAAATTTGCATCATTTTTACTAGACAAAGATCATTGATAGTACAGAAGCACTCAATCTAAAGTAACTAAGAAAAGCAAGTTCATTACAGAGTTATAGTTGCACACCTTTTCACCAAGCTTGAACTTATTGTTCAAAACCCCTCCACTGTCATCTTTCTCAATTTTTCGTATCTAGAGAGAGTTGGTGGCAATAAGTCAAGATCATATCATGGTTAAAAATCTAATTAACAAGTTTAAAAAATCAAGACGGTGCCATAACATTCACACCTCAGAGTACGTGCAGTCCGGATGAGTGGAGCCAAAAGACTCTTTCAATTGATCAATTCCCTGCTCTTCTCCCCATGCGATTTCCTGTAATCGACAGTTTTCAGAGTTAAAACCACAATAGATAAACCTTTAGAACAGCTTCAACCAATTTCAAACAGCCAAGTATCATAGCGTACCTAATTGGATCACAGGATTCAATCTTTGGTCAGATAATCAGATTCATACCTTAGAGCAAGTGCTGCTCAGATGAGCCGTGTTCAGAAAATTTGGTGATTGAACATGATACAGAGATGAACTAACACAGGCTACATTAGGCCAAGATTTTCGCCGGACGAATTACTCAAACAAACCATCCCAACTCGAGATCAAGAACTGGGGCGGGCTGGGAAAGGGGGCCAAACGGAACAGGCACAAATCGCCCAAGAATGCAAGAACAAGAGCCTTTGGGACGGGGCAAAAGGAGAAGAGCGCAAAAACACCACAAATGCAAGACGAGAGCCTAACCTCGTCGGAAGATGATGTCGACGTCGTTGGGGACTGAGGCGATGGCGACGGCGACGAAGAGGAAGACGTCGGCCTTGAGGACCGCGGAGGCGAAGGTGACGAAGGCGTCGGCGTTGGAGACCGTGGAGTCGCCGAAGTCCAAGGGTTTGGGGACGGTGGAGTCGACGGCGTTGGCGAAGGCGAAGGCGAAGGCGAAGGCGACGGCGGTGGAGCTCCGCCTCCGGAATCGCCTGAGCCTTCCACGGCCGCGGTCTCGGCCTCGTCACAGCCTGGGCCCTCCTTGCCCAGCTTAGACCCCATTTTTTTTTGCTTTTCTTTTATTCCCTTGAGGTAATTTTTTTTTCCGCCTGCAACCTCTGTTTCACAAGAATTGCGCGTGCGGGTATATTGATTGAAGACGGGAGTAAAATTTATAACCGTGGAGGGTTGTTATATATAGATTCCTCCCAGGCGAACTGAGTCACTGACCAACGATTAGTTGTGTTATAAACCGTTAAACCCTCAGCCTCAGTACTCCCTCCGTTCTGATTATAATACCCATCTTCAAATCCATGCAGTCCCAAAATAAATGACCTATTTGAAATAATAGCATTAATTTTCTTCACCCCTCACCCAATCAACTTCCATGCATGGCCTGTGTGTGAATTAAAAAAAGCTGCATGCAAGGGTGAGAAAGGGATCAACCAATGCATGCAGTGGATTTAGAACAAAACAAAGTTAATCAGAAATCACCTTGGGACTAGATATTTGGCTATTGAGTCCTATAAACTAGGACGGAGGGAGTAATACAAAAAAAATGTTATTCATACTTTTCTCGTCTGGGATTTATTGATAACTGTGAGTATTAAAATTCAGTTGCCTGCGCTTATAAGAAATTTGCACCTTCCGAAAGAATACTAGGGAGTAGTAGTTATATAAGGATCGATAAATCTGGCTGCATCAGCATGTCAAATAATTATTATTCTCGATATACCAAGAGTCGTAGGTTTTGATGTTTGTCTGATTTTTAGTCCCCGCCCTGATTTTTGCCCGCACAACGCGTGCGGGCCGGTGGGCTGGACCTGGGTCTGCGGTTGGCTTCGTTGACTGGTTGTCCTACGTGTCATGTCCTCGTCACGTGGCGCTTGTTGATATTGCCTCTTAGTCTCGGTGCAACTTGCCAGTTGCTGGGTTGCATGGGACTTTGTGTTGCTTATGTGTGAATACATTCGATCTTCATGGCCGTCTAGACGGTTCCATGCATGTTGCGTTATTGACACGTGTGTTTGTCTTCATGTTGTATTTGAGCGTGAGTTTTCTAGCTGATATTCTTTGAGTTGGTCTTGCTCGTTTGGTTCTTCTCGAGCTTTTGCTCAAGTTTCTCCCCATCTTCTTGCCCGGTTTTCTTGGTGCTTCAATGCGGTTTGCTCGTAGTTTTTTTTGGCCCTTTTTCTGTCTTTCTCCATGATGCATCTTTCTGCATGTGGTGCTTGCCGTGTTGGCCGGCCATCGCGGTTGGGTGGTCGTGGTTGTTTGGGGTTTTGGGACTAGTTTTGATGTCCGGCCACCTTCATTTGCCTTGTGTGGTCATTCTTCGCCTCTTGCTATCGAGGAGCACAGTGGCCGACGTGGAGCTCGTGGTGTTCCTGATCTTGGCCACCATTTTGCATTTCCTGCCGCTTTTTCGTCTTCGGGTTGTCTGGTTTCTTCATCGGTTGTTTCTCCTGTTGTTGTTGCTACTCATGTTCACGCTGGTCGATTACCATGTGGTTCGCGGAACTGGGTTGTTCTTTGCTTAGTTTTTCGGAGCTACATGTTGGTCCACCGACCATTCCTGGTGTTGCTTCTCTATCGAGTTAGTTTTCCGCGTCACTAGTAGGAAACAGGCTACCGCCGGCGAACGTAATTTGGCTACCGCTAGCGAACTGGCTGTTCGCCAGCGCTGCTATGGCCAGTGGTAATAGGTTACCACTGGCGAACAGAGGTTCACCAGCGGTAAAGCAGCTTACCACTGTCGAACCAAATTAGTGTCCGCCAGCGGTAGCGTGTTACCGCTAGCAAACAAGTTCATGTGCGCCACTGGTATCATTTTTTAATTAAAAAAAACGCAGCCTCGCGGGGGGCCTCCAGCACGTGGCTGCGTCTTCGTTCCACGCTCCGGTGTAACAGCCCCAGCTTTGTAATGAAAAATACGAAAAAATTTCCACTTTTTGCATCCTTGTTTGCATCATGGCATCCATATGAAATTGCTATTTCTAACTACCACATATGCAAGCAACTAAAATGGGGAAGCAAACTCCCCAAACATCCCAACCAATGCAATTGCTTAACTTGGCAAACAATCATTCTTGGACTTCCAAACTATTTAGGAAGTTCCAAGTTTACATTTTATAAACAATTATCAAAATCTAAATATTGCCAAATAAGAAATAAACTTGAGAATTCAAAATTGGTTTAATACAAATCCTATTTTGAAACCAAGTTAAACATTCCAAAAATTCAAAATAAAATCACGGGGAACTTCAGTAATATGTTGGGAGCCTCCATGATAAATTTCACTATTTTTGGAAATGCTTAAATGCTCCAAATAAATACAAATTTGGAAATTGTCGAAAATGACTATTTTAAAATCTATGAACAAATGTTGTCCAAAACCTTTTATTTTGGAACACCAAATTTTGTGGTGTTTCTAGATGATATTGAGAACCCACATAAATTTTTGCATATTTTTAGAAAATGTCTAAGTGCCTCAAATAAATCAGTAAAGCTGCAGTTGGACCAAGTTGTAAATAAATTTTTAAACAATGGGGGGTTATTCGCAAAAACGCCTCCTTCTTCCTGTAGCGACCGGGCCGGCCGCTCCCGCGCGTCCCCGCCGTACCAGCGCCTGCAGCCATGCCGCCATGGCCCCCCCCTGCCGCTCATGGTTAAGGAGGACCCCAACGCCACGGCGCTGCCCTCGCTCTCTTCCCTCTTGCACCTGCTCCCCGTGTCCCCCTTTTCTTTCTCTCTCACGAGCTCCACCATAGCCGCCGGTTGCCGAGCACGCCGCCGTCGTCTAGGACCTCCCCGTCCAAATCGAAGTGGGGGAATCGGACCGTCGCCACGCTGTAACAGCCCCAGCTTTGTAATGAAAAATACCAAAAAAAAATTCCACTTTTGCATCATTGTTTGCATCATGGCATCCATCTGAAATTGTTATTCTAACTATCCATCTATGCAAGCAATTAAAATGGGGAAGCAAACTCCCCAAACATCCCAACCAATACAATTTCTTAACTTGTCAACCAAATTGATCTTGGACTTCCAAATTGTTTAGGAAGTTCCAAGTTTACATTTTACAACCAATTCTCAAATTCCAAATATTGCCAAATAAGAAATGAAGTTAAAAATCCAAAATTGGTTAAATTCAATTCTATTTTTGCAACCAAGATAAACTTTCTAAAAATTCAAACTAAAATCATGGGGAGCTTCAATATTATTGTGGGAGTCTCCATGAATAATTTCACTATTTTTGGAATTGTTTAAGTGCTCCAATTATTTACAATTTGGAAATTATCAAAATGACCTTAATTAAACCCTATGAACAAATGTTGTGCAAAACATTTTATTTTGCAACACCAATTTTTGTGGAGGTTCTAAGGGTCAAGGGGAGGCCACATGAATTTTTGTAGACTTTATAAAACTGGTTTAGGGCCTCAATAAAATCCCTAAAGTGCTTCTATTTTTATTTTTGAGAAAGGAAAAAGGGGGCAACAGTTCAAATTCCTGACAGTGGGCGCCCCTGTCATCCCCTCCTCTCTCCTCCTTCCTCACTGTGCCAGGGTTGGCACTGGCGCCATGCCACCATGTCGCTGGCCGCGACCGCCGCGCCACCTGCCCCCCCTTCGTGGATAAGTGGAGCACGCCGTCGCCCTCTGCTCCACCTCTTTCCTTTCCCTACCTGCTCCCTTGTTCCTCCCCTGAAACCCTAGATCGAGCCCGACATCCTCCGCTGCCGCCGTCGAGCTCGCCGTCGACTCCGGCCGCCCGAGCTCCAATCGAAACTGCCCCGAGCTCCGCCCCGCCGTCATCTTCCTCCTCGAGTTAGGAATCGTGTCGGGAAGCCTCCAATCGCGCGAATTGAGCCGTCTTCTCCGACTGTGACCGCCGCCTCCCGGGCTCGAGTTCATCACTGTCAAGCTCCTCCACCTCCACCGACAGCTCCATCGTGCCCAGGGTGAGATGCCAGTCCTCCAGGACACCTTGGCCCCCTCTTTCTCTCTCTATGTCGTCATGTCCACGTGCACCGGCTGCGGAGCTCCGCTCCGATGATCACCGCGGCCAAGTCCGGCGACCTTTTGGTCACAGCTCCACCACCACTAGGTAGCCCGTGACGTGTAGATCCCGTAGAATAGTTTCGTTCGTGCCCTCGGGCACGGCACCGTCGCCGCCGTTGATCACCGTCGTCGCCGCCCCTCCGTACCGTGCCCTCCACTGCGAGCACCAACGAGTTCCTGGTGAGCTCCTGCGCGTCTACCCCTTCTCCCGCTTCCCCTCCCTCTCATCCTTGCCGTCGTCCACCATCGGTCACCGCCGCCTCTGTCGTCGCCGTCCCGATCGTGCCGGCCGGGGAACCGGCCTGGGCCGGCCTTGGGGCCGGTTGGCTCCGACGCTAGCCCGGCCTGGCCCCGGTCTGGGCCGGTCACGAGGCCGGCAGCCTTAGGCACAGCCCCGGCCTGGTGCCCAGTCTGGGCCGGCCAGGAGGCCGGCCGCCTCTGTCATAGGCCCGGCCTGTAAACTGGCCTGGGCCGATTTGGAGGCCAGCCCAAACAGTAAAAACTGTTTATTTTGAAATAAATTAAATAAAATGATAACTATTTAAATATTGGTTCAAATTTAGCAAATGATATACCAAATTGCTCAGAAAAACAAACCTTACCTGTTGGTATCATTGTAACGATCTTTGAATCCATATTTTTGCTGTTTATTAAGAATTCCTAAAATGGCATAAATAATACCTAATTTGGGAAAAATCATAAGTCGATATTTAATTAACCAAAAATTATGAATAAAATAATAATGTAATCAGCACTTAAAATGCTATCAACCCATGCTAATATTACATCATGATCACAAATATTTATTTGATGTTATTCTTTAAATGATTAAACGAATTAAATTCAATTAATTATTTAATTTGCTATTTAATCATCGAAACTCGGAAAATTACAAATAAGGTACCAAAATGATCGGAAGAACAAAACCTACTTAATCATGTCATGTTCATGCATATTTAAGCCACTTCTTTTGTAATGTAACAAATTATACATAATGTGGTCACTAAGATAAATATGGGGCTGTTTCCAAATAATGGCACTAATTATTTGGAACTCCATTTAATACTGTTACATAAATCCTATGATGATATCTTTGCATAAATTTGACATGTCATCATGTGATTGTGCATTGCACCTTGTCTTCGTGTTATTTATTTGTTCCTTTGTTATTATTTTGGTTATCGATAGATTCCGGAGTGGAGGTTAACCCTACCTACCCCGACGAGCAGTACTACACGCCCCGGCAGCAAGGCAAGAGATAACCTAACCTTCTTGTCATCTAGCATCCTAGTGTTTTATAAACTTATTTTATCCACATAATATTGCATTCGATGCTATGTCAATCTTGGTCAATACTAGAGTATCCTATGAATGCATGTTTGCCCCCGAACCAATCCATGTTTCCCCTCCTATGAAACCTAGGGTTGATGTGTTGGCCGGAGACAAAGATACATTTGCTGTATGTATATATGCTTAGTGATGCTTAGCCATGCTTAGTTAAATGCTATATTGTCCGGTGATTTAATTCCATGATACTGATGTTGATGGAATGTTTCGGACATGGTGGTTAATATTTGATGCTTAATTAAAATGCTAAGAAGGCTTGGATGAGTTGCCATCGGGGATGGTGTTTTGCCTCACTCTTGCCCCTAGGTGCGAGTTCTTTACCTCTTGAACCAAGACGAGCGTGCTGCCATTGGTGGGAGTATGGGCACCTTACTAACTGAATAACTTGTGCGGGCGTATCCAAGGGTCCTCTAGTTTGCTATTTCCATTTGCGCGTGGGGTGTGTGAGCGGAAAAAGAAACGATGAGGATGGTGGTGTTTAGGAGTGCCGATGGGGGCAGAGGCTGAAATAGGCTGGGTAAACTTGTCCTGTCGCCACAGATGACTCTTGGATAGTCTCATGCGAGGTAAAGGTTTAACCGCGCCCACTCGCCGGCCTTCCCCGGAAGAGGGCCAATTAGGTGAGCCGGACGGTACCAATGGGTAAATTAGTACACCCCTGCAGGGTTTAATCTTTTCGAAAAGTCGTGTCCGCGGTTATGGACGACTTGGGAATAGACGATAAGATCATAGAGAATCTGAACACTTTAATTAATTTGGCAGCTAGAGGTTGCATAATCAACGTGTGGAAAAGGTTCATTTCCTCGAGGGTGATTCGAGGGGTGCCTTGGTGGTGATGAGGGATGAGAAATGGTTACAAACGGTTCGATGAGAACCAAAGATGAAAGTTACTCTCTTATCCCTTTTTCAGAAAATATTCTGAGTAGTCGATGCCATGGGTCTTTTATATCTTTTGAAAAGAAATCTAGCTTTATGCCAAATAGCTACTATACAGCTTTAGAGCCTCCGTCATCATTGGGCCTATATCGCCCTACTAAACTTACGAGTACGTCGTACTCAGTCTCTCTTTGCTGCCTTTATTAATTTGTTTCAGAGGAGGACGACACCGAGCACACAGGTGGGTTCTTCGTGGACGTCGACGAGTAGTTCGGGGTTCCCAGGTGGCAGCTTGGGACCGTGGAACAAGCTGGCATGGATTGTTTATCTGTAGGCCTCTTAGGCCATATTTTGGATCTTGTTGTTA
Source organism: Puccinellia tenuiflora (assembly GCA_012064385.1). NCBI lineage: Eukaryota > Viridiplantae > Streptophyta > Magnoliopsida > Poales > Poaceae > Puccinellia > Puccinellia tenuiflora. The sequence continues at coordinate 301,777 of QRDG01002046.1, forward strand.
GACAACACTACTTCGCTTCCGCATGATGAATTGTTGGGTCTGTGACCTTTTGTGTGTAATATTTGTATCTTTCTCATATATGAGTTGCTATATGAATCTTTGTGTCATAGAGTCTGTGATGTGCCAGTTGTTCCACAAGTCTTGATCTCTCTACTATACATGATAGCTATGTCTGAGCTTATGGCATGATCGAAGTGTTGCGTGCCGATGATCCATTCCGAGCACGCCTGCCAAAGGTTTTGGCCTGGGATTGGTAAACCCAGTAACCTTCGATTGTGTAGCATGACCGGTTGCACAAAGCTTCATTGTATAGTTCTGGGGTCGGGGCGCTACATCCGGCTCCTTCGGAGATGGCGTCGCGGGGGGCATCGGCCGGCGGGGGCTCCGTTCTCACAGCTCTGGGCCAGAGGACGCCGCGGGGGCTTCGTGCTCACTCCCACCGGCCGGCACCGACGGGGCGCGGGGGTCTCCGCTTTCTTTGCCTGCCCAGCCTCCAGCGCAGGGCCTGCCGCGGGGGACTTCGTCAACCGTCGTCGGCGAGCCTCGGGTTGTCGCCAGGACGCGCCCTGCCCGGAGGGCCTCCGTCTTCCTGCGGCCGAAGGTCGCCCGCCCGCCGCCCAGGGGGGCTTCGCCCGTGGCTCACGGCGGCCGCTCCGGAGGGGGCTTCGCTCATCGCTCATGGCGGCCGCACCCGAGGGGGCTTCGCCCGCGCCTCACACTAGCCACCATCCGCGCCGGGGGGGGGGGGGGGGGGGGCTTCGCCCGTGCGTCGCGCGCCGGCCGCTGTCCGTCGCTCGGTAGCCCCATCCTCCGTGCGGGAGCTAGCTACCCTGCTACCGCTGCTAGGCTTGGTCATCGATCGATCACATGATAGGCTGCTAGCTGCGAAGTCAAAGTGCTGCACATGGATATGTGGGTGCTTATCGATCCATGTTTCTTTCTCTCAGCCAATCAGATGAAGTATACAGATAGCACATGGATCCTGTGCTTGTTTGAGGACGATAAGAGCTATCTCCTATGAATAGTGCTAGTGGATGACTTGTTTGCCAGCTAGTATGTGAATGGGAAGAATACCAGTGGCGCACGACACCACAGTTCGCCAGCGGTAAGTGTGGGAAGAATACTAGTACTGGCGAACACGCTACTGGTTCGCCAGTGGTACTTGTCTTACCACTGGCGAACAAGGTAGGTGCTGCGCCAGAGGTAAATGTGGGCCCAGGCGACCCTAGCGGGACCATCTACCGCTGGCGAACCATGCTGCCTGTTCGCCATTGGTATCTAACTTACAGTTGGCGAACTGGTGGGTGCGTTCGCCAGCGGTAGTTGGCCCTGCTAGGGACGTCCGGGTCCGTGTTTACCACTGGCGCAACACCTACCTTGTTCGCCAGTGGTAATACAAGTACCACTGGCGAACCACTTTTCTTGTTCGCCAGCGATATTTAGCACTAGCGAACTTTTAATTTTGTGCGCCAGTGAGGGCCCGGCGGCTATAGCCCTTTTCCTACTAGTGCGTGTGTATAATTTTTGTTGTGTACTATTTTTTTGTTCCCTATGTTGGGTTGTATACTGTTAAGGTTCCACGGTTTCTTCTTCTCTGGGGCTTTTTGACGCCATCTATGTGTGGTGTCGTCGGCCTAATATCGTTCGTTGGACAGAGCATCTGTGTGTTCTTGCGGGTCTTTTTCTCCTGTTCTTGTGCTCCGATTTTCCCTCTTAGCCGTCTTACTCATGACCCTATATTTTTGTTTCGTTCCTACATCTAATAAAGCAAAAACTATGATCATAATCATGATTAAGGTAATAATCTATCCAACTGCATAATGAAGACATGTCTCCTTATCGATCACATATCTTCTGATCTTTCTCCATCTTGATCTTGTGATCATGGACGATGTCGGCAATATACAACTGTAAATGCATCTTTTCGTTTTTTTAGTTTCTTCAGTACTTCCCTTATTTTTTGGGTTTGCTTCTTCAGCTAGACCTAACTTTTTGAGACAATGGTTTAACTCGTTTTTCATATGCCGCTTACTGCAATGACTTATTGAATCCTATATAGCAATGTCTAAGTCAAATTAAATCGTCATAATTTGGTTATATGTGAAATGAAGCTAAACCTAAAAGGATTAAACCATGTGCGATCCTTCGAAGGTCGGTGGAAATCACAACCATTGTGCACGGGTAATCGGTGTCGAAGACACTATATCGACAACAATGCAAACTATACATCTAAATCAAATAATCAATCAAAACCAACATAAATCATCTAAAGTAAACTACGCAAAAATAAATCAACTAAATATGACAAAAGGAGGAGGAGAAGCTCACTGATGAGGCGGCGGAGGAAGGAGGTGGTTGACGGCGGGACGGGGTCAGCGAGAGAGCAGGGAGCGAGGGAGTGAGAGTGAGTGAGAGGCAAGGGCGACACAACCCCAAGGGGTTATTTGGCTAGGCCTAGCTAGTAGTGGCGTGGCTTTCACGGCCCACACCACTAGTATCGCCCTACTAGTAGCGTGGCATATATTTAGGGATGTAAACGGATCGGATCGGATTGAATTTGCCTTTCTCATATCCTATACCACATTTTTTCATCGAATTCAAAGCGGATAATGACCGGTTTCGGATTCGGAGACGGGTATAACATATTGCGGATTCGGTGGCTGAAATGAACGGATTCAGAGCGGAAAAAAAAAATAATTGGATATATACGCGCATAAGTACGTCGACGAACCATACAATAAAAAAATAGTTAATATGGTAATGGCCTAACAAAGTTATACAACATAGTTGTAACAATTACTATGTAAAAGAGTTTTTATTTAACGGATGAACTTTACAACTCACTAGGTACTACCGTACTAATCATGTTCTATGAGGTTAGACATTTCGGTAGAAAACCGGATTATTCGGATTAAAATCATCGGATAATCCTATTTAATTTTCGGATAATCCATTTTTTCTTCTGAAATGGAGGGTATGCCCCAGCCTCTGCATCAAAATGATGCACACAGCACGGATAATCCATATTCGGGGCTATTTTTCATACCATATCCTATATCGTATCCGGTGTCAATTTTAGAATCGGATATCTTTATCCGTCGGATTCCTTCAAACCGGATATGGATTCCTCAAAACGATTTCGGAATATAATTCAGTGCGGAAATTATTCTGTCCGTTTACACCCCTACATATATTTACCACGACACAAGTAACTTTCGTCTGGTCAGACTATTGCGTCTTCAAATGATAGGTGAAACCAATATCAATAGAGAGAAGCGTGTAAAAAATTAGGGGGCTTTTTTTGTAAAATGCCGCTGCCACGTGTCGATCCAATAACGACTTGGACCAATTTTGCAGGTACGTCATAAGTTAGTATACCGGTTCATCCCATTTTCCAAGTTTGTGTACTAATTTGCACGCACCGTGCACGTTGTTGTACCTACAGTGTATATAGCTCAAAAATATATAGATAGATACGCTCATGCGCATGTATAATGAAGAAGGAGACTCGACCGAGTGATATTTCAGTCCGTCGAATTAATTAATTAATTTTAATCATTTGCCACACTTTAATGTTAAAGTTGTAAAATGAAGTGTGGCAAATTCTCAATTTCCCAATTCAGTATAATTAACTAGTTTTTAAAATCATGTCCATACTTTAATTATCAAATTGCAAAATAAATTCGGACAAATTCTCAAATCCCCCTAACAAAGCATTTTCCACCTTTTTCGAGAGAAACCTGTAGCTAGAGAAAATGACAAATAACTACGACATTTGAGGCTGCGGTGACAGAAAACTACCACTTTTGAGTTTTTTGACGCAAACCTACCACGATTGAGGCTGGTCTGTGTCGGAAACCACTGATTCGCGGGTTTGAGGCTATTTAGTGATTTTAACAGCCGTTCTGTCCTCCTGGGCCCGCTGTCAGTCCAATAGAAAACCAAAAAATAAAATAAAAAGGCAGGTCGGCTCCACCCATGGCCACTGCGTGGTTTCCCTCGTGGTCAACGGGCAGGTTCACCGGCCGAGCACGCCGTCGGCGGAGTCGCAGCGGAGGAGGCCCCTCCGGGAAGGAGGAGAGCTCGCCGGAGCCTAGAGCGCCGGGGGAGAGGCCGCCGTGCGCCGTCACTCGACTCGCCGGAGACTACAGCGTCGGGGGAGAGGCCGCCGCGCGCCGCCGCTCGACCCACCGAAACCCGCAGCGCCGAGGCACGCCGTCGCTCGACTCGCCGGAGCCCGCAGCGACGGGAGAGAGGGGAGAGGAGCGCCGCTGCTCGACTGACCGGGGACTGCAGCGCCGGGGGAGAGGTCGCCGCGCGCCGCCGCTCGCAGTCTGCGGCGGGGACGGGTCGAGTAGGGGCGGCGGGGACGGGTCGAGCAGGGGCGGCGTCGTCAAGCCGCTCAAGCAGCGCGTCAACCGCTGCCTCCTCCGCCTCTCCGACCGCGACACGGAGGCCATGGCGGCGGCCGAGCTCGACGCCATCGCGCGCGCACTCGCCGCGGACGAGCTCCCGGCCTTCGTCCGGTCTCCGACGCGCGGCCCACCGACAAGACCCCGCTCCGCCGCCACTCGCTCCGCCTCCTCGCGCTCGTCGCCGCCTCCCACCCGCGCGACGCCGTCTCGCCCCTCGTCCCGCGCATCCTCGCCGCCGCGCTCCGCCGCGTGCGCGACCAGGACTCCTCCGTGCGGGCCGCGCTCGTCGACACCGCCCGCGCCACGGCGGCCGCCTCCACATCCACCTCCGCCGCGCTGGCGCCCCTCGCGGACGCGCTCCTCCACGAGCAGAACCAGTGCGCGCAGCTCGCGGCCGCGCTCGCCACGGCCGCCGTCGTCGAGTCCTCCGCGCGCACCGCCGACCTCGCCTCCTACCTCCACAGGCTCCAGCCCGCCTCCTCAAGCTCCTCGCTGACAGGTGGGACCAGCTCCTAAGGGCTGTCATCCTTTGCCACGTTGGCCTGACAGTGGGGCCGCAACGTCAGAATGGCTGTTAAAATCACTAAATAGCCTCAAACCCGCGAATCAGTGGTTTCCGACACAGACCAGCCTCAATCGTGGTAGGTTTGCGTAAAAAACACAAAAGTGGTAGTTTTCTGTCACGGCAGACTCAAATGTCGTAGTTATTCGTCATTTTCTCCTGTAGCTAAGTTCGCGAGCGGTCCAACACCAAACCTCCTCCTCCTCCTCCTCTCTCTCTCTCTCTCTCAAAAATCTCTCTCCAACACGCAAGGCCGAAGCGATGGCGAGCGGCGGCGGCAAGCGGCCGAAGCAAGGAGCCACGCACCGCATCGACCCCAGCCCCAGCCTCGGCTCGGCCGGACAGCGGGTATATTTCTCGAATCTATTGCTTCGATTTTGGATTTTACAACGAGTCGTTGTCGCTGTTGAGGGTTTCAGGGCAGCCTCCGTTCGTGCTCTGATTGTGCATTTATGGAGTTTGTGCCTTGGGTAACAACGCGGGCCTAGCTTCTATAATTGGTAGTCTCGAATATCTGTTGATGAAGTAACTAGGATCTCAACTTCCCAGTTCGAACCCTAGCCGTCCAACTATTAAGGGCTTGTTTGATTCAAAGGAATGGATTCCTATTCCTATGTAGGAATTGATTCCTATCCTTCATATTTCAAAGGAAAAAAAACATGAGCTCACACCAATGTTAAAATTCCTTTGAAGGATTGGTTCCTATCCTTCAAATCAAACAAGCCCTAAGTTCAAGCTGGCTTAGGTCCGCCGTACTTATTAGGTGCATTTCAATATGCCGAAGAGCTTCAAGCATTTTTTTCATGTATAAAATCTATAAATCAGCTAACTGTAACGTAACTCAGATCATAATCGAGAAAAACAAGTACATGAGGAAAACCTGCGAATCAAAATCACACATAAATTTGGTAAAATGCAAGGAAGAAACATGTAAAATCTATTTTTTGTCCGTGTTGTATTATAACATCTTACCTTGCAACTGTGCTCCAGATACAAATAATCGAGCAGACTGTGAGAGGCGTTGAGAATTTGCACCATGAGTACCAGCTCCATGTAAGGATCAGTTTTTTTCACCTAAAATGGTTAAGTTTCATTTGTGCCTCTGTTAGCATAGGATCTGACAAGAAGAACACATTTCTTGTTTTGATTTCACCTAAGATTTTAGGGAAAATGTCTCACTATCTAGCTACCATTGGCAATAAACTGGTAGCATATATGAACTTGCTTTCAGTGAGATTACCGTACTGATTCTGGTGATGGCAATGGCGACTGGTCTGGGTAATTTTGTGATGAAATAGGGTTTGACAAGCCAGAGTACTCGACATGATAATAAAGTTTGTACTCATGATGTTATGTAACCAGTATATCTTCTGGAAAACAGAAACATGTTGACTGAAATTCTAGCTTTACCCAAAACATTTGGAACTTCCTGTTCATTTAGTTTCTACAAACAGTCATACTTGCGAAGCATATCTTTTCATGTTACAACTGAGAATTTGAACTCTCTTATCGCACTTGGCTTATACGACCGTTCCTTTTCAGAGGGTGGCAAATGCGGAAACAAGAACAGATACCAACCAAGTGGACCGTTCATGGGCGTCCCTCCATGTTGATGTGGTCGAGCTGATCGGTGACCGAGTTCTCGCTGGTGACCTGCTGGACTACATCTGGTTTCGGGCTTCGTGCAAGCACTGGCGTGCCGCCACTCCTTGCCCTCTTGGCCGCGGCGTGGTTGACCCGCGCTTTTACCCGCGGCAATGGACGATGTTTCCGGAGGGCAGTGGGCTTCACCCGGGCCACCCTGCATTGGGCGGCTACATTCGTTTCCTCAACATCTACACTGGCATCTTCATCCGCGTGCACCTCCCTTGCTTCGAGGATCACTCCGTTCTCGACTGCCCCGATGGCCTCCTCCTCCTGCAGCGCAACAAGGACGCTTCTATCTGTCTCCTCCACCCATTTACCGGTGATGTCGCCGAGTTTCCGCCCCTTGCCTCCCTCTGCTTGTACATGAGTAAGTTTGGGGACTTCCTGAATGGCCCTTACGATTTACGACTACGGATGGTCCATGCAGCTGTCTCTGTCAATGCGGGTGCCACTGTTACTATCATGCTCGCGCTCAGCCATCTGGAGCGCATGGCGTATGTATCCACTGGTGACCGACAGTGGACGCACACAAGCTGGATGATGAGCGGCATGAGGACAGCAGTGCCCTTTCATGGAAGCCTCTACGTGGTGAGGGGCTCGAAACCTGGGCCCTGGCACATCATGCGCGTTGATCCACCAGATAGCTCCAGTGCCTCCTCTTGGTTGCTTACACCGCCACAAATAGTGGCGACATGTCCCGATCAGATGACTAAGCCTTACCTGGTGGAGTGCAATTCTGAGCTTCTTGTGGTTGGCTTTACCAAGGGGCACTCCCGGCATGTTGTTCTGCGGCTCGCTGACTTCCTGCTCGGAGTCCCAGCCGTTCCATTGACAAGCATTGGAGACCATGCACTCTTCATCGGCACCTGGAGCATGACTGTCAACTCCAAGAACCTACCATCCATCCAGGGGAACTCGATCACTGTCCTCAACCCATCTAAAAGTGGCCGACTGCGACAATATGATCTGGGCAGAGGTACCTGGTCACGACTGTGTGATGGAGACTTCCTCAGTGCCAGCGGCCCTGTACCGAGGCCGTACAGTCTTGTACACCACATTGTCAGCTGTTGTCAGCGTCTTTTCTGGATCAGTGGACACATCTGGAGACGCCACCATTATTTTGGACCTTGTTGGCCAAGTGTTGCTGGGACACATAGAAGAGATTGCACAGTCTGCTCTGATCAGCTGAAGTTGGTTTGCCAGTCCAAGGTCTACATCTGAAAGAGTGTTCGCGTTGCAGCTTACCCCACAGCTTCCTTTGTCACATACACACCGCCGCAGAAGGTTTAGGTTTTATCCGTCCGTGTGTTCACCTCTACACTCTATCTGCTCTCGTGATGGCATTTTAGTCTCCTTGTGGTTTCTGTCGGATGAATTCAGAAATCTGCTTCCTCTTAATTGCGTTGAATGGCGATCGTTTGCTGTTCTTTAACTGTGCAACAAAGCTTTTGTGTAACCACAATGATGCGACCATCTGTAGAAGTACTCTTAAAGATTAACTCTCGATGCTGAATTGTTGGAGAGTTGCATCGTTTCAGGCCAGGTGCCAAATATCCGTATATGTAACAGAGCTGTGCTCACCATGTTTCAGATTCATGTTGCCCCAGTGCAACTTGCATGTGTTATTTTATTTTTGTTTCAGCTTGATTGTTTGTTGTTCTCAATTTCTAGTGTCACAGTTTTGGTGCATGCAACCTGAATTTCATGTCTAAGCACTTCGCTACGCCAAAGAATGGTTTATATTCTATAAATGTTTGTCGGGATAGTTTCTGAAGTTGCATTTTAGAGACATCAGTACTCAGTTGCATTCTCACTTGAGTGAATTAGAGGACATGAAAGAACTGGTGTTGTGTCAATCTCTGACCAATGTTTTGGGGTCACGAGTGTAGAGAAGAGGATACTGTAGCTGATAAGATGATTGTGCACGGGTGGGCGAGGCTTATTGCACAGTGCACAAAACTTGCCTTGGTGTACCACTGTACCTGCCCAATGATGTCCATGTTATCCGAATCCTTGGCCCAAACGAGATTGGATCGGACTGGAGACTGAAAATGAAATGGATCGAACTCAACTAGTGTTGCATTTACGGGCTGGGATCCTCTGCTGTAACAGCACTGCTGTTGCAGTCGCTGCCAGGCGGGCCCGGCCCCACCTGTCATTGGCACGCAGCTACAGCAGAGGATCCACACCCTGCATTTACCGTGTTTCTCTCGGTTCATGGCAAAAGCCAATGTGTGTGCAGGTGAAGCTAACGGTCGACATGTGCTTCCCGCCTGACCAGAACAGGATCATCACCGTCCTCATCAGGTATATAGACTGATCTACATCCATTTCCATTTGCAATGGAAGTTCAGCATTGTTTAAGATATCGCGATGACCGGGGAGTTCCATGTCTGGAGAGTTCTTTCTATGCATTGGTGTAGATGATAGAGAAGTTTTCATATGAACTTTGGGTTCAGTCTAGTTGACTTATTCATGAAATCATGAACGACACACTCCTTTCCCCAACTCATGGTTAGATTTGTAGGATTCCCCTGGAATGCAACGCATTTTAAAAAAATATTTTGAAACAATATACTATGCATCAGCTCTGTATACTCATCGATGTGTTATCCCTGAAATGTAACATGTTCTCCCAACTATATTTGTTGCTCTTTATCAAAAACTATATTTGTTGCCATATTATGACCTAAGTGTCTTTGGACAGACTTCTATCTTGTTTGTATGGACATCCATATTTGAAAGCAACATGTACTATAGGTTCTTGTATTCTCCAGTGAAGTACATATCATTTGGTTGAGAAGAATAAGAAAATCTGAGAGAGAAAAACCCCTAGCCCTCCAGGTCACCACCAACCAACCCCCAATCCCGTTGATCACCAGGCACCAACCCCGGCACATCTCCTGCGCCACCAGCTCCCCATCCGTCCCCTCACCGAGCTCCAGGAACTCCCGCCACCCCGCCGCTACCCAAGCATGGCCGCCACCGCCACCGCCGTCCGCTTCACGCGGCCGCCGCGCGGCGTGCCGCCCCTCGCCGGGCGGCGCGCTTCGCCGTGCGCGCGGATGCCGCGAAGACGGCGACGGCGCTGACGCAGGACGACCTCAAGCGCCTCGCGGCGGTGCGCGCGGTCGAGCAAGTGGAGAGCGGGATGGTGCTGGGGCTCGGCACGGCTCCAACGGCTGCCTTCGCGGTCGCCGAGATCGGCGCGCTCCTCGCCAACGGCAAGCTCTCCAAGATCGTCGGCGTGCCCACCTCCAAGCGCACCTACGAGCAGGCCTTGTCGCTCGGGATCCCTCTATCCACGCTCGATGACCACCCGGTCATTGACCTCGCCATCGACGGCGCCGACGAGGTCCCCTCCCTCTTGCCTAGTTGCTTATGTACCTCTATGCGTAAATCTTCCATTCTTTGCTGGGATATTTTCGAAGATACATAGAAAAAAACCGTTCCTGCTAGAATTTCTGCCCTATTAGTAGCTTCCAGTATGGAGCATCAAAGATTTCATCATTTCAGTTCTGAGGATTCATAGGTAGCTTTGGCAAGAAAGTAGAACGAAAACGAATAAAACTCCATAGTCTGAATGTTTATCTTCCCGTCACTGTGCTTAATGGTTGGATAGTAACCAACCAGTAATCGAATGCTCTGATGGTGATGCTAAAATGGTCAATCACAACCATCCTTGTCGTGGGGTGTTCTCCAAAATATTTCATATTTGTAGTGAGATTTGGATTGTCCCCTTTTGTTTCCAAACAACCATTTATGACAAACTACGTTTCATTTTTTTTCTACTGAACAGGTTGACCCAGACCTCAACCTTGTGAAAGGGCGGGGTGGAGCTCTTCTCCGGGAGAAGATGGTCGAGGCTGCATCAGGCAAGTTCGTCGTCGTCGTTGACGAGACGAAACTAGTTACTGGTCTAGGAGGGAGCGGTCTAGCCATGCCAGTGGAAGTTGTGCAGTTCTGCTGGAAGTACAATCTAGTAAGACTGCAGGGTCTGTTCAACGAAGAAGGAGTCGAGGCAAAACTGAGATTGAACGAGGATGGCAAACCTTATGTTACTGACAACTCGAACTATATTGTTGATTTATACTTCAAGACGCCAATCAGAGATGCGTTGGGCGCGGGGAAGGAGATTGCTGCTTTGGAAGGAGTTGTCGAGCATGGGTTGTTCTTGAACATGGCAAGCTCAGTAATCATTGCTGGATCGGATGGTGTCAGTGTCAAAACAAAGTGAGTTTTTTGTGGTCAGATGTTGTTGCTCTGTTGAATTTATGTTTTTCAGTGAAAAAGATATCTGTGTAAAGGGAGGAAATAATATTCTTCAATAAATATATTTTTACACCTTTGTTGGGTCTCCGTTTTTGTGCGTTTGGAAGAATAATCTCATTGCGGAAAAAATGTCACTTTAATTGGTTGACATCTATGTGATTCTGATAAGAGTTTTTTCAACGAATCTTCTAGGGCGCCAATCATCTTCTCAAACAAAGTTTTGAATAAACTTGGGTGCGATAATTCAGTATACAGCTCACCACTCAAACGGTCAACTCAACTGCAAATGGTCAACCCCTTAGTTTATCAATCATACCAGCATAAATTGTCTCGTTATATAATTGTTCGGAAACTGGAAAAATTGGGCCATTTCCTAACATGCTACATTTTCAAGCAAGCAAATTAGTGAAAATATAGCAGGGCTTTGATGCATCTGTTACAAGCGACTGTTATTTTGGAAAGGAAAAGTCTGCTTCCTGTCCATGTGATCTTTGCAAGATAGCAAGGGGCAACACTGAAGCAGTCTTTCCCCTGTAGAAATAGAGAAAACAAGAACAGCTGAACCACAACTTTATCCAGACATCAGCAGAATCTTCAGATAAAATATAGTGTTGAGATACATCAAATATTTGTTTTTCTCGTCAATATAGTTTTGGAATTCTATTCACAAGACCATTTCAGGTCAGGTTTTTTAAATCAGTATTCCACATAGACCAGTTGGGGGACTGAAATTAGTAGCCCACAAGCTACATACTGATCAGGGTGAAACTAGTTTCACAAAGAAATTGTAGACTGATGTTTGACCAAAGGGCCAGATTTGACAAAAAATACAATAGGTAGACTGATGTTTATAAAGATGCAAATTTATTGCGATTTTTATGTTGAATTTGGCGGCCTCTACGACTACTTATGATCATGTTTCTTTGAAGCTCTTTGACAACCATATGGTTGTCTCTCTTGGAGACGCCTTCCTGGGTCCAAAAGGCTTTGACAAAATCCCTAGTTCCTGAAATCTATCGTGTTGTAGGCTTGTAGCACCTGCAAACTGAACTCAAGCAAGCCCTAGAGAGCCTCAGCTCTCTGCCGGTAATAATGTCGTGTGGAACCTCTTGTGCCTCCAATCAGATGACCTTCCTTGTGGATTATCATGTTATCGAATTATTATTTTTTACAATGAAGTATATCCATTTTTACTATCAAATATTCATTGATAATATAAACAAATATTTAAAAAACTCAGTTAAATGCCTTATAGTAGGTCATGTCTGTTTTTTATATACTTGATCAACCATCTTTAAGATGTTTTTTTTAAGAAAACTAAAAATGGTCTCTTGGGAGTAGTAGAATGAAGGAACACAGCCGATTGGGTTTCTATTATAGTCTGTGATGCTACACTAAATCCTTTTTGTGTGTGTGTTTGTCAGCATCATCCGGTGCGTTTTTATTTATTGTACGTTAGCCTGGTGTGGTAGAAGCTATTGTTGTTATTTTAGAGAGGAAAAGTCTGCTACCTGCCCATGTGATCTTGCAAGACAGCAAGGGGCAACACTGAAGCAGTCTTTCCACAGTAGAAGTACAAAAAACAAGAACAGCTGAATCAACTTGAACCAGATGTCAGAAAAATCTTCCGATAAATTACAGTAACGAAATACATCAAATAATTTTTCTCTCTCAAAATGTCAGCATAGTTTTCGAATTCTATTCCCAAAATCATTTCAGGTCAGAAATTTGAATTAGTACTCCACAAAGACCAGATGGGGAAAGAAGAGGGATGATACAGAGTGAAACTGTACAGGGTAGACTGAAGCTAATAAGCATTTGGAGGCCTCTACTTATAATCCCATTTCTTTGAAACTCTTTGATAACCATATGGCTGTCTCTCTTGGAGATGCCTTCCCGGGCCCAAAAGGCTTCAGCAAGATCCCCAGCTCCTGAAATCTCTCCTGTTGTAGCAGTTGGGCACTGAACTCAAGCAAACCCTCGAGAGCCTCAGCTCTTTGCCGGTATGATGTCGTGTCGAACCTCTTCTGCCTCCAGTCGGATGACCTTCCGAGTGGATTATTGTCGATACTGAGCAGGTTCAGATCAGGAGTACTGTTGTGGCTTTCGCTGTCGCTACGGAGCACTTGAAAAGTGCATTTGTCCTTGGTGATCGATTGGTCATCGATAGATGGTGTCAAGAGTTTCATGATCGGACGTGATGGATCTTCGGAGGATGCCAGTGGGAATTCAGCAATTCTGTCGATTCGAGGAGTATTAACTGAAACATCAGGGGACTTCAATCTGGTGAGAATGTCGGCGCCCCGCCTCTTTTCAGGAGTTTTGAACATGTGTGGTGAGAGTGATGCTCGCCGTGTAGCTTGTCCTGTCTGGTCCAGTGTATACCTTGATGGGGAGGCTGCTTGTTCCAAAACAATACAAGGTTAAAACCTTGTATCCATAATATTTTATCAAGTAAACAAAATGCTTCACACATGCACTTAACAAGTGAATGGCAACAAAAATTCTTAAAACATGGGCTTGCAAAGGCAGCTAAAAGTAACATGGGGACAAGATGTTGGATTTTCTGCAGTGGGCAATAAAATGGCACTTTTGTTTGAGGGACTAAAAGTTGGTGAAATATCTCTAATGAAGAATTAGTGACACATTGATTATGTGATTAGTGATAGCCACTTGCTAAGTGGCTAGGGACTGGAAATGTTAAAAAAGTATGCAGTGAAATATGAACAATGGTTGCCAACAAGGTTTTAACATTTTGTATGGACAGAGACTACATACCTCCTCTTTATGAGCTGTTCTAGCATGAAATGTCTTTGCAGGTTCTAACCGTCTCCTAGGAGTCGAGGATGCCCTTCGTGGAGTAGGTGCCGGTGATTTTATTACTTTTGAATACTTATCATTTATCGCTTCTTCGACAACTTTCTTCGTGACCTGGACTGATAACTGATCCATCGGTTGATTAAGCAATTCTGGAGAATCTTTTCGTATTCTGGTAGATTCAGGAGGGCCATGGTTAGCAGTGGCACTGTCAAGTTCCACAATCCTCTGTACTTTAAATGATTGAGACTTAATATATTGGGGTTTCCAAATGTCTTCATCATCAGAACATGCAGTCTTATTTGTTTCATGTCTGGTAGAAAGTTTAGCTGGTAACATATTGCGAGTAGGACTTGATTTCGATTGGACTTCAAACACATAGGGTTGAAGGTGCGGATGGTTGAGCAGATCTGCAGCCTGAAAATCAGCATCAATATGAGGCAATGGGATGCGCAAATAAGTGTAGAAACTTTGATTATATTCAGCACTAAAACATATGTATATGCTCTAGGAAAATAACACATACACTTGGTCTGTGATCTGGACTCCTACGCAGCATACTTTTGATGAGTCCCCTACTGCATGACATAAGATAAATACATCATGAAAAATTCAGAGGTCATGAATGGCTCACAAGAACTGCATACGAGCTGTGCATCTTACAGTGCACCCGAATATATAGTCGGTAGAGGAGCGACGACAGATTTGTTTATCTTGTTTATAAGTGTCTGCATATCCTGTTAGGAATAAACATGATATGTTACAACATGCAAGCATGAGCTACAACTAAAAAGAGCATGTCAGCATAGCTACTTACAAATGCTTTGAATGCATGCTTCAGTGCAGCCATCTCATAGATGCAGCAGCCTGATGATTGGAGATGTTTAGCCAAGAGAACAGTGTGAAATTCAGATCAAGACACGCAACTGAATATTGGAAAGGAAATACTTACCTAGCGACCATATGTCGGACTTAGAACCATATGGAATATCAGCAAGAAGTTCAGGGCACATGTAGCTGGGAGTTCCTACAACCTTCAGAAGAAACACAATATGTCAAAATCATACGCAACTTAGAAAGAGAATCACCTAAGAGTTGAGCAAGAACAGCTTACTGATGAAGCCAAATCATCAGAAGTCAATACTTTCGCCAGCCCAAAATCACCTGTTTCAGACATCAAATTCCAACACAAGATATTGACATCAGATAATTCAAGTAATCCATAGTGCAGGTACTTATACTAATCAATCTTATAGGGAATACTTACCGAGCCGTATATTTTGGTCCTTTGTAAGAAATATATTTGAACACTGGAAAAACATTCAAAACACATGGTGAGTAACAGGCTATGTTAGACTACATTTTCAGTAGCACACAAATAATGTTTATGAGCATAACAACCTTCACATCGCGATGAAGGATATGATTAGCATGCAAGTAGTCAAGTGCCATTAGGAGCTGCACAAGCCACACACAGAGTTTCTGCTTGCAGAAAAATCGACACGGCAAGGGGTCAAAATTCAGGAAGCCGAATTTACAGCTACTGAACAGCACATATTACAGACTAAATAACTACCTCCTCTGAGAAATGGGTACCATTAGCCTTCTTAATGGTCTCCAACCTGCACATGGAACAACAACAATTTCATTACAGGTTCCAAATACGATTCAAAGATTACTTCACAAGTTACATACATGTCTCCTCCCTCGCAGTAACCGATCACGATGCACACGTAGCACCCCTGGTAACACCAACAAAAGCATTAATATAAGGGATTGGTGATCATATAAATCCTTCAATAGGACCACTGAAGCATGCAGGGAGGGACAAGAGCAAAGATTGTTCTCATGGACCCTGCCAATATGCACAAATAGGAGAAGATGGGACCATGCTCACCTTCTCCACCCAAGAGTCCTTGTATTCCACAATGTAAGGGCACCTTACTTTTGCAATGAGCTCCATCTGCATGGACAAAATGGCGAGTTTCGTTCACACATTCGTCGAAAGGTCAACCCATCTTTTAGCTAACAATCTAGCTTGAATACTGATATTTCACATGACGCCGAAGGGATAGATGCTGTTAAAGAGACCTCTTGGTGTGCCGATCGGCGGCACCTGACGGTCTGACGAGCGAGCCGGATCTTCTTCAGGACATACCTGAAACAAGCCATGCTTCAGAGATCAGTGAAACAAACCCATGTTGCAGAGAGCAATCCATCCATTCATGAAACAAGGATGAACATGACTGGGACTACACTAACCTCTTCTTCTCAACCTTGTGCCTCACCAAGAGTGCAGAGCCAAATGAGCCCTTCCCAATCTGCTCCAACACCTCATACTGATCCATCTCAGTGTACTATGATTCAGCCCAAAAATATTCGCTTCCCTGCAAAGAAATAGATAGCCCTGAAGGAGAATTGCAAGCAATACGCCGAGCAAATTATTTGGTAAAAATATGTCCTGTCCATCCCCAAATTTCCAAGTTCAAAAGTGCTTTTAAATACTAATTTGAAGGCACAGTGGCAACGGATTGTTCCTGCAACTCTCCTTCCCAAATCCCCAACTTCTCACTAATTAAGAAAAACAAGAAGCTTTGAATAAAAAAAATCCTTTTCATTCATGCAATTCCCCCTTTTCAAACACGGAGATTGAAGAGAGCATCGCCGCCTTGCCTTTGCAGATTCTTGGAACAGAACAGGTGAAGAGCAATGGCAAGAAAGCAAAAGAGGAGAAATACAGAAATTCCAAAAAGATTGGAGCGACTGGAAGGGACCAAGCAAGAAGACGAATTCGATTCAAGATAATCCCAAATCGAAACTGATGCATACCTAGAATCTTACCTCGATTGCTGATTGATGAACAAGGCCGTGCTCTTCCTCAATCCTCACCTCGCCTGCCTTCCATTTTTAGAGAGAGAAAGTCTGTGCACCCTGGTTATGGAGGGGTGGCTGGCCGTGCTCGCGAGAGGTTTTCAAAGTTTTGAAAGTCGGTAAGAGAGAGAGGGGGAGGGAGAGGGAGATGGTGGTGGGGGGGCACACCGCACACACGGGCAGCCGTGCATACTGTTCATAGGCAGGGGAGAGACAGGGAGATTTGACTAAGATTTTATTTGATTAATGCTCCTCCGTGTACCGAGCATTATTTATGGGCTTATTCGTATCGCCGATTCGTGATAGCGGAGTTCATACGCGTTTGTTGTACAAACCGGCTATAAAGGCGTGGGAGACAAATTACAGGATTTCTTATTCTAAAAGATATGCTACTCGAGGACATGTAAGCAAGTACTGCTACCTAGCGCCTTCCTTGTTTAGAATTACCAATATCTATCCCCATCAAAAAACAAATGAAAATTTGGATATTGGCTCGATATTTGATATTTTCATGCGAAATGTAGTGAGTAAATATTGATGTGGCCAATATAAGGCACGTCGTAACAAAAAAAAAATGTTATTTTATAGTTGTATATTGGTAAAAATCGTGAAACTAATTTCATGACATGAAAATAACATAGAAATATGTGTGTCCTCACGCCGGCTACGCGTAAAACCTTGTCAGCTCTTGGTACTAACCACACCTAGTGATGGTGTTGTCTCGATATTTGATATTTTCATGAGAGAGAATACTAGGGTGGCGGTCCAGAACTAGGTCGGCGAGAACATTAGGTCATTTAGATGATCGTGCTCAGAAGATCTAGCGCCCGAAAATTGGGTTGTGTGTGCGTGTGTGTGTGTGTGTGTGGGGGGGGGGGGGGGGGGGGCTTTCGGTTTCTAAAGCTAGTAACGAACTCGCTAGCCTCTTGGGGTGTCGCTTTCTTTGGAACTAAATTATCTGATCTTTTTTAAGCAATGTTGACTGAAACAAATGTTTGTTACATGGGAAGCAGATACTATTATTCTTTTAAGCAAAATATATACTCTATTCGAAGAAATGTTGATAGTGAATTTCCGTTGTGTTGTGTGCTTCTTTCTCATGCTTTTTCATAACCTCTATATATATACTCAATCGTGACAAGTCACATAACCTGAATATCACAAAATCTGCTGTCACTAAATATCTTTTGAAACTAAAAATTAGTATCTCCTAACAAGTACCCACCCGGTCTTAAATGGCCACAATTCAACAGGAAACCGTTCTTCTGTTCATGCTATTATATTGAGATAACGGAAATTTCCACACAAGTAATTCATTTTGACCGATTCTGTTGAAAATAATAGTACTGTACATCCATATTTGCGATGAGAGAACTGGATACCACATCGTTCCTCTCGTGCAGTGGAGTTCACGTCTTTTGGCGTGAATGAAAAACAACACTCCATTGCATGTGTGCCTAGCACGTACAAACTGCAAAATTTTATCACTAATCTCATTTGGCTAGTCCAACTGAAAAATCCACGCACACGTGCACGCTACAGGCCACACGTGCGCTCTCATATCAGGCCAGGAACTCTGAATTTTGGGTGAATTTTTTCAAGATTGCAACTGTAGGAGTACGTGTGATGATTAAGGCGATCATAATTAATTCGATCGTGACGGACTGGACTACACTATAGGTGATGAACACAAGCTAGCTAACTACGTAGCTAACTAGCTTAATCGTTGATTCGTTAATGATGATGAGAAGTGTGTAGGGTAGGGGGTTTCTGTTAGGACAAAGCCATCACGGTTTTCCTCTTTTGTCGTAGATCTGTTCAAGATAAGCATCCGTGCTTTTGGACTAGAGCACTCACCTCCTCCGCTCGCTGAGAGGAAAAAATAGGAAGAAAATGATTGCTACGTGTTTCTAATTAGTGATGATGTGATGCAGCATCACAACTCCACTGTTGTTGGTTAGTGCATGGAAAGCAATCGCCTGAGTGCTAGTTATTCCAAACAAACGATCATATAAGTTAATTAATATATACTCACTCCAATTCATAAAAAGTGTCGCCCATTTATTATAAAGTTTGTACTAACTTAGTACAAAATAAATAATATTTTTTATGGATCGGAGTGAGTAGTATTTTTAGGGATGATCTCGGAAGCTAAGTCATATACCCACATAGTGAGGTGGATACATACGTATGTGCCGGAATATTTCCAACTAAGAATAATGTTAGGCACTCTTTCTAGAAGATATTTTTTGCTGAGGAATGAACCGGCAGAACCAGGGAATACAGGAAAGCACTATATTTACGGGGCGTGCTGAGCGTCCCCCGGAGGATCGGAGCTTCCGATCCCCCACCTCCACCTGCCGACACGTGTCCACTAGGGGCCACTCACGCGCACGGAAAGAAACCTTATGCTCCAAAAAAAAAAATCAAGCGCCATATCCCGTTGCTTTCGCTCACGCACCGAACCCCATGCTCCCGTCGCTCTTTCTGGTGAGCCCCGTCCATCGCCGGAGAAATACGCCGCCCCAGCTCCGCATGTGCGTCGGTAGCAACGCCGCACCATCGTAGCAACGGCGGCAACCGTCGGTAGCAACAGCGGCGACCATTGGTAGCAAGGCCGGCGACCATGGGTAGCAGCGCTCGTGGCAACGCTGTCGACAGTCGGCAGCAACGCTGGCCATGCTTCTTCAGCAGCAGAAAGAAATTTGATGAGGACATCCCTAGCTCTTATACACTTTCTCCAATTGAAGATGTTGCTGTTCAAGACAAACCAAATGAATTGAAGATTGGACCAATGACAAGATCAAGAACCAAGTTATTAGAACAGCAGGTGAACTCACTCCTATTAGAATATGGTGTTTGTGATTCTGAGAATTTTATACTACCTAAATCTATGCATTTATGTATGATCAGGATTATTGATAACACAAGCGTTCATGGAGGAGAGGAGCAGCAAGGCGTGGAGGACATGGATGATCACATGAAGAGCAAGCAGAATTCCATGGAGAATAAAATCCAGAACAAACACAACAAGTGCTTGAGGGAGGAGAGGGAGGCAGGAGCACAAGTGGAGAGACAAGTTGGAGGCGCACCACACTTTGTTGCTGCGCCAAGAGAGGAGTCCTACTAGGGGTAGGACTTGGACCTGCGTGTTCCTTTTAGGCCGAACCCAATTGGGTCGGTTTGTATCAGTTTGGGTTGCACCCCAACCCGAGTCAGACTAGTCATGGTGCGCCCCAGCCCTTGGGCCGCACCCCTTCCCCTTTATATACTCCCTTGCTGCGCATTGGAGGGTAGACTACGAGAAACTAAAACCCTAGATTTCTAGATTGAACTGCTAAGCATTCATCTTGAAGTATTGTTACTGCTTGCAAATTCTGCGTGTTATCTGCTGTTCCATTGGGAATAAGGAGGTACAGGACCACTTGTAGTCGGTGGCTACTTGTGCAAGCGTGTGGAGTTGAGAATATCCTTGGGGTTGCAATCTGTTGCATTGGCAATAGGGATCAGCCGGGAGAGTTCATCAGTATCACACGAGTTATCGATTCATCAATCCATCCTCTACATCATCATCTCACTGAGAAGATTGGGCCAACCCTTATCATCTTGGTATCAGATTCACAGGTTTACTCGGTGAGATCGTTTCATCCCTTTAGTTTGAGTGATTTTATTCCTATCCAGAAAAAGCCTACAAAAATATTAGTTCTAGATATTGCCATAGCCATAGATCAGCCCAATTTGCATCTCCTAGTTGCTGTTTGTGTTGGTCTTTGTGTTCCTTTTTTTTCTGTTTTTAGTTTCGTGTTCAGGGTTAGGGTTCTTAGTTGCTCGAGTTTCTGTTTTTTTCGAGTTGAGTCTATACCGAAAATCCCACAAAAAACAAATTTCCTACCCGAGTTGTGTTTAGTTTCGAGTTACGTCTCGTTTCCAATTCCGAGTTGAGTCCTGGTCTAGTTTCTGGTTCGAGTCCATATCAAAAGATATCCACACAAAAAATCAGTACCGAGTTGATCTCAAGGTTGCAATCCGAGTTGAAGTAGTAGTCCTGCCACGGCACTTTTTTTGTCACTTTTCCCTGCCGCGATCTCCTACTCCGAGTTGAGCTCGAAATCCTACCGTGCCCGACACCAAATTGCGCAACACTCCGCCGCGCTATCCTACATCTACTCGGTCTCGGTTTCCTCTGCCTACCGCGGCACAAAATCGGCAGTTTTTCGCTGCCGCGATCACTTCCTGCCGCGCCGGCTCGGAATCAATCCGTTTTCCTGCCGCGACACAAAAATGTGCAGTTTTTTCTGCCGTGATCTTTCGGTAAGTCTTTTAGTGTTTTTTTTTAGTTTTCCTTTGCAATTTTCTTTAGGGTTTCAAATCTGATCCTTGTGAGACTTAGCCACAGCCTTTCCACACATACAATTAGGAGCTTACCCGTAAGACTAGCTCTTTTATTTGCTCGCAGGCTGCTCACTAGATTGGTTGCCCGGTTTTGTGTTTCTGTGAAAATTTTTTGCTCCGCGGTGCGACATATTTTAGCTACAGTAACCGTGAGGAATATTGCTATATCCAAAAGAGTGGAAACATCAAAAAAAAAAAGGAGAAAGAAGAGGCCTGTAAGTTGATCATAGCTACTGTAGTTTTTGGAGCTGTTTTACACTACTTTTGCACTACTAATTTGAGCAATCTTGTGCCTGCTTTACATTGAGCAATTGCTAGTGTCTTTCGAGTGCATTGCAAAATTTCCATCCATATATTTGCATTGCCACATTTGTCTCCATCCTTTGTGTGAATTTTCCTAGGTGTGTTTTTTTTTGTATCATCACAAACAGCAAATAGGTTGTGTACGTTGGTGTTGTTAGGTATCCCAACCAAGCTCCACCAAATACCCTGTTTGTCTTTGTGCTGGTTGTACACCTTGATATTCTCTCTTTCACATCAAGTCACATTAGTCCTGCTACTTGGTGAGTAAGTCTTTCTATTCACTTTGGAACGGTGAGATACACCTGTCTTTGCTGCTTTTGAGTGAGTTGAGAGAGAACACCACATATATTTGTTTACTTTTTCACTAACCTATTAATCATGGATGATTCTAGTGATGCTCTTGTGCAGCAAAAGAAGGGTGCTGATGAAGTGGTGAAGTGGGCTGAATATGAGGCATTGCGGGATTCTTTAACACAGAAGCTTGACACGGTTAATGGAGAGTTGACAACCAAACTTGAGGACTTTAGTGGACAGCTTACTGAGGAACTACAACATGTTGATATTTCCATTGGTGGTCTGGTTACATCATCCGAAGCCCAACAAACTCAACTCAATACTTTGCAAATGGCGGTGACAACCGTGACACAACAACTGGCTGATTTGACAACTTTGGTGAATCAAAGGCTCCCCAATCCCGGGGACGATGATAGTGTGCATAATGCTGGTCATGAGGCGCATGAAGATGCCAATTATCAAATTGGCCCGGGGAGAGGCTTTGCACCAATTCATGGCCGTGGGGGTCATATGCATCAAGCAAGGCGTGTACCTCTTGCTAATGCTCCTGAAAATCATCGAGAGGATGATGGTTTGGGCAGAATCAAATTTTCTATTCCACAATTCAGTTTTGATACTAATGATGTTGAAGAGTATCTCAGGTGGGAACTTAAAATTGAGAAGTTGTGGCGCTTGCATAACTATACTGAGGATAAGAAAATTAAACTTGCCTCTTCTGAGTTTGAGGGTTATGCACTATAGTGGTGGGACAATATTGTGAGACAACGAGCACACGATGGTGTTCCAGAAATCATTACTTGGAGGACCATGAAGCAAGTCATGAGGGACAGATTTGTACCACCTAATTATGTTAGATCACTGTATGACAAGTTGCAAAATTTAAGGCAAGGCACGATGACAGTGGATGAGTACTTTAAAGAGATGGAGTTGATCTTACAACATGCACGTGTGAGAGAGGAGCCAAAACAAACTATGCAGCGTTTCCTCTCAGGTTTGCAATATAAAATCAGAGGTGTTGTGAGACATTACAATTATCATGATATGAATGAATTGTTGCATCATGCCAGAGAGGCTGAATCACAATTGCTAGAGGAGTCTAAATTTGCAACTCGAAATACATCTAGGAGTCGGTTTTCTGCCCCTTCTACATCAACACCATCAGCCCAAAACTCCTCTATGCGTGGTACACCACCTAGCAAGGCTGATTCCAATGCTTCAAATACAAAGAAGTCACCGCAACCACCAGCAAGTTCCAGCAATTCTAATGCATCTACAGCCCGAAATAGAGATATGAATTGCCATACTTGTGGAGGAAAAGGCCATTTCAAGAGAGATTGTCCAAACAAGAAAGTTATGCTTATTAATGAGGACAATGAATATGAAACAGGTGATGATGCTGATCCTAATGATGATGATGTGTGTGATGATGATGATGGTCCTATTGATGCATATGCTACACATTATCCTACTATTGTTTGCACACAAACTTTGAGTGTTACTCCCAGTCCTGAAAATCAAAGATGCAATTTATTTCAAACCAAAGCTGTTGTTGGTCCTCAAATGGCTTGCAAGGTTATTATTGATGGAGGGAGTTGCAGAAATTTGGCAAGTAGAGATTTATGTGCAAAACTGAAATTGAAGTATATTCCACATCCTCATCCTTATTATATCCAATGGTTAAGTGACAAGGGAGAGATGAAGGTGAGCCATATGGTGAAAGTGGAATTTCAGATTGGACCATACAAAGATACCATTGAGTGTGATGTGGTGCCTATGACTGTTTGCCACATGTTGTTGGGAAGACCATGGCAATTTGACAGGAATGTTATACATCATGGAAGAGCAAATACATATCAGCTCAATTGGCATGGGAAGGACATAATGTTGAGGCCTATGACACCACAGCAAATTGTAAATGAGTCTCGTCAAAAAACAGAAGTAAATCTTGAAAAAGAGAGTGAGAAAGTAGATAGACGAGAGAATAATATTTCTGTGAGTGAAACTAGCAACACCAAACCGAGTGGTAAAAATAATTGTGAGGGAGTGAGCCTATTATGCATGTTAGCTACCAAAGAGGACTTGAAAGAATTTAGTGAGGATCCTAGTTTGCTTCCTATCGTGCTTATGCACAAGGGAGAAATTTTGGTTTCTAATGACATGACCCCTCTCTCTATTGGTGTTTCTACTGTGTAGCAGGAATTTGATGATGTGTTTCCGGATGACGTACCTCCTGGTTTGCCACCATTGCGAGGGATAGAGCATCAAATTGATTTGATACCTGGAGCAACATTGCCTAACCGAGCTCCCTACAGGACAAATCCCCAAGAGACAAAAGAGATTCAGAAACAAGTGCAAGAGCTTCTTGACAAAGGTTATATTCGCATTAGCTTGAGCCCTTGTGCTGTTCCTGTTATTTTAGTTCCTAAGAAAGATGGTACTTGGCGCATGTGCGTAGATTGTAGAGCAATTAACAACATCACTATTCGTTATCGTCATCCCATTCCACGATTGGAAGATATGTTAGATGAATTAAGTGGTGCTGCTGTTTTCTCTAAAATTGATTTGCGTAGTGGTTATCATCAAATTAGGATGAAAGAGGGGGATGAGTGGAAAACAGCGTTCAAAACAAAATTTGGTTTATATGAGTGGTTAGTAATGCCTTTTGGTTTAACTAATGCACCTAGTACTTTCATGAGATTAATGAACCATGTTTTGCGAAATTTTATTGGCAAATTTGTGGTTGTGTATTTTGATGACATACTAATTTACAGCCGCAATGATATTGAGCATGTTGATCATATTCGACAAGTTTTGCATGTGTTACGTGACAACAAACTCTATGGTAATCTTGCTAAGTGCACATTTTGCAAAGATAAGGTCATATTTCTGGGATATGTTGTTTCTAAGCATGGAATTGAAGTAGATGAATCTAAAATTGAAGCTATTAAAAATTGGCCTATTCCCATGAATGTTAGTCAAGTAAGAAGTTTTCTTGGGTTAGCTGGTTTTTATAGAAGATTTGTGAAAGATTTTAGTACTCTTGCTGCACCTTTGAATGATCTTACTAAGAAAGGTGTTCTATTTGAATGGGGTGTGACACAAGATATTGCTTTTGATGAGATTAAAAAACGTTTGATTTCAGCCCCATTGTTGATACTTCCTGATTTCCATAACCAATTCGAAATTGAGTGTGATGCTAGTGGTATTGGAATAGGAGGTGTGTTAATGCAAGAGAACAAACCCGTGGCTTATTTTTCTGAAAAATTGAATGGAGCCCAATTGAATTATTTTGTTTATGATAAAGAATTATATGCACTCGTTAGAGTTCTTGAGGTTTGGAAACATTATTTGTGGCCAAAAGAATTTATCATACATTCTGATCATGAAGCTTTGAAATTTTTGAAGAGCCAATCTAGTCTTAATAAACGTCATGCTAAGTGGGTTGAATTCATTGAATCTTTTCCCTACATAATTAAGTACAAGAAAGGCAAAGATAATGTAGTTGCTGATGCTCTCTCTAGGAAAAGCATGTTATTGACACAATTAGATGTGCAAGTTCCTGGTTTGGAGAGTTTGCGTGATTTGTATGCTCAAGATCATGATTTTTCGGTTCCATATGCTAAATGTTCTGCTGTGAAAGCATGGGATAAATTTCATATACATGATGGATATTTGTTTAGAGCTAACAAATTATGTGTGCCCGAGTCGTCCGTGCGTTTGTTATTATTGCAGGAATCACATAGTGGTGGATTAATGGGACACTTTGGGCGTGAGAAGACATTGCTCATGTTGGCTAATCACTTCTATTGGCCATGCATGAGGAGAGATGTGGACAGGTTTGTGAGGCGTTGCATCACTTGCAACAAGGCTAAATCAAAATTAAAGCCTCATGGTTTGTATACTCCTCTTCCTGCACCTACTACTCCATGGGAGGATATTAGTATGGATTTTGTTCTAGGCTTACCAAGAACAAAAAGAGGACATGATTCTATATTTGTTGTAGTGGATAGATTCTCTAAAATGTCACATTTTATTGCATGCCACAAGAGCGACGATGCGTCGCATATAGCTAATCTGTTTTTCAGGGACATTGTACGCTTACATGGAGTACCAAGGACAATTGTTTCTGATCGTGACGTGAAGTTTATGAGCTATTTTTGGAAGACACTATGGGGGAAGCTGGGAACAAAGCTGCTGTTTAGTACTACATGTCACCCCCAAACTGATGGGCAAACGGAGGTGGTGAATCGCACACTATCAACACTATTGCGAGCCATGATCAAGAAGAGCTTACGGGAGTGGGAGGATTGTTTACCGCATGTGGAGTTTGCTTATAACAGGGCGGTGCATTCAACTACTCAATTATGTCCGTTTGAAGTGGTGTATGGGTTCAAGCCAATTACTCCACTTGATTTGCTGCCGCTTCCACTACAAGAGAGAGTAAACATGGAGGCATCGAAGCGTGCAGATTTTGTGAGGAAGATACATGAGAAGACCAAGCAAGCAATTGAGAAGAAAGGAGGATATGTTGCTGATCGTGTTAACAAGACGCGCAAGGAGGTAATATTCCAGCCCGGAGATATGGTGTGGGTTCATTTTCGCAAGGATAGGTTTCCCACATTGCGCAAGTCCAAGTTGATGCCACGAGGAGCTGGTCCATATAAAGTGCTTGCAAGGATCAATGATAATGCCTATTCAATTGATCTTCCTAGTGATGAGTTTGGTGTTAGTAATTCCTTCAATGTTGCTGATTTGACACCATACTTTGGAGATGACCTTGCTGCGTCGAGGACGACGCCTTTTCAAGGGGGGGAGTATGATGAGGACATCCCTAGCTCTTATACACTTTCTCCAATTGAAGATGTTGCTGTTCAAGACAAACCAAATGAATTGAGGATTGGACCAATGACAAGATCAAGAACCAAGTTATTAGAACAGCAGGTGAACTCACTCCTATTAGAATATGGTGTTTGTGATTCTGAGAATTTTATACTACCTAAATCTATGCATTTATGTATGATCAGGATTATTGATAACACAAGCGTTCATGGAGGAGAGGAGCAGCAAGGCGTGGAGGACATGGATGATCACATGAAGAGCAAGCAGAATTCCATGGAGAATAAAATCCAGAACAAACACAACAAGTGCTTGAGGGAGGAGAGGGAGGCAGGAGCACAAGTGGAGAGACAAGTTGAAGGCGCACCACACTTTGTTGCTGCGCCAAGAGAGGAGTCCTACTAGGGGTAGGACTTGGACCTGCGTGTTCCTTTTAGGCCGAACCCAATTGGGTCGGTTTGTATCAGTTTGGGTTGCACCCCAACCCGAGTCAGACTAGTCATGGTGCGCCCCAGCCCTTGGGCCGCACCCCTTCCCCTTTATATACTCCCTTGCTGCGCATTGGAGGGTAGACTACGAGAAACTAAAACCCTAGATTTCTAGATTGAACTGCTAAGCATTCATCTTGAAGTATTGTTACTGCTTGCAAATTCTGCGTGTTATCTGCTGTTCCATTGGGAATAAGGAGGTACAGGACCACTTGTAGTCGGTGGCTACTTGTGCAAGCGTGTGGAGTTGAGAATATCCTTGGGGTTGCAATCTGTTGCATTGGCAATAGGGATCAGCCGGGAGAGTTCATCAGTATCACACGAGTTATCGATTCATCAATCCATCCTCTACATCATCATCTCACTGAGAAGATTTGGCCAACCCTTATCAAAATTGCTACAAAAGCTCTACGAATTTGCATAAAAGATGAAAAAAAATTGCTACAAATCTTCCAAGCATTTGCACAAACAATCAACAAAAAAGAATCGAAAAAGTAATTTGCTACAACTGATCAATGGATTTGCATTAATAGAAAAAAATTGTGCTACAAAGCTTCCAAAAATTTGCACCACAAGAAAAAAAAAAGACCAAAAATCAGGAAAAAAAACTGCTCTGGCAGCACCACTGCCGACCTACGGGAGTACCATTGTGCGCCATGGCAGCGCCGCCGCCGACGCTGATGGGCAGTAGCACCACCGTGGCGCCGTCCCCCATGGCAGCACCGCCCTAAGGTCTGGCAGCGCGGGCACGACAGTGACGAGGCAGCGTGGGAACCGGCGGCGGTCCACCGCAACACCGCCTTGGGTCATCTCCTTCCCCGGTGAAGGGACAGCGGCGGCATGGATTAGGCGCACCGGCGTCGACCTACCGGAGCACCGGCGCCCCCTGATGGCAGCTCCGACCTTGAGCGCAGGCAGCACCGTCGACCTACCGGAGCACTGGCGTCCCCCGATGGCAGCCCCGGCCTAGAGAAAAGGCAGCACCGTCCCTGACGGACGGCAGCACCGCCGCCTCCCCATGGCAGCACAGGCGCTGGCCTACGGGAGCACCACCCTCGAGCGCAGACTGCACCACCACGCGCCGCTGGTAGCATCACCGGTGAGGGGATGTGCGGCAGAGGTGGAGCGGTTGCCGCCGGTGAGGGGATCCGAGGAGGTCGCGCTGGTGCGCAGATCCGGTGAGTGAGTAGAATTTGATGGGGTCAACGAAAATTTGTTGTTTGGAAGGAGAGAGAGGGCTTATATGGCAGCAAAAAACGTGGGGATCCACCGGCGGCGCTTGGCCGGGCTGGTGGACGAAACGCCATGGCGGAGCTAAGCTCCTTGCGCAACAGCAGCATGTCGGGAGGAGAAAAGGAAAAGAGCAGGGGAAAAAGGAAGGGAAAGAAACGAGTGGAGGAGAGAAGAATTAGGAAGAGATAAGGCCAACGTGTTGGGTCCCACTTGATGTGGACGCGTGTCGTGCTGAGGACCCGGAGGACGCGAGACGCGCGATCCCCCGGGGAACACAAGCGTTTCCCTATATTTACATGCTTACAATTGATTAGCCAAAAATGCAAGAAAAAAGGAGCATGTCAGACAAGCTGTGGGTTACCTTAGATCAGACCGAGAACGGTTCTCTAGAGGCATGCATGGACAGCAGCACAAGGAAGCAATCGGAATCGTTAAAGTGCTCCGGGCCATAGATAATTTGTCATGAACAGATGCTGTTCTAGTAAGGTCGTGCTATTCAAGCTTAGCTATTCATATGTTGAAGACTGAAGCTTTTTTAAGGATACATATCATGAAAGGTGCGTCAAATTTATAGAAGAACCGGTCAAGACGGCCGGTACAACGTCAAGTGGGCTACACGATACACACATGACGCCACACGATATAACACAACTCGCACTAGCCGAGCGACAAGAACTTATATTACACCGTTTCGAGGAGAGGATACACGGAGCTTCTAGGCTACCGAAAAAGAGAACTCCGGATAAATAAGAGCGTTAAGTTGGTTATTTTGTTTCTTTGTGGCCGGCAAAGAAACAAATGAACCGACATTTAAGTCGGTTACTGAAGCCAGCTATTTAAGTTGGTTCGGCTTGGGTAAATAAATGAGTTAGTACTAGACATTCATTTGTTTCTTTCTTAGAGAAACTAAACATTTATTTGTGTTTCATGATAAAATTGAGAATACATACAATGTTGTATGCGGACGGAGCCCAATAGACCCACCCTGATGCATAGGAATATGGGGCCAAAAATAATGTTAGTACTCACTTTGATATTAAATAAATATCGCTAGCATTGCTTAGTTTTGTGGCTCGTATGTGTATTTTTCACGACCCTTTTTCCGGATCGGAGGGAGGGGGAGTAGTGCATACCATATGAAATGGGGAATGGGCATCAGGTTGGGCCGGACGTTGTGCATCATGTTGGGCCGTCAATTGTGCATCAACGACACTGGCCGCACTGGCCTCCTCGCACGCGCGTGAGTCCTAATCGCACGCATAGACGCACATCAGTTCGCCGCCTTCGCTCGATGCCTCGATCGAAGCCGTATCGCAAACTCACACACAGCCACGTACTCGTAGTGATCCCCTCAAAAAAAAAAAAAAAAGCAGGCTGGACCTCTACAAGAAACTACAGGCGGCGGCTTGCATGGCACGCACGCAGGGGCAGGGCGCAACCGCTCAAGGCCGGCAACACCTCCGATTTGATCACCGGCCATCGCCCGGCTCATGTCCAGCTAGGCCTGGAATTCGAGGCGAGTCGAGCCGAGTCGAGCCGGCTCGCTTAAGCTCGTTCAACTCATGAGTTAGCTCGGCTCGGCTCGTTAAACAATCGAGTTTAGAAATAAAATTCGGCTCGACCCGTTTAATCTCGCGAGTTGCTCGGCTCGACTCGTTTAGCTCGGTAAAACAGTTAACATGTAAAATCATAGTTTGTATACGTTTTTTATAATTATTTTGGGTATGTATGACATAATTATTCTGACAATTAATTACAATATGACACGATCATGTAATTCGTAGTCGATAAACTACAATAATCATGAAGAATTTGTTCATATAGACAAGAAATATATGTATTTACTACTTTTACCGAGTTAAACGAGCTAAACGAGTACTCGGTAACTCGGCTCGTTTAACTCGACTCGTTTACCGTCCAAAATGAAAACTCGGCTCGGCTCGTTTAACAACAAGTTCGAGCCAAGCCGAGCCGAGTTGTGAGCTACTCGTTTAACTCGCGAGTTTTGAGTTTAAATTCCAGCCCTATGTCCAGCCAGTCGGCTCTCCATTCGATCAGTGCAAATTCTACAGATTGAATTCCTTCCGCTGGTAAACTTTAAAAATCTTCTCTATTTTGTTGCAAAAATTGTCGCTAGTAGACGAAATCTCGTAGAAATTTTGCCTAGAGTTTACGTAGGATGGATGTATTTGTATGATTTTATTAGACCAATTTTCGTGAAATATGTATTCATTAAACGTAGGTGTATTATTGATAGATTTCTTCTCAAAAGAAAAGCAACATCACAAGTTGTTTCAAAATATATGAATTGGTTCAGCCAAGTTTCTCGACATGTTCAGACACTGACGCTAAACAAACCGAACCAAACAGACCCCCGCGTCGCCCTCCTCTGGCGACACGGGGGGAACCCTAGCCGCCGCCGCCGGAGGGCCTCCCCGTCCTTCCCTCTGCTTCGCCTCCACCCGAGGGAGCGCCGGCAAAGCCGTCGTGCCCAGTGAAGGTGGCGGTGGGGCGCTCTTCTCTCGCATTTCTCCCTCCCGAGGCGCGAGATCTGCGATGCTCGGATGTCCTGGCCATGGCGCGGGCCGGCGCGGTGGAAGCTGGCCAGCCGGCGGCGCGTGGTGCTCCTGGGTGTGGTGAAGGAGGCGTTGGGGGTGCGTGTGGCGCGGGCCTCTGCGTGCACGGGGGCTGTGCATCGGGCGGCCCTGCTCGGGCTGGTCTTGCTCGCCCTTGCTGGGCGTGCCGGAGGCGCCTAGCGTGGCCACGATGGTGCGCCTGGCGCGGTGGCAGAGGCGCTGCTGTGGAGGTGCCGTGGAGAAGATCCTGCGGGCAGGCTCGGTCTGGGCGGCTCGGCGAGATGCAGCAGAAGGCCTCGGTGTTGGTGGCTGGTGGTGCGCTGCTGTTGGGAGCTCGGCGAGATGCGGCGTGGCTGGTATGGCGATCTGCAGGGGAAGGAGGCGGTGGTTGTTCCAGCGCGGCAGCGGGGGGTGGCATCCCTCGTTGCGGTTCTCAGGCACCAAGGCGGCGAGGAAGCCGGGGCGGCAGACCCAGACTTGTGGCTGCTTTGGCAGAGCGCATGGTTGCCACAGCTAGAGGTGTCGCGGCCACCAGGGTCGGCGGTGGAGGTTGGCGGTCGGCTACGGAGGCAGCCTCCTAACTTGCGGCTCCCTGAGCTTCGTGGGCGGGTCGAACTCCAGGCGAAAGCCTGGCACGGACTCCGGTCGGTGCCGACGACGGCGGCGCCTTTGGGCGTCGTTCTCCTTCTTTGTTTGCGTCGTTGTGGAGTTTCGACACCCGACATGACGGGAGCGGTCTGATGGTCTCCGGGTGAAAGCCTTAGCTCCGTCGGGAGAGGGCGACGGTGACGGACTCGTCACTTCCTTGTTGGAGGCGTCGTCTTGGAGTCATTGGCCCTCCCGATGCGACGGTTTCGCGGCGGATGGGTAGGATGGCTATGTGGTCAGGGGAGGTGGATCCCGGGTGAAAGAGCATGGTTGCCCCCATTTGTTGTTTTGGTAATTAATGACAATCTCTATGGACTAATGTGTGCTTTGAGTTATATTTGTAGTGTTGGTCCGTATGGAATGCTTGAACTCCATATGTTGGAGTCGAGGCTAAAAGAAGAAGATTATATGTTGATCAAGGCTAAGTGCAAGTTGATCAACATACAAGATAAGGTGTTGGTCCGTATGGAATGCTTGAACTCCATATGTTGGAGTCGAAGCTAAAAGAAGAAGATTATATGTTGATCAAGGCTAAGTGCAAGTTGATCAACATACAAGATAAGGGCAAGTGAAGATATGCGAAAGAGTGTCTCTCCCATATTGGTGTATGGGGGAGCAATATGCGAGGCTTCACCGAGCGGAGCGTAATCAAGAAAGGTGATCCACTTGAGAGGAGATCAAGATCATCATCATCTAGCTCAAGTGGAATGCGCAAGGCAAAGGTATTATCTTGATAGGGTTTCTATTTTACCGGTCTCGCGGTGTAGTTGGGAGACCGGGTTTTAGGATAGGTAACCGTACTATCAAGAGGGGCTCTCAAGTGAGCTTTAGCGTATCAGTCGTAGAGAGCTCAAACCTTTGCATCATTGGCATCATCTTTATTGGTTCTTATTTGTCCCTTATCATGGTGTGGTCTTGGTGCTTGTCGTGCTTGTCATGACAAGGCCAAGCTCATCGAAAACGGTTTTCATATGCGTCTTCCATTGCGTTTTCGATATTAGAAATATTGTCGGTTTGTCCTTGAGAAATTATCCACACATACACGTGTTGAGAATTTATCTCTTAATTGTTTTCAAATAATTCCAACGATAGCTACTATCATCCTCTTTCCAACAAAATTGGTTTCACCTCTTTCGGACTTCATTTGCAAAAGATATGACGGTTCCGGTTTGCAAGAGAGAGGTTTAACCTTTCCTCATATGTTATTATAATATATTTTTCAACTATGATGTTTATATGCATAATCTTGTAGTGCTCATTATGGTGATTCCAACGAGCCCAAGATCGTCGAAAACGGAGTCCGGATGCAAAAGATATTGCAATTTTAGTTTCACTGGTTTGGCTAGGCCAGCATGGCCGGCCAATGGCCGGCCCCATGGCCGGGGCCTCTCTGATTGCATGGCCGGCCAGGCCGGCCTCCCTCCTCCGGCTGCCCGAAAATTGGCCTAACGGCCATATTTTTTGCTCCCTTTTAAGGGGTCTTCTTCCCCAAGTGAACCCCAACTTTTGTTGACCTCTTGAGCACATTTTCCCCTCTCTCTCTCCATTGTTGCAAGAGCTCAAATCCTATAGATCTCCCAATCCCTCCACTCAAACTCATTGATCTTTGGAGGATTGAAGGAGAAGGCCTAGATCTATTATTCCACCAAACCATATCTCCTCTAAGTGAGGGGAACATCTTTGATTTAGGTCTTGGAGTTGCTTTGTGTTTTCTCCTTGTTCTTCCTCTTAAATCCCTCCATAGCATTAGTTGCTTTGGTTGGATTTCGGAGAGAAGGACTTGACCACTTAGTGTGTTCTTGCCATTGCATTAGTTGCATCGGTTTGAGTTCTCCATGGTGATTCGTGTAAAGTGAAGTTGAGAAGCTTGTTACTCTTGGGTGCTTGGGTGCCCTAGAGCTTGTTCCTCTAGGGCACGTTGGTACCCTAGACGGTTGTTGTTTTCTCGGAGTCTTGGTGGCTCACGGGATTTGTTGGGAGCCTCCAATTAGGTTGTGGAGGGAGGCCCAACCTTGTTCGCTTCGGAGCTTTGGTAGCTACGAAGACATTGCCGGGAGCCACCAATTGAGTTGTGGTGTGTGCCTCGGCCTTGGGCATCGAGTCTTGGTGGCTCGGTGCATTTGGTGAAGACCCTCCAACTTGTGGAGTGAGCTTCATCCTTGTAAAGGTTCTAGTTGTCAACCTCAACGGCAACATAGTGACAAGTGCCTCGCCACATTGGTGGTAAGACACAACGGAGATACGGTGTGCCATATCAAGGCTACTCGGTGTTTCACATTGGTGAACACCGCGCCGCTCCAACGGAGACTAGCTTCCATTGGGAAGTGAACTTTGGGATAAATCATCGTCTCCAAGTGCCTCGGTATTTCTATACCTGAGTTTCTTACTTATGCTATTTACTTTGTGATAGACATCGAGCTTAAAGTCATATATCTTGCTATCACCTAGTTGATTATATCGCTTAGCATAAGTGTTGGTGCACATAGGTGAACCTAGCTAGTTTAGGTTTTGGCTTGATAAATTAAACGTTAGTTTTATTCCGCATTTATTCAAGCCTTAACCGTAATAATTTTAAATCGCCTATTCACCCCCCCCCCTCTAGGCGACATCCGTGTCCTTTCAATTGGTATCAGAGCGGGTTCTCTCTTTATTGGGCTTCACGGCCTAGAGAGTAAAGATGTCGTCTAGTGGTTTAGTGCACAATGCCTCTTTAATATTCGATGGCACTAATTATGATGATTGGAGAAATCGCATGCTAAATTATTTTAGAGACATTAATCCTTATATAGAGCAAATTCTAGATATGGGTTTTTCTCCTCTAGAGGATGAGGAAAATTCTTATCTAGATGATGAAGCTTCTAAAGTGATTTTCAAGTCTTTGAGAAATGCAGTTGCTTTGTCGATCTCTCCTTATCGGAATGCTCATGAGCTATGGACCAAGCTTCAAGACAAATATGGTGTGTCCATTGATTGTTCTCCCTCCACCTCCGGGCGTGATGAGTTCTCAACTTCTTCTACTTCACCTACATGTGGCAAGCCACAAAATAATGCAATGGTGAGTAGGGATAAATTGTGCAATGATGATAGTGAGCTTCTTATAGATGATATTTCATCTCTATCTTATTGCAATGATTTATCTTTATACTTAAACACATCTAGCACTATAAATGTTTCGCATGCTTGTGTTGATAGTCCTTGCTTATCTTCTAAATTGTCAAGTAGTGATGATCATGACAATAATGATGATGATAATGCTTACTTTATTGAGAAAGGTCTAATGGTTCTTAATGCTCTTTCAAAGAATGAAATCGCTTGTGAGAACCTCCATGAAATCATGAGCACCCTTGTTGAGCGAGGGGTTACTATCGAAAATTTGGAAGCTCGTGAAGATGAAAGTCTTAGCCGCGAACGTGGTTATGCAAACACGATTGCGGATCTTGAGCAAGCTCTTGAAGAAATCCAAACCACCAAGAAATCTCTTGAGGAGACATTTACTCTAGAGTTATCTAAAGTAAATGAAACCCATGATAGAGCTCTCAAGGTGGCTAATGATTTTAAAATAAAAAATGATGAGCTTGTTGTTGAAATTGTTAGACTCCTTGAGGCTAATGTGAAATTTGAAAAGGATGTCAAGTCCTTGGAAGATTCTCTTGCACATCTCATTAAGTCTCATGATCAACTCCAAGCTCAATTACTAAAATATCTTCCTACTTGTTCTCCCATTGCTATTAATATTGATGCTTGTGCTACTAACTCTATTTCTTGTGAAGCATCCATTTTAAAGGAGAATGTTGAGCTAAGGGCTCAACTTAAATTGCTAACAAGCAATTATGAGATATTGGAAGAAAGTCATGAGAAGCTCTCGAACTCTCATGAAGATCTTCTCGTATCTCATGATAAGCTAAAGTTAGCTCATGAGGCCATTGCTACCAAGGTAATATCTAGTGAGCCTCATGTGGACAATGGCACAACTTCTACTAAAAATGCTACAATACCATGTTCTAGTCCTTGTAATGCTTCATCTCACACTAGTGCTAAATCATATGTTGAATTACATTTTGTGCCTAGTTGCTCTAATAATGAAGCTTCAACTTCCACTAGTACTTGTATAGCTACTAACCTTGTAGGGAAGACTAAAGAGCACAAGGCACAAGCCACTTCTTTGAAGAAAGATGTGGATAAGCGTCATAAAGGGAAGGCCACATTTGACAACATGTTGAGTGTGCAAAAATCCCCCAATGACAAGAGTGGACTTGGATTCAACTCCAATATCAAGAACAAGTCCAAGAGTAGCAATAAGAAGGGCCAAGAACAAGTCAATCACTCGGCCAAGATTGTTTGCTTCAAGTGCAAAATTGAAGGGCATCATGTTAGGGATTGCCCAATGAAGAGAAGCCTCTTAGTGAGAAGCAACTAGGGAAGCGGTCTATTGTTCAATCTCATGCTCAACCTCGGGTTGAACAAATGCCCCCTCCTAAGAAGACTCAAGTCATTGCTCCTCAAGTTGAGGAGCCTATTAAGAAGAAAGAAAAGAGTCGATATTGCTACTTATGCCGTGAGAAGGGCCACTTGGCTTCTTCATGCACTAATGGTACTCTATCCAACCCCATAATAATTGATGATGTTTATTCTCTTAGAAAGGATAGGGTTGGCAATGTGTTTGCCAAATATGTGGGGACTCAAAGTGGTGTCAAGAAAAGAACCATTTGGGTTGCCAAGCCTATTGTGACTAACCTCTTAGGACCCAACTTGGTTGGGGACCAACAAGCTCAAACTTGATCAATAGGTTGTGATGGAGGACATTGGCGACTTGGCTATCATTTGAAGAATTAAGGGATCTTCATGGTTATATCTCATTTAGCCAAGTCAATTGGATTATCACATATCTATCTCATATCCAATGCTCCTTCTTGCGGTAACTTATATTTAAATTACATATACATTGAAAGTTGCTTGCTCCCTTGCATGTGTTAGTTTTGTTCCTAGCATGTGCTTGTATATGTTGTGCTTATTACTTACCTTGAGCAATCAAGTTTGTGTATGTTAATGTGCGCTCCATATATGTGTAAACTTTGTGTTGAGTCTTTATTGGATCTTGTGTTGATTTCAATGGGCTCTTTTGAGAGATTAATGGACTATCCCATTTTTTGGGGGAGTGATATGCTTTGTGCACTTCACTAACCTAAAAATGTGTGTATATGAGGAACACCACCTAGTATTGATATATCAAGATTATCTAGTAACTTTGTGATGTGTCATGCTCATGAG
Source organism: Puccinellia tenuiflora (assembly GCA_012064385.1). Taxonomy (NCBI): domain Eukaryota; kingdom Viridiplantae; phylum Streptophyta; class Magnoliopsida; order Poales; family Poaceae; genus Puccinellia; species Puccinellia tenuiflora. The sequence continues at coordinate 338,399 of QRDG01002046.1, forward strand.
AAATTCAAATTCTATAATGTCCATTAATTATCTCTAGTTGATTTTATTTGCCTCTTGTTAAGAAGAAATGAATTATCACATTGTGGGGGAGCAATACGCTATGTGCATATTACAATCCCATAAAATGTGAACATTTGAGGTTTTGCCACTTAGATTTGATATTGTAAATTATCTGATTTCTATATGGCATACTAGCTCGAACAAGTTCCAATTTTCTTTTTAGCTATCCTTTGGCTCTTGTTTGTGTGAGTTTGCTTGGTATAGTTTCTCTCTAATATGCATCCCTATATATTATTTGAGAAACCATTTGTTCCATATTATTCTAACCATGGCCTTGCCGGTTGGTTTGAATAGTTGGAACTACCAACAAACCTTATTAAAATATGGTGTTTTATTTCTTATCTCTTGCCATATGTTTTATCTTGTGAGGATACTCTTGAATACCTCTATCACCGGGAAATAATTCCAAATGGTCATTGTCCTTGGACAATCCATACTTATGGTTATGATAGAATATTTTTGATTATCCTTACATTGGCATTGGCTTTTATTTGCCCCATCTCTTGCCAAAATATTTATTTTGACTCCCATTGCCTTCCTTGCCTCTTGCATGGATCCTAATTTTTCAATTGGTAGTGTTTAGTGTTATAGATAAAATATGAAGAGTAATGATCCCTTGTGCGTGCATTTTGTATTCAAATGCAAATATCAAAATAATGCATGAATCTTGGGGAGCATTCCTTTTATTTAGAACACTATTCTATCTATCAATATTTGATCCTTTCAATTGGCATTTGATTTCTATCGTATGTGTTTATGGAAGACAAATCTTTTTCTCTTGATGCTTTGTGCCATCATGAAAAGTGTAGAGGGTGCTTGGTCTATTTAGTGTAACCTTGCTCTCTCTTGGGAGTCTTGCTTTCTCATTTCTTGTTTTATGTTTATCCTATAGAATGAGAAAACCCTTTGAGCATGTCTCTTTCTTTTATCCTATATGCTCATTGGCCGTGCCTAGGTACCTTCAATTGGTATTAATTGGATTTTAATATCTCCTCCATAGATATTTGTTTCAATTGATGTTTATTGTAGGAATTTTGATACCTTATTACTCTATCTTACTTTACTTGATTCCGGTCAAGTATTATCCTCTTCTTGGTATCTTGTCTCCTAGTCGGTATCTTATTTTTCAATTTGTGTCTTATCTCTCACGTGTTGTTTGATTTGATTCCTATTGATATCACACTTCATGCGTGATGTGTTTTGGAATCAATCATATGTTGATTCAATTCCTTCCTCAATCATGTGTTGATTTGGATTTTGATATAATTTGGACAACCTTTTGGTGTCACACTTTGGTGTGCTCTATTCTTGGTTTACTTGGTGTTTTGTCCAAATTGTATCTCGTTTGGTTCTTGTAAGTCCATGCATGCATATTTACTAGTATATTTATTTTATGGCTTGCTAGTCTTTCTTGATCCAATATATAGGGATATTCCACCAAATCCTAATCGGCTAAGATGTGCATGAAATTCAATTTCATATCTATATGCACATATTTATGTGGAGTGTTTCCTATGTATTGTAGTTCATCTAACTACTATGGGACTCAATGAGTTTGGGAACCATGTTGTACTTGAATTTTGTTTTAGGTACAATGGAGATGCATTGGATGCTTGCCTCATTCATAAGGAAGGTGTTCTCACCATGCGATTATTGGAGTCAAGCTTTGATGATAAACAAAATTCTCATCTTCATCATCACCAATGCTATTTCGGTAACAAGTATCTATCTCATGCATATCTTTCTTGTATTGAACCTTGTGTAGGTTGCCTCTTGCATGAAAACTTTAATGTACAATTGTTGTGGTTTTGGATTATTTCCTTCACTTGGTATATCTTTGTGATATTTGTGATGAAATTGCAAAAACCTTCCTTCAATTGGTATTATTTCTTTGTGATACTTGTTGCCTATCTCAAAGCATTTCCACTATCTCTTGTTCCCTTAGTGATATGTGTGATGCATTTGATGTGTTTGAAGTTCATTTATATACAATGAGATAAATTTGAGCTATGTGCTATGCTTTTAAGCAATAATCTCTTTTGTATATTCATGACTTCCTTTTGGTTACCATAGTCTCCTTTCTTCGACCATTTTATATGTGCAAGTTTCTTTGTCGATGAATATCATTGTCTACTTAGAAACCTATACATATGAGAGAGGTCACTTTTATTTGGTATCCTACTTTCTTTCAAGCCACCTTGTCTTTTATCTATAATTCTTTGGTGGCTCCAAGTTTGTCTCGTGAGTGCTTGTCTTATTTCTATTCGCACTTTGCGCACTCACATTCTATTGAAGATTCTTCTCTTCATGCTCATCACGTGAGTATGTTGATTTTGTTGCTAAATGTTCTCACTTGCTCTTTGTTTTTCGATTGGTTGAATTTCCAATTGGTATCTTTGAGCTTGTGAACATTTTTTTTAAAAATCTTCTTTGTAAGTTGTGTGTGTCAATACTTGATATATAACTTATCTCCATTTGATTAAGACTATGTGTCTTACCAAATTAATTGTCTTGTCACACACACACTCTTGGTTGGGCCTTTATTGATAATTTCTTTTAATTGGTATCTCCTTATGGCTCAACCACATCTTTGGTGCAAGTGCTTTTTGCTTTAATTTTTTAACCCTTGCACTTGGTGAGTGTGATGANTTATAGGCGGGCGGCGGACAGGGGAAGAGAAACCGCGAGACGGAGAGAGAGTTTTTATAGCCTGCTCTGCCTCCCCCAGGTGCTCCTGCAGCAGAGGACGGCAGCAACGTCTATCTCAGCGCGCGGCTGGGGTTCTGGCCGCATGTGATGGATCTGGCTCTGCCTTTCGAGACAGCTAGCGATTGCGAAAGAAAAGGAAAAACAACGTGGCGTCCAAGCTTATACTTACTCGAATTTATTTATGGCGGTGGCTCTGGAGGTTTCTGCCGCGAGATGCGTGCATGCGGTGTGACGCGGGGACTCGAGAGCGCATACGCGTGAGTTAATACTCCCTCCGTATCAAAATATAAGATGTTTTAGCATTTCACTTTCCATTCGTATCTAACCTTGCACTAAAACATGTCTAGATACGGATGGAAAGACAAATACTAAAACATCTTATATTTTGATACGGAGGGAGTACGTGGGGTGCACTGGCAGAGAGATCGATCGGTGGAAATCAGCTCAGCTCCGCACGGCCGGACGGGAGGAGATTCAGTGAACCTGGCCGTACCCCCGCTGAACTTGGTCCGGGAGCTCGGCACCATCCACGTACGCCCGCCTTGTCGATAGTACTATAGACACATTATAGGAAACACGGTCGGAGCGTGGTGTCGCGTTACATGGTGCATGCCAACTTTGGAACACGCGCGGAGTAGTACATCCGCGACGAGGCAAAGAGCTGCGGTATCAGCACTGGCGCGCACTGATGAGTTAAGCCCATGCGACGTGACAGAAATCAATGCTTGTAGTTTTTCATCAGGAAGATGGTGATTCAGTGAACCTTGCCTGGGAAAATACGGAACCGCCGAACCTGGTCCAGGGGCTCGGGAATATCCATACTACTCCCTCCGTTCCACAATATAAGATGTTTTATCATTTATCTTTTCATTCATATCTAGACATGTTTTAGTGTAAGATTTATTTGAATCTTACACTAAAACATGTCTAGATACAGATAGAAAGAGAAATGCTAAAACATCTTATATTTAGAAACGGAGGAAGTATATATGTACACCGCTCTGTCCTCATTCGTTGTCTGTTTTTTGTGTTCTCCGCCGCCACAGGCCACAGCTGGAGTTTCCATGCATCAGCTAGCTGACAGCAATAAAACGCATTGCGTTGCTATAGCCTTGGACCCCCGCCGCTAGCTAGCTAGCTAGCTGGTCACCGGCTACCTACTGCTAGCAGCTGGATTTTCACGGGAGATCTATCTATCTACTCCCTCCGTCCGGAAATAAGTGTCTTAGATTTATCAAAAAATGGATGTATCTATATGTATTTTATGTCTAGATACATCCATAGTTGGGAAAATCTAAGACACTTATTTTTGGACGGAGGGAGTATCTATCAACCATGCATACGCGATGCGTGCCGTGCCGTGCTCTCGATGCAGGCTGATGCAATGGACAAACGGCCGGGGGAAAGGGAGAAAGGTGTTCGCACAAATCGACCGTCTCTCCTATTGTATTGCGCGACCCTGGCGTCGTCGTCGAATTGACGATCGTGGTACACTTTGTCGCCATTTTTGACAGGTGGTCAAGTCAGAAATTAACGATCAATTCCTTCCACACCACACACACGCATGCCCGGCCGAAGACGTCGTCGTCGATTTGTCGAGTAGTTGTGTGTCGAGTTTTTTTTTTGTTGAAACAAGCTTATAATTTTTTTTTGTTCTGTCCAGCTTTTGGCATCACGCATACAAATCCGGCCACTCGGCCGGCGTGGTGCGCGGCGAACGCACTAGGCCACTAGCTAGCTTAGCTGCTTACGTAGATCAGTTGGTCATGCATGGCGCGCTAATGGTATTTGCTCCGACAAAAAGTAAAGCAGGATGGACAAAGAATTATTAGCGTCACTTTATTAACAGTTAATGATTATCTACCTTGACCTTTTGCACAAAGAAAGGTAACTAACCCTACCATGCATTCTGGAAGAGAGAATAACTAACCCGGATTCGTAGCACTACTTACTGGGAGATTATCGATCCGTGGATTCCGTCCGGCTCTTGAGATTATCCAAAAGTTAATTTGTTACTTTACCGGGTAATTAATTAATGTGATGATACCCTGACCGGAACAGAACAAAGATAAATGGTGTCTTCTAAGCAGGACAAATTATTGAAGATCGACTAGTGCTATCATCATCCAATAAGAAACGAAAAGAGAATGAGGGGAGAGGTATGCGATCTGATTAAGCAGGACATAGAGTTGAAGATGGAGGAGACCTCTCCAATAAGAAAGAAAAAGAAAGAGGAGAGGATGAATGTCTCTGATGTACATATATATTCATGTTGTCCATAGATCTCAAGCTATCCTCTTGGACTCAAAAAATAACAGCCGCGTACAACAATTTATGTCTTTTCAGGTGCATTATATGAATGTTAACCAATTTCTTGGTACGTAGAATAAAAATACACTAGTGGAGACTGGACCTATTGTCCCGGCCCGTGAGGGCCTTTTGTCGCGGTTGGCCAACCGCGACAGCGGAGGCGGGACTAATGGTCCAACCATTAGTCGCGGATCTGTCACCAGCCGGGACAAATGGTCCTCATCCTGGGCGTGCTAGGGGCAGAACCTTTAGTCGCGGTTCGTATAACGGGCCGCGACTAATGGTTATCTGCCGCGGCAGAAATTTGGGCACTTTCTGTGCCGCGGCAGAGAGTTCATTTTGGTTAGGGTTTACTAATTCTCTGCCGCGGCAGAAATTTGGGCACTTTCTGTGCCGCGGCAGAGAATTCATTTTGTTTTATTTTATTCATTTATTTTCTTTATTTTAAAATAGTTTTCGTATATTTCTACGCTACAACATACCGTACACGATCGAGCATACAAATATATACAACTTTGATAGTTACATAGAGATCACAATTACCGGGACTAAGCCCGTCTATTCAATTACACGGCCCGGCATCATCGGTTGCGCCTATTGTTCACACTAAATTCTCCGGCGTCGTCTACCATCTCTTTCAGCAAAAATCCCGCCAGTTCCTCTGCAATTGCTATTACGCGTTGCTCTGGTAGGACCTTTTCCCGCAGTCTCTCAAACTATATAAGAAAGGGAGATCAATATGAACATCAATCATGATAACAAAAAGTGAGGTAATAAAATAATGTTGTGAACGTATTTCTTACGTCGACTCTATAATCTTTGTGCTTAGTGGTAAACGTGCGAATAAACTCGCAAACGTAGTATCCACATAGATGCGTCCCCGATGGCTGCCTCGCACACTTTACGAGAATAGAATTCAATCAAAATAATAATCTAGCATCAAAATAATAACTGTATTGAAACTAGAAGTAAAGAGATGCGCGGTCATATCTCGTACTACTTACCGAGACCGGAGTAAACGTCAGCTTCTCACTAAAGGAACCCTTCACCACACTCTTGAATCGGTTCCAAACCCTGCCCGGCAAAGAAAATGAATTAATGAATGAGTTAATTCATTACCTGATATCTCATGAAATCAACGAAAGAGACCGATATAGCGCGAATATTACCTCTAGAGCATGTACTGCATGTTGCGGAACTCTTTCTGGTTTCTCTTTAATGGGTCCATGACATCAACTATTCCCTTATCAACTCGTATGTCTAGTAGAATCCAGTGAAAGCTGCACCCGTTTATATAGACGTCAGTAACTCATCAATTACACTTAACATCGAGTAAGTAAAAATTAGTGTGTACAAATACATCAGCACCGCTACGGGGGACAGGCTTCGTCCGGGTTTCTTCCTTGCCATTGAAATGCTTGCCTTTTTTCCTTAAGTGATGCCTGGGCGGAAGAAAACGACGATTGTACGGGTACACATTCTTGCTACATTTATCCAGATATATACTTTCAGTCTCATCTAAACAGTGTGTGCATGCACTGTATCCTTTGTTCGTCTGTCCTGAAATGTTACTAAGTGCAGGCCAATCATTGATGGTTACGAACAGCAACGCTCGTAGGTCAAATTCCTCCTGTTTGTGCTCATCCCACACACGTACACCTGGTTCGGCCCACAACTGTAAAAGTTCATCAACTAATGGCTTTAGATACACATCAATGTCGTTGCCGGGTTGCTTCGGGCCTTGGATCAGCACTGGCATCATAATGAACTTCCGCTTCATGCACAACCAAGGAGGAAGGTTGTAGATACATAGAGTCATGGGCCAGGTGTTGTGACTGCAGCTCTGCTCCCCAAAAGGATTCATGCCATCTGTACTTATGGTCATCCATGTGCCATCTGTACTTACGGTCAACCATAAGTTCCTTGCGTCACCTGTAAAATCCGGGAACTCTCTCTCGATTTTTCTCCATTGCCGACCATCAGCCGGGTGCCTCAACATCCCATCTTTCTTATGGTATTCCATGTGCCATCGCAACAACTTGGCATGCTCTTTGTTTCTGAACAAACGTTTCAACCGTGGTATTATAGGAGCATACCACATCACCTTGGCAGGAACCCTCTTCCTGGGTGGCTCGCCCTCAACATCACCAGGGTCATCTTTTTTTATCTTATACTGCAATGCAGTGCATACCGGATATTTATCCATATTCTCGTACTTCTCACCACGGTAGAGGATGCAGTCATTAGGGCATGCATGTATCTTCTGCACGTCTAATCCTAGAGGGCAGACAAGCTTCTTTGCTTCGTACGTACTGGCGGGCAATTCATTATTTTTGGAAGCATCTTCTTCATTAGTACCAACAACTTTTCAAATCCCGAATCAGTCACACCGGTCTCTGCCTTCCACTTCAGCAATTCTAGTGTGCTACCCAGCTTCTTCTGGCCATCTTCACAAGTTGGGTACAACAATTTGTTGTGGTCCTGTAACATCTGCTCGAACTGCAACCTCTCCTTTTCTGTGTCGCAGTCTCGCTTTGCATCAGAAATGACCCGACCAAGATCATCAGCGGGCTCATATGCTGCCCGTTCTTCACCTCCTTCTTCTTCATTGTCTTCCATTGCGGTATCAGCGTATTCAGGGAACATAGATCGGTAGTTGTCATCATCGTTCTCTTCTTCATCGTCGTCTTCCATCATAACCCCTCTTTCTCTGTGATAGGTCCAAACATTATAGCCGGACATGAAACCGGACCGAAGCAGGTGGCTCTGAATGACTCTTGAGGAAGTGTAATCCTTCTCATTCCGACATTCGACACACGGACAACACATAAAACCATCCCGCCGCTTGTTCGCCTCGGCCACAACGATAAAAGAACGCACGCCTTCTCTATAAGCGCCAGAGCGTCGGTCACCGTACATCCATGGGTGGCCCATCTGCATCATGCAACTATATATCAAACGCAATCACGATGCTAAAATTAGTACCGCGTGGTCTAAACGAGAAAGTAGTTGCTAACCTTTTAGGAAACTTGGAAACAAAGAGGAGGAAGCTTAAGTGTGGCTCGGACACCTCATATCATGTTTTTTTTGTGTGAACTCAAGTGGCATCGCTCTAACAGGCATTTCACCGAACACCTCTAGTGCATATGTAGAAAAAAAAAACTAGCACAAACCTACACCACCTCCCACCAGGAAAAAAAACAAGAGAGTGTCGCGGAGGGGGAAGAGGGGCTGCATATATATAAGGCCAGACCATTTGTCCCGGTTTGAGATACAAACCGGGACAAAAGGCCACCAAAGAGGGTCACAAGCTTTTGTCGCGGCTCGTATACCAGGCCGCGACTAATGATCGCGGCAGAAATTTGGATAGTTTTCTTTGCCGCGGCAGAGAATTCATTTTCTTTTCTTTTACTTATTTTCTTTTCTTCATTTCAAAATAGTTTTCGTATATTTCTACGCTACCACATACAGTACACTTTTGCATAAATATTAATGATTAAGTAATAATAATTGTTAACAAATAATAATTATTAACACAACGGGAGCACACACATCACTTATTAGCTAGTCTACTCATCAACGACATTAAGACGATCGTCATTGGTATTATAGCCACGTAGACTATCCCACTTCCGTGCAATCTCGAAGCCGAGGCGAGCGTCCAGAGCGGCATACAAGACTTACTCGTAGCTCAATGGAATGTTGCCCCAACCGACAATTCGTAGGTCTTCTAAGTCGTCGTCGTCCTTTCTCTTTTCCTTGTCCCTCTTGTCCTTCTTGTTGTTCTTCTTCTTCTCAAGTTTTGTCCCAATGATAGCATTGGAGAGAGCATAGAGACTCGGAGTAGGATTGCCGATTGGGTTCCGACAATCCCTCTGGAGGTCGACCGCGGACGGAATAACAATTCCGTAGTAACGCAGCATCCGCACGTCATTGTGGATAGCCACGCCGTAGAAGTTGATGGTCTCATCACCTAAGAAATCCACGAGGAGCTGCGGCACCCCATTGGCCTTGCATATCTGGAAGACAAGAGTCTTGGACGCCACCGAGAGTTGAAGGACGGCGACGCGCTGCCTTTTCTCGGGTGGAAGATCCCTCTGTCGACCCGGGAGAGGGTCGGTGAACTCACAGTCGAGTCCAACGCACTTGATCGGTGCGGCGTCGAGGAAGAAGTTCTTCACGTCGCGGATCCACCTCTCCACACGTGATGCACGGAGGGTGACCCATACCTTGAAGTGCATATCTTCTTTGGTGAAGTAGTACAACCGAGACCGAGGTGGGCGCGTGAGTGGCTCCATTGGAATAGAAGAGAGAGGGGTCGAGACAGAGAGTTTTTGCAAGGATTAGAGAGAGATTTAGGTGTGCTTAAGGCCATGGATTACTGTAGCTTTATATAGAGCGAAGAGGAAGTCCGGCGGGCAGGAGAGGGAGACCGGCGGCAGCACAATCGAAACGGCGACGCAATTCATTTTACGTATGAATCAATGCCGGCGCCGGCTGATCTTCCAAAGCACAATTAAAATGGCGGCTTGATCATCTTTCAAACACGAACCGTCACGGGAGAGTAACAGGAGCGGACTTCTAGTCCCGGTTCGAGACACGACCCGCGACAAAAGGGGGGCACCTACCCCCGTAGCGGGCCGCATACCACTTTTGTCCCGGTTTGTATCTCAAGCCGGGACAAAAGGTTCCTAACGAACCGCGACAAATGGGCCGCCGATTTCGGGGCGACGTGGCCTGACCTTTAGTCGCGGGTTGAAACACGGCCGCGACTAAAGGCCCGGGCGAAAGGCCTGTTTTCTACTAGTGATAGATGAGTGCTAATATATTCGGTTTGCAACATGCCGTTGCACTCCTTAGGGTGGCACTGCCGAAATACTAAGGATGGTTGCACCATGAAAGTTAATTAATCAAGCCTACCATTCTGGAAGAACGAATTGTTAACCTGGATTTGGAACACTACCGGTAGATTATCGATCTGTGGATTCGTCCGGCTCTGGATTATACGTTGCTCCTTGATTATCGTACCATAAGCATGGTGGTTGATTCAACTTGACACCAAGTTCCTTGATTAGTGACTGCACCCATATCACCTCGGCTGTAGCATTTGCTAGACCGAGAAACCGTGGCTTGTTTCTTTGCACTCCAAGAAATTAATCAGATTTGTAAAACGAAAGATCAGGTAGCAATTAGGGTCTACTCGGATGCATAGCCGAGCCCCTTTGATCTCTATTTATATTAGCACGGTGCAAGCTTGTACAGGGAGAGTTGGACTCCTAGTCCAATACATATTCATATATCAATACAACTCTATTTCTAACAGGGATGACACCCTAATAGAGTACTAATCGGAAGTTCGGAACAGAACAAAGATCAACAACGCAAAGCTGATATGATCTTAAAAAATAATGTACCAAAGTTGAAGATCGACTAGCGCTATGCAAAAAGAAATGAAAAAATAATGAGGGGAGAGCTCTCCTAGCCAATTAAGCAGGGCATAATAGAGTTGACGATCAAGGAGTAATTACGAAAGGCGAAGATAGAGGAGAGGAGGTTTCTGACCTACGGTTAAGCATATATACTCATATGATTCATACATCTCAGCCTATCCTCTCAAACGAATATAAGACGCTATCCGGCCATATACAACAGTTCCTATCTTTTCAGTGTTTTTTTTTTCAACGGGTCTTTTCGATCAGCTTTTCATTATATGAATGCAGAAGATGAGTGCTAATTTGTAGTAAGCGGAAAAACCATCTGTTTGGACCAGAAGCAAAATTGAGGGTTAATTTTGTATAAAAAAAACATTTAGGACTAGAAGTGAACTCTTGAGATAGTTCAAGGACTAAAAATGGACTTTCTTCGGTAGATTATATGTGAGTTCTGTCTGGCTCTTGAGATTAGAGCATCTCTAACAGTACCCTCAAACCTGTAACCCTCAAAAGCAGTTTGACGGCCGAGAAAATGCAAATTTGAAGGCCCAAAACAGCCGGCGCAGATCTGTGCCCTCAAACCTACCCTCAAAACAGAATGTTTTGTTTTGAGGGTTGGTTTGAGGGCACTGATCTACGCCCCGACCTTCAAACCTTCAAAACAGGATTTTCTAAGAAATGACAGCAACATACAATATTTGCAAATGGATATTAGCAAAACACAATCATGAAACACACATATCATGAAAGAAACTTGCAGATGATTATAAATGATGCATGGTTCATAGTTTTACATCACATAATCAACATCTTGTCCTTGCAAAAGATCATCATCACCATCGGTGACTCAAGCGAAGTTGTCCACACCTCCGTCGCCACCACCACTCATCGGAGACTCACCTCGGAGAGTAGACGATGCACCACCACCACGCAGTAGCCTCTTCCTCTCCGCGATGTCCACCTTGGTCTCCTTCCACCACGCCAATTGGACTTCATCCATGTCCTTTTTTAGACATCATCATGTGCTCCTTCTCCTCGGCCATGATCTCTTTCCATGCCTTTGCTTCCTTGAGCTTGATCATCCTCTCCTCCAATTCGGCCTTCCGGTTGGCATCTTCCCGCCTAGCTTCCAACTGTGCAAGCTTCACCTCTTTCTTTCTCTCGGTGATAATGAGCTTTGTCTCCAATGCCTTCAATGTCAATGTCTCCTTTGCCTTGATCATTTGATCAAGCTTGTCCTTCAAGCTTGATGCATCCGCTTCCAACTTCATCCTTTCCTTGGCCTTCTTGGATCCCTCGGGCTTGCCACGGTTCCTTCCTTCATCCTCACTATCTTCCATATTGACCATATCCGATTTCTTAGGTGCGGATTCTTGATCCCTTACTTTCCATTTGTCAAGATCTTTAAGCAATGCCCAACAATGCTTGAAGGGAAAATGTTTTCCCTTGGAACCGGCCATGTCCTTGTACCGCAAGTCAGCATATGTCTCCTACAATATGCATAACATGATCACAATCGGAAGCATAGCATGATCACAACCGTGCACAATGTAAGGTTGAGTATACTCACATAGTCACTCTCAACGGTGCCACTTGGTGGAGCGTTAATCACTTGGTCCATAGCCACACTCCAATGAGCACAAGCGGGCTTTATCACCTCCCACCGTCCTTGAAGTGACCGGTAAGAACGATGGACCAAGCTGCCGGTCTTGGGCTTGAGCTTGCAATACTTGTCCTCGATCCGTTGCCAATAGCGTTTCCCGGTTTGATCCGTGCCATGAAACGCATCCATCCCAATTTCGGACCAAGCACGAACCAAAAGAACATCTTCAACCTCGGTGTAGTTCGATGAGCGGATGATGGGCCGGCGAGCACCCCCTTCCTCTTGAGCGGTTTGGAACACCGCCTCATTGATCTCGGTCATCTCTTCCTCCTCCTCCTCTTCTTCATCACCTCCAAAGTCGAACGAATCGAGGGGAGGAGCCCCAATGTTCACCTCGGCATCGTTGAGCAGTCCCATGCAAGAAGCAGTTGGGGCCGACATTTCGTCGAGCACCTCATTGGCGCTTGGCGGCGGAGGGGCGGAGACGGGCGGAGGAGTGGCCTTCTTGCGGCTGGCCGTCTTCATCCTCTTCGCTCGGGAGACGGCGGTGGCGGGTGCGGGGGACGCGGCGGCGGAGCCTGTGAGGACGTGCGCCCGCCACCTCTTCACACCGACGTGCGTGGCGGCCACCACACCGACCACCACGGCGGCGCTCGGGGACGGAGCGGGGGCGGGAGGCGCCTGCGCAGGGGCGCTCGGGGCGGGGGCCGGTGGGGCCTCTATGGCGGAGGCAGGGCGACTCGGGCGGTGGCCGATTCGGGTCGGGATTGGGCGGGGACAGACGGCTGAACTACCGGCGAAAAGGGGAGGAAAAGGGGAATAGACCGCTAGCTAGCAGCTACCACGACACGCCGAGTCATCCCTCTCATCCTTTAGTTATCTGGATAGACGATCACCTGGACGCTTCATCAGACACTAGCAGCACTGCCGTTGCCTCATCGAAAGGATCGCCGTGCTAGCTGCTGCCACAACGGGAGAGCAGTTAATCAGAGGCACTTCAAAGTGCCCCTGAGAATCCTCAAAATGCCTCTAAATGTTTTTAGGGGCACTAAAAAAAATGTTGCATTTAATCGTGTCCCTAAAAATATTAGAGGCACTTTAAAAAAAATGCCCCTAAAAATGGTATTTATAGAGGCACTTCAAAAAATGCCCCTTAATATTTTTAGAGGCATATCTTTGGAAGTGCCCCTATAAATCATTAGAGGCATATCTTTGGAAGTGCCCCTATCCATTTTTAGAGGCAGTTCCAAAGAAGTGCCCCTATAAATCAATAGCAGGAACAACAATTGTCAATTCAAAACTAATAGCAGCAAAAGCAATTGTCAATTCAACAGCAGGAACAACAATTGTCAATTCAAAACTAATAGCAGCAAAAGCAATTGTCAATTCAACACTAATACCATCAACAACAATTGTCAATTTATACACGCAGAATAGCAAAACATAACACATGAAGCTGACAAATGTAGGTGACCATTACACATGAATTTGGAATGAAGCCTTCTACATTACACAGGAAGTAGCACATGAATCTGGTACTACATACACCTGTTGCTTGAATGAATATGGAACTAGCACATGAATGAAAAGCAGTTTTTCCCAACTGCTTTTCCTTCTGCTGCACAACTGTAGATTCTGCATCTGATTCTTCAACCTGGTATATTCAGAAGCAAATATCATCAGTTATGGAACAAACATCAACATGAATCTTCAACTACATACACCTGAATCTGGAACTAGCTCCCAACCTGGATACCAATGAATGAAAACAGAACTGAATCCTGCATACATACTACTCACCTTTGATTTTCTTTGATTTTGCACTACCTCCCAACTGCTTTTCCTTCTGCTGCACAACTGTAGATTCTGCATCTGATTCTTCAATCTGTTATGAAGCAAACATCAACAGTTATATATGGGGCAAACATCAGCATGTTCATATCCAACAGTTTGATGGAAAAGACAGATATAAGATGTTGGATAACTCACATTCTTCACTGGCCAGGGGATGCACTGCGCTGTAGCACTACCCAATCTTGTGATTCTCCCTTGTGCACGTGGCAGTAGCGTAGTTTCCTTTAGTACATAGTTGACCAGCACTTCAATACAGTCTGAAAGTGGCTTCCCATCCAAACACTTTGATTCTTTATCCAAATTTTGCACTGTACCATATGCTACCACCTGTAAACTGTTTGGTGATGTCAATCCAACTTCCATTCCTTTCTTCCAATCCTTTCTGTTCGCCTTTGCTCTTGCTGCATTATTCTCAGCCACCTTCTCTATCTTCACTCTGTGCATAATTGTTGCTTCTGATTGTGCTTTAACTTGTGAACCTTGGATATCTGCTCCACTATGCTGGGAATTAGCCACTTTATTCCTCTTACTGGATTTTCCACTTGTTACATTTTCTTCACTTTTTCTCTTTTTCCTTTTCTGTTCAGAATTTGGTTCAGCTTCACTGTCTTTTATTTCTGAGTTTTCTTCACTTTTCTTCTTCCTCCTTGTGTTAGCAAAGATGTTGAAGCATGGTTTGTATTTCTGCTGTCCATTTGGTGCTTGCTAAGAGTCAGGATGCTGGGATTCCTGTTGCTGAGACTGAGGTGCCATTGATTTGTGTTCATGCTCTACATGATCAACTTGCTGGGATTCCTTCTGTTGAGCCTGAGGTGCTACTGACTTATTTTGAGGCTGTACATGTTCAGTTCGATTGGATTCCTGTTGCTGAGACTGAAGTGCCATTGATTTTTGTTGGTGCTCTACATGATCAACTTGCTGGGATTCCTGGTGCTGAGCCTGAGGTGCTACATGATTAGTTTGCTGACATTGTTGCTACTGAGGTGCATTTTTGTTCACTTGGTGCTGACCATGATATGTTTGATTACTCTGAGGTGCCTTTTTGTTCACTTGGTGCTGACCATGATATGTTTGCTTACTCTGAGATGCCTTTTTGTTCACTTGGTGCTGACCATGATTTGTTTGCTTACTCTGAGATTCCTTTTTGTTCACTTGGTACTGACCATGATTGGTTTGCTGACTCTGAGATGCCTTTTTGTTCACTTGGTGCTGACCATGATTTGCTTGCTGACTCTGAGATCCATTTTTGTTCACTTGGTGCTGACCATGATTTGCTTGCTGACCATGATTTGTTTGCTGACTCTCAGGTGGTACTGTCTTCACTTGGTGCTGAGCATTATCTGTTTGCTGACTCTGAGGTGCTTTTGTATTCACTTGGTCATGTCCATGATCATTCTCAAAAGTTGGGTGGGTGGGTTTCAGTTGGTTCTCAACAGTTGCTGCATGAGATTGTTCACCTTTGTTTGATTGAGAGGCAAGGAACTGATTCCACTTCTCTTCCATCCTCACTTCAAGCTGTTCACTTTTTATTGCCAGTGTGTGTACCACACCTCTCAAAAGCTGGTTTTCTTCATGTGATTCTTGCAGAAGTTCTAACATATGTTCAATCTGCTCTGATGCTTTCCCTCCCACAAACATGCCCATGCCATGTCTCCTTGATTTCTTTGCATTTGGAAACAATTTGTTGTACAACTCATCATCGTCTGGTCTAACCAACGTAGGATCCTCCTTACATAACTTCATTGCTTCTCTCTATCAGGATGAAGAGGAATAGCATTCAGCTCAATTCAAGTGCATTGTACAAAAGTTTAAAAAGAATTTGCAGAAAGAAGAAATGGAAGTGTAAATGCTGAAAACATCATAGTAAGCATTAGAAAATATGTCTGTATTAGGACATCATACCATTTTTTATCAGAGTAGTCATTTACTGCTATTCCTTCACTGTTTAAATGTGTTGCCATGTATAACTCTACTCTTCCAACAGGTCTCCCCTCTTTCAATTCCATCATTTGATGTTTAACCGCAAAGCTTCTAGTACCAGAAGTATGAGTACCATTTTGTTGGTCTCCCCTTGCAGTTTTGTTGTTAGCTGAAATAACCTGCATTTCATTACACGTTAGGAATACTTTACTTGAAGATACCATGTGGCCTGCATTTTATTAGCTGAAATAAAATTTTCTCACTAACATTTGCTTTATGTGTCTTCCAGTACTTTACCAGCCATGCCCACTGTGTTCGTGGAATTCTTCGCATGCAACCGTTGTCGATATTTTCCTTGATTGACAAATCAGCATTGTAGTGTTTGCTCTTCAGAAAATTCTTGAAAGCCCTCCATTTCTTGGCAGCAGACTTCATTACCCATGGCTTAAATGATTCTTCAACATTGAAGAAACCCTGATACAACTTGCACATTACAGAACTGTAGAGGCTCAAAGCAAAATACTTGAAGCAAAAGAAATTATACCTTAACACTATCCCATACTTTGTTCTTCTGAGCTAATGGTACTTGTCTCCAACTTGGTGCTGCCAAAGACACATCTTTTCCTTTCACCAACGTCCCAATAAAGTTTGTCAACTTGCAGGTCTTTCTTCCAGATGGCTGTCCTAGGTGATTAAATTCCAGAGTCAACTTGTTATCGGGTCCATACTTCTTCCAGAATTTTTTAAGCTCTGTTGGTCCTCTTTCTCCCCTTTTTTTATTCACTGCAACATAAACAAAGTGCTTAAAGTATTAAAACTTCAGTCGTATTTGCATGTGCATACATAAAGTTCTTAAAGTTGTAAAGTGTTTGGTACCTTTTATTATCTGTTCTGTTTCATTTGCCTCCGCACCTTCTCCATCATCCTCTCCATCTTCCTGTCCATGTCCATGTCCATGTCCATACACATCTTCCTCTTCCTCTTCCTCTTCCTCTCCATCTCCATCTCCATATCCATCTCCATCTCCATCTTCCTCTTCCTCTTCCTCTTCCTCTCCCTCTCCAGCTTCATGCACCTCTACAATTCCATGCCCATATGTCATCAATTCCTGCATCTATGGAAGCATTTATAGTATCAATTTAATCCAGTTAGTCCATTTAACAATGAAAACATTATAGCAGTGTAAATACTAACTTCCATGTCTTCAAAGTATTTCCTTTTGTTTGATTTGCGTATCTGTTCCAATTCAGTTAGCTCTGGGTTACTTGGTAGTTTTACTTCTGGTAGATTCAGTATTTTCAGCTTCTCATTTACTTCCTGCATTCTCCTGGGTAAGCTTCCTATCACTGCACCCCCTGAAACATTGTAGTATAAGAACAAGGTTACAATGAGTTGTTAAATGCAACCATACCACATTCATGTTAACATTGCTAGCCTAACTCACATCATTCTTAAATTCCATGTCATAGAAATCCCTTGGTGAGGGAGTAACCACAAAATGCCAATCACTGTCAGTAGGATCTTCCACATAATACACTTGTTCAGCTTGACTTGCAAGGATGAAAGGTTCTGACACAAGGTCCTCTGTGTCGTGTACATGTTTGAAATTTACTTGCGGAAATCCGAACTCATCTTTCCTGAATCCTGTCTTCTTAACCCATTCACATTTGAACAACACTGCATATCCTTCATTTGAGTAGTTCAATTCAAATATCTCAAGTATTCTACCATAATACGAGACATCTCCCACAACTGGATTTTTATCCTTAGCACTAGAAAAACTAGATGTTGCTGCTACTATTTTAACTCCATCACATTGTGTTGATTTTCCTTTTCCATAATTATGGGTATGGAAAATGCAACCATTAATGCAGTAGCTATTATACTTTTTCACCATCATGTATGGCCTTTTAGATAGTAGTTCAACTTCTGGATTTAAAGTTATCCCTTGTTCAATCATAGACTGGACCTAGTGGAATACAGCAGTCAGTAATTTAATTCTTCAATAAAAGTTCTCACAATCAATCAAATTTCAAAAACCTTAGGACTTACATGTTCTACAAACCAGTCATGGAAACAGCTGTGATGTGCATTTTCCAGAGCACGTTTTGAAATTTTTTTCCCATTTGACAAATAATTTAAATGTAATCTGCAAGCAAGTCAAAATGGTCAATCTAGAGGAAAGTGTCTAATTAGTGCGAAATCTTTCCTACTAGTGATTAAGAGGTCAACTTACTGAGTGAAGGTACCAATATTTGGATAATTGAAAAGCACACAACGTTGAGCTTGAGTCCAAGTTGTGAAACCTAATTGGATTGCAGCACTAGCTGTCATTGGACGACCTATTTTTGTTAAATATTGTCCTTGCATCTGACCATTGTTCTCTTCATGTCTTGTAGGCTTATTAAACACACTAGGACAACCAGTCAAATATCTAGAGCAGAAAGTTAGACTCTCATCGAATAC
Organism: Puccinellia tenuiflora; assembly: GCA_012064385.1. Lineage (NCBI taxonomy): Eukaryota > Viridiplantae > Streptophyta > Magnoliopsida > Poales > Poaceae > Puccinellia > Puccinellia tenuiflora. Next base: position 356,753 of record QRDG01002046.1, read on the forward strand.
ATATCCTTCAGCGATTGCTCCCTCAGGATGGCTTCTACTGTTAACCATGCTCTTCATCTTGCCCATATATCTCTCAGCAAACCACATAGCTCTATATTGAACAGGCCCAGCTAATCTAACTTCAGTGGCAAGATGGACAGTCAGATGGACCATAATATCAAAGAATGCTGGAGGGAATATTTTCTCTAACTGGCATAAAATTTCTGGTATCTGCTCTTCCATCCTTTGCATATCTTTGACATCCACAACTTTGGCGTACAACAGCTTGAAATATTTACACAGACCAATAAGTGGTCTACTAACACTTTCAGGCAATGTTCTACTTAGAGCAAGAGGCAACAATTCTTGCATTATAATGTGACAGTCATGACTTTTCAGCCCAGTCAGTTTCCCATTTTCTACTTTATGCTCAAGATTTGATGCATGACCATCAGGAAATCTTGCTTCTCCAATTAGCTTGCAAAAAATCTTCCTCTTGTTTGGAGGCATGTAGTAGACTGCTTTGGGAATCACTGGTTTTGGTCCAGTTAGATCAGCATGAAGACTACTTCTTATATTCATCTCCTTTAGGTCTAGCCTTGCATTTACTGAGTCTTTGGATTTATTTTCAACATCAAGAAGAGTGTTGACAATGTTATCAAACACGTTTTTCTCCACATGCATTGCATCAAGATTATGCCTTACAAGTAGAGTCTCCCAGTAAGGTAGTTGAAAGAACACACTTCTTTTTCTGTAAGTTGTGTCAACAGTATGAACATATTCACCCTCATCATCTGCACATTCAATCTCAGCACCTTCATTGTCAACAGTTCTCTTTCTTTTCTTGCCAGGTTTCTTATGCTTTTGTAATTTACCATACTCAGTAACAATGTGTTTGGTCATTTCAGATATTTCATGTCCAGATGGTTGGACAGGAGGATCTCTAATTTCGACAGTGCCATCAAAGGATTCAGCATCTTGTCTGTATTCATGGTTGGAATCTAAGAACCTGCGATGCCCCATAAAGCAGGTTTTGTGTCCATGCCTTAACCTGCGTGAACTAGTCTGAATAAGACAGTGCGAACATGCAGATGTACTCTCACCACTTATCACTCCACGGCCTTGCCAATCACTAATTGTCCACAGCAAAGCAGCATATAGACGAAATTTCCTTCCAAACGATGCATCATGTGTAAGCACACCATGATTCCAAAACACAAGCAGTTCATCAATAACTAGCTGCATGTAAATGTCCATATCTTTACCTGGTGCCTTCCTACCAGGTACTATGACAGATAGAATGATGTTGGACTGTTTAGTACAGATCCAGGGCGGGAGATTGTAAGGAATTAGGAGAATTGGCCAGATACTATATCTGAGGTTCATACTCTTGAATGGGTTAAAGCCATCAGTGGCTAAGCCAAACCTAATATTCCTAGGTTCAGCACCAAACTTTTTGTGTGCACCATCAAAACTTTTCCAGGCTGGGGAATCAGCAGGATGCCTCAACATTCCATCTTTAGTTCTTCCTTCTGCATGCCACCTCATGTCTGGTGCTAATTTTGAAGATGAAAACAACCTTTGCACCCTCTTCTTCAATTTGAAATGTCTAGCAACTTTCTGGGCAACCTTGTGTATTCTTCTTCCATCTACTCCAGCTTTAACACTTTTCCATCTACTGACATGGCAAGTGGGACACTCATCTGCATTGGCATGTATTCCTCTAAACAGTACACAGTCATTCTTGCATGCATCAACTCTGTCATAACCTAATCCTATTTTCCTGATGTATTTTTTGGCTTCATAAAAGTTTGTAGGTAGGGTATGGCCTTCTGGAAGTGCTTCTCCAAAAAGTGAGATGATGTCATCAAGACCACAATTAGAAATTTTCCGTACTTTTTTTAGGTTAAGAAGTCTGACAATGAAATGCAGTTTTGAAAAATTTTTGCAGCCTGGGTACAGTTGTGCACCCCCATCATTCACCATGTTTGCATAACTGTCAGCATCAACATCCTCCTCTTCTGAATCTCCATCTCCTTCTTCTCCTTCTCCTTCTTCTAAACAGGTAGTATCATACATTCCAAAACCATCCATGAGCATCTGTCCCATCTCATCAGTCTCAGCATATTCCACTGCATCTTCAGATGAATCAGCAGCGTTCTCCCCTGGATCTTCAGATGAATCAGCAGCGTTCTCCCCTGGATCTTCGTCCCTTACTGCTTTTTCCCCATGGAAAATCCATGTATTATATCCAAACATGAATCCATAGCAAATCAAATGTTCATGAACCTGTGTATCACATAACCAATACCTATTGCCGCACTGCCTACAAGGGCACAAAATCATATTGTTCCTTACTGAGTTGGATAGAGCAAAAGCTATGAAACTGGAGACACCATGAACAAATTCAGAACTACTTCTCGGTGATGTTAGCCACCCCTTCTCCATAGTATTAGAGAAATTAGTTGTTGTACGCCCAAACACAAGCAGTTACCACTCAATCTAGAAGACACACAAAAAATCGTATCACATTTTCAGAGAAATTCCATACTGTAGGCGCAAACACAGGTAGGTACCATTCAATCAAGCAGAAATTCTAGAGGAACAGAAGAAGGCCGTGGCATACTAACCATTGAGAACACCTCGGGCACGAGATAGGTACGTGTTCCGCGGATCCATGACGCGAGCGGGAGATTCGGCGGAGTCGCAGGGCGCTCCGGCTCGACGGCGGAGTCGCAGGGCGCTCCGGCTCGACGGCGGGGTGGGCTCGACGGCTGGGTCGTCCGTGCTTCGGGGGGATCTCGCCGGTGCGGCGGTGCTCGCCGGTGTGGGAGGGGAGGGGAGGGGAGCAGATGACTGGAGGGGAGGGCTCGAGGGGAGTGAGGACAGAATGAGAGGATAAGTTAACTTTTCCAGTCATAGGTGCTTTTTCGCAAAAACACACTAGCAGGATAAGTTGACCTTTCGCTCAAACCATTCCCCACTTAGGTCTTAGGCTCAAACCATTCCCCACTGGTGAGGCAACGAGCACATATCCGGTAAGCCGCAGGCAACAAATCCGGTAAGCCTCTGCGGGCGACGAGCACATATCCGGTAAGCCTCTGCGGAGATACTGATGAGATTTTTCTTAGGGTTAGGGTTTGCGTTCAACTAGATTAGATCCGTCTTAAATAGCAGATGCAGAGTACCATTTAGATCCGTCTCCTTTTGTGGATGATCATCGCCTGGCACCTCCTAGCATGAACATCACCGCAACCATTTGCATCCCATCACCACAACCCATAACCGTAGATTGTTCTCGGTTGCTTAGTGCTATTGATTGCATATGCGGATTTAACTTAATTTGCAAATAATTGCAGTATGGGAAGCAAGAGTGCAGTCATTGTCATCCACGACAGCGACGAAGAAGATGCAAGGAAGAAGAAGGAGGTTGCGCACACACAGTTTGCAAAACATGTCGCTGAACCTACAAGGAAGAACAAGGAGGTTGCGCACCCACAGTTTGCAAAATTCCTAGAGCAGAAGAAGGAAGAAGGCACTTGTGACCCGGACATGCTTGCCTACCTACAGGCGCTTGCAGTTCATGGAGAGTTTGAACCGCATTATGCCCACTTCCTGGAGGCAGACATCCCTTCTTCAAGTGCTAAGAAGCTGAAAAAAGTAGCTGATGCAGACATCCCTTCTTCAAGTGCTAAGAAGCTGGAAAAAGTAGCTGATGTTGTTGTTTTAGAAGATTCTACTGACTCTGAGATGTCAATCTCTGTGCATGAGGATCTGCTGTTTAGAGGTATGAAAAGCAACAATGCTTGCATAGTTACTATGATGTTGTTTTCACTCATTCACATGTGCTACTACGATAATTGGTGCATTTGTTTGTAGGTCCTAATGTTTGCTTGGTTACTGGGAAGAGAGGCTTCGACAAGTTCTGTATGTATGGAAATGAAATGTTCCTGACAATTGATCAAGAGGACTACCTTCAAGATTTGTGTGACTCTTATAATGGCAAGAGAAGCATCAAGTTCTATGTGCACAGGATGACTAATTCCAATGTCATTGAAGGAAAGTGCAAAATGGTAGGATTCTATTCCTGTTACCTTCATATATATGTTAGCAAATGAAATGAATCAGTTTGAACTGAATTATCTGATACTAAATGTTATTATGTCAGGACTTTGGAGCTAAATTCACTAAGAGGTACCTAGAAGGGTATCTTACAGATCCTATAATGGTACCTGTTAAGAGCGTTGTCAGCAGCAAGAAGTTTGAAATCAGGATGAAAATGGCAAAGCACACAAATAACGCAATGATGACAAGTGAATGGGGCAAGGTTGTGGAGAGATACAAGATAGAAGAAGGTGACATCGTCCTCTTCAACTTTAAACCAAATCCAAAAGGTGGACTGAAACTGTGTATTGTGCCCCTTCGTGATTACTAGTACTAGTGATGCTGATGTACTCTGGTGGAAACCAAGTGTCAAAAAGTGATGATGGTGATGTAATAGACCTTATAAGTATGTTGTGATGGTACCATGTTAGAACTTTTAAGTATGTGATGGTACCCTATTATGACTTTTAAGTATGTGATGCTATTCTGAACTATTATTCCTTCAGAACATAGGTATCTAGTCTTGTTTGCATAGTTTCTGATGATTTATTAACTCAAGGTTATTCCTTCAGAAACAATACATCCATATTAAATCGAGGTTTTTTCTGAAAAAGTTACATAGTTGGTAGGATTTTATTGTGTTGCTTACTCCTACAGGGTTGTTTTTGCAAAATGGCACGTTTATACGACCATCCTTATCCTCACCCACCACTCCGATCCTCCTCCTTCCTCGCTCTCCTCCCCATCGCCGCTCCGCCGCATCCATGGGGAACGACAAGCCACCGCTGCATCCATGGGTACACATCCTTCCGCCTCCGCCTCCCGTCGCCGCTTCCACTTCTTCCTCCGCCGCATCCAGGTTTCCTTCTCTTTCCTTTCATTCGTTCGCATCACTAGGGTTAGGGTTCTCATGTAGTGTGCTTGCAGTAGGTTTGACATCTCTAGGGTTAGGGTTCTCAATGTGTTCAACGAATTACAGAGTACTAAATGTTCAGAACATTTGCTTGTAGTGCTTGCAATAGGCATGTTTTTCTGATTTATTTTCTATAGTTTATTCAGACCTTGGTTAACTGATTGCTTGTTTACCATTAACTGATTGCTTGTTTTTTCAGACATTGTTGTTAGATCATTAGTCCACTGAAGGGACATTAATCTAATCCTGTTGTAACACACTACAGGGACAGTGTGAACATCTACGAAGATGAGTACTTTGAAGATGAAGATAACTACATCAGTCCAGATGAGAGTTACATTGAGGAAGAGGACGACTACATCAGTCCAGATGACAGTTACATTGAGGAAGAGGACGACTACATCAGTCCAGAGGCAGAAACGATAACAACAAGAGGTATGGTTGCATATACTAATAGGAGATGGATGAGTTCATTGGTTAGTCTGTGAAGTATGTAGGTGTGGTCTCAGTTGTATGTGTTTATCATGTAGGACCTGGACATGTTGGATTCGAGTCATTCGACATGAACTGTGTCTTTGGTAATGAAGTGCAAATGACATTTAGTCAGATGATGAAGCTTAAGAGTTTAGTTGAGGAGTTACCAAGGCCACCAATCAAGGAGTATGTTTGTTGTCTGATGTCAACTAATGTATTTCCTCTGGCAGACATGGTGAGTATAGTAGTACTAGTATTCTCGCATATGCAGTTCATATGCAGTTCATAACAGATACATCATGATTGTTGAATCTTGTTTTTTTGTTCTCCAAACCATAGGTGGAAGGTGCCCCATACAAGTTACTTCCTAACTGCAAGTTGGTAAGTTCACAAAATGTTGTCATTGTTCACCGTGATTGTGCCATTAGATATGAAAATGTTGTCATTGTTCAACATGTTTGCTATCTTTTTTGTTCATTTGCTATTAAGCAGAATGTTCATTTGCTTTTAACCATATGACACCTCATTTGCTTTGTGTAGGAATTTACAGCAAAGTACACTAGTTTCTACCTCACTAAATTCCTAAGGGCACCATTCAATCTTACACCGCCAGTTCCTATAGTAGTAAATTGCACTGGAAGCACGGAGACTAAATACTGCAGGATGAAGATGTGTCCAGGGTTTAAGGCTGGAATCACATGTGGTTGGCCAAGGGTTGTAAGGGCACTAAAGCTTGAAGAAGGAGACATCTATGTGTTCAGTTTCAAGGATGAAAGGGGGTTGCCATCAAGCAGGAGGGACAAATTTGGTGTGTGGCTTAGGCTCACCTTGACAAAGCTGGAGTAGTGAATATGTGTCCTAGAATCCAATCCGTCCGTACTTATTTTGTCTGAAATATTTGGTGTATTAATCAGAACATGTGTGAATGTGGGAACTTGTGAACCAAAGCTGTCTGTTTGTTTGGTGCCTCATATGTGGGAACTTGTGAACTAAAGTTATATTTATTATGCTTCATATGTGTCATGGTACCTCTTATAGCTGTCCGTTTGGTTTAAACTAAGACTATGATGCCTCTTATTGTTCTGATTAATTCTGTATTCAGAACATAGGCACCTAGTCCACATTAGTTGGTTGTTTTTTTTGTCAAAGTGTTGCCTGAACTTTCTGACCATTAACTGACAAAGTGTTTCTGAACTTTGTTGAACTGAATGTGTTCCACACAGTCGGATAGGCCTTTTCTGAATTAAGTGTTTGATAGATATTGATATATATGCATGCTCAGTTTTGATTAACTAAGACTAGGATGCCTCTTATTGTTCTGACTAATTCTGTATTCAGAACATAGGCACCTAGTCCACATTAGTTGGTTGTATTTTCTTTTACTCTTGTTTTAACCTTTTAGTATTCTGAAAAAACCCAATTGGGCCTCGCTAAAATACATGTACTCGATGTAGCCCAACTGGGCCTGCTTCAGCCCAGTATCTAGAAGTCTAGATCCGGTCAGCCCAGTATCTAGAAGTCTAGATCCTTGGAATCTGCTAGACGATAAAAGGGGGGAGAGACCGAAGCGGCGACACACTGTTTCCCACTAGTACTCTCACTCTCCCTCTTCCTCTCCCCTGCATCTCCGTCTCCATCTCCATTCTCGAGAGGAACGAAGAGGTGAGTTGATGCTGGGTCTTAGGGTTTGGTGTTTGAACAAGAAAGCAGCATATTCTTATGGATTTGCAACTCGTCTTCCTTAGCTTCTTCTTTGTTGTAATGGATTTGTATTACCTCATCTTCTTCCTGATACTCTGCTGCTTCTTCTTGCAATGGATTTGAAGTCAACCTCTACTTACTCTTCTTCCTTTTCGTCTTCTTCTTGTTCACCAAAGGGTCAACTTTACTGGGTATTAGGGTTTGATGTTTGAACAAAAACCAGCATTTCTTTGGTTTTCTGTTCGGCTTTGATGGGTGTTAGGGATCGATGCTTGTCTATTTCTTTTTTTACAAGTAGGGAAAGAGATTTATGAGTATGGAAAGAGATTTATGTTAACATTCAGATGGGAACTAGGTTATGGTGCATGCAAAATCGTACATTTTCTCAAGTTTTTAGATGGGGGATTTCCCTGGATTTCATCTGGGGATTAGGGATTGATTCTTACATCTTTCATTTTTAGAAACAGGTAACAGGGATTAGGACGAGCAGAGAGAGCAGCACAACCTGAGGGTCAACTTGTTGTGATTCGGTGAGTTTAGTTACTCTTGTACTCTTATAAAATTTATAAAGTTCGTAATAAATACCACCATAATCATAGGGTAAGCTTGTTCTACTTGTTTAATTACAGATATGGATGAGATGGCATGCCAGCACTGTAGGCAACCAGTGCACAACTGCGGGAGGTCGGATCGGCGTTCAGTGTCATTTGAGGTTAAAATGGTGCATGGATATGAGAATGGAGTGGTAACTTTCCCAACAACTCCATTACAGTTGTAATGTTTAGTTCATATTTATCTGATAATGTATGCTACAATTTATCCATGAAAGCTAACACTTGTAATAATAGCTTCTTCTGAAAGTAGTCCATGAAATTTATATGCATATGCTTTGTCAGTCTGGTCTTGTGGTAGTCAGAAATACTTGGAGTGTTGATAACAACCATGAAGAAGCAATTATGTACAAAGATGCATAGATTACGGTTGATAGTTGGGGTTTTTAATGGAGTAATTATTTCCTTAGTTGCTATGTGTATGCTATTGTTTATCTGTTATTGCAAGTAACGATTTTGAAACCCTACAGGCTGTACCTTGCAAGAACAAGGTGCAAGTTGACACTTACGTTCCTGGTAGCTGGATGGTGGCTTATTCCCCAACAGACCACCCATTTGATTTCAGCCTGATTAGGAGAGGAATCAAGACGATAATATGTGGACCATACTGGAGATCATTGGTTCGAGTGTATGATATTCAACTTGGTGATGTTGTACATTTCCAACTTGACGAGGAAGAGGAAGAGATGGATGAGGATTTGAATGAAGAGGTACAAGATGATGATGAGAAAGAGTTCAATAACATCAAGGTGACTGTTTACAGTGTAGTGGACAGCACGAAGAAAGCAAAACATATGCTTGCCAACCCAGGTATGATTACAACATTAATTCCTTTCATTTTGTTATTGGTTACATGGTTGCCCTTGAGATGCATTGAGGTGATATGAAGTGCTCTTTTTTTGCATTTGTCAACAGTACTTGGAGATGTGATACCAAGAGTAAGGAGCATGCTTCAGGAAACTGTCTTGACAAACATTAGACAGGTCACCGAGGCTGAAATGGCTGGGATAGTGTGGGGCTTGTACAAAGTTGCCTGCAGTGGACCTGCTGAAGAATTAGCTGAAGGGGAGTTCTATGTGAAGATTGATGATCTAAAGTTTGTTGTTCACAAGATTAATGAAGAGAACACATCTGCTGAAGTCCTGGTAAGTTCATTCCTGTCATTCATCATCTTGGGTTCTCTGTATACTACATGTAGTTGCCACTGAACTAGTGATTGCAAGATATTTTGGTTAACTGTCATTTAGTTCAATTCATTCACTGCCTGCCTTAGGATGTCTACCTATTATAGTTCATTCACTGCCTGTATTTGACAGTTCAGTTCATTCAGTTAATTCTTTGGCTATCATTGTTTGGAATGTTTGGTAGTTCCTTCCAGAAGAAAGCATTCGTGGCCACAAATGCCCAGCTGTTGGAACATCAACCTTCTGTAAGAGAGGGTTCAAACAACCAATTCAGGGATGGTACATGAAAGATGAAGGATACATTGAATTTGAAGAAGGGTGGCTTGAAGTCATGAAGGAAGGTAACTTCCTGGAAGGGACGGTTTTGCTGATGAAGATGAAACTAGGCTTTCAATCAATTGGTATAGAGTTTGTCGATGTCATCGACGCTTAGAACTCATGTGGTTTGACTTAGAGTATAACTGATTTTGCATGATCGCCGGTAGCTCCAAATGTATGGGATGTTGATCATGATCGCAGGTAGCTTTTGGACTTGGCCTTAACTTTGGGTTGTGAATCAGTAACTTGGGTTGTGAAGTAGCAGGATGTGCTTCGCCGGTAGCAGTTGTAGGATGAGCTTTTGGACATGTATCTAAGAAGTGAGAAACTTCTGTTGGATGTGTAATATCTGTTGAATGTTTGAAGTGAGAAACTTCTGAGCTACAACTGTTGAATGTTGACTGCATGCAGGATGTTGCAGGTTTAATTGGATTTTCCAAGTTTTACTTGTCTGATTATTAGAGGCAGTTCCGAGAAATTGCCCCTATAAATCGGATTTGTAGAGGCATATCTTTGGAAGTGCCCCTATAAATCGGATTTTTAGAGACACTTTTTTGGAAGTGCCCCTATAAATCGGATTTTTGGAGGCACTTCCAAAAAAGTGCCCCTATAAATCGGATTTTTAGAGGCACTTCCAAAAAAGTGCCCCTATAAATCGGATTTTTAGAGGCACTTCCAAAGAAGTGCCCCTATAAATCGTTTTATAGGGGCATTTATTGTAAAATGCCTCTTAAGACTATTTTTAGGGGCACTTTTCTACAAGTGCCTCAAGGGAAGTGCCCCTAAAAATCGGTTCTCCCGTAGTGTGCTGCGTCCGTGGATGCACTGTTGGATCGTTTCCAGCAGATGAGATTACAATTCTCCAACCGAGAGCCAGAATATTCGTTAGGATAATGCTCTTCCCAAGTTCCAACTTCGCCCGCCTTTTTCTGAAAACCCACAGAGGCCGCACGTACATGCGTTGCCTGGTGGAATCGCCAGTCCTTCCTCTTTTCTTTAATTGTGAAATGAATTTGAGTAACAAGTGTCTGCGGCTCTATGAATTTTTGTTCTGAACCAAGTATACAGTTCACTGACTCTCAATTCTTCGTATATATTCTACAGGTATAACCGAATCAGAACCTCCATCGGACCAAACTATGGCCATTAAAACACGTTAAATCTCACCACTTTCGACTTAACATGCTAACTAACTAGCACACTGAACTGGAGTCAAGCAAAGAGGGCGAAAAGAACAGCTACAACAAGAGTGTGCGATAGCAGTTAGGCCAGGCAGCTAGCTCGCTAATAACATTATTTTCCCAGCAAGTGCACTACAGTGCAGATCGACGTGCAGCAGCATCTCTGACTCTGAACTAAGTAATCAGGGTCTAAGCATTTTCTCCCTAGGAGTGATGGTACGGCAACATGGAAGGACGGCGAGTCATATGCTCCGGGATATTCTGCACGGCAGCGGGAGAAAAGAGCGCCGGAAATGCTCGTAGGTGGAAGAGGCAATGATGGCCCGGTACTACTGTAGCATAGTCGTGCTCAAAACAGAACACCCTGTTGTTGTCTGCTTCTGGTTTCTGACTAGTCCCCCACTCCCCGTAAAAAAGTTCAGACATATCTCGTAGACTTTGTGCTGTGAACTCTCAAGTTTCTTAATTACCATCGATGCGCCGCCACCACTAGCAACAGGGTAAACCACCATGAACGCCAACCTTATCCCGGACAATTCGACGCTTCTCTGCTTGCTTCGAGTCGCTGAATTCATCAAGGATGGATGCACAGGAAGAACAGATCGAGCAAGACGAAGGACGGAATTACAGTAGTTGGTAAGACTTATTATTCTGATGCTCCATGAAGCGTCTTGTAATTCCAAAATGCACACAGATTGATAAGACTGAGGAACATCTATGCTAGCTGCTGGCTAGTGGCTAGCTATAGTCTGCAGGTCGAGAATATGGTGACGAGGACGAAGGCAGGAAGAGCACAAACTTTCCGGTCACCCACCCACCCCCTACGGCTACGGGGTCGAGGCGCCGCTTCCAGGCTAGCCGCAACAAAACCAGAAAGCGCGCGATTCCGTTTGGAAAGTAGTGCGCCGCGAGGGCCCGCGTGACTCGACTTCACATTGACATTTGCCATTGGATTTCGACCTCTGGTTATCTTTTTTCCTTGGTTTACCTTCGTTTTCTTTTTCTTCTTATTACTTTTGATTAAATATATAGAGAATAACTATTCCTTCAGCTCTACATTGATTTGAAAGTTCTATATGGAGACGACAGACAATGGAACTCGAGAGAAGGAATCAGCCTGTCATTTCGCCATTTCTTTACTGCTTTATGACAAGGAATAGGGATCAGGGCACCTTTGCCAAAGAAGTTGTTTTAGATAATGGATATTTGATGAGCTAAGCAAAACGCATATGATTGATCTTGATTACAAAATCTCAACAGAGATACGATATGTTTCGTGAGCATCGCTAACTCAAGTTGACAAAAAGGACTAACATAAAAACATAGCATGTAAACTAAACGGCATACATGTGGTTTGAAGCCCGTGACTTTAGTACGATTGATCACGCACCAGCAAGAACATGAGCTTCAATGTCACTTAGACTCGGCAAGAAAGGCGACCGTCCAAGGCCCCGAGAAGAAAATGTCTCAAAATGATAAAGTATATAGTATTTATTATGATATGATCCATTACACTAAAAAAACTATTTAACACCCACTGTAAAAAAATACACGAATCACTTTTTTTTAACAACATTGCACAAGTTTAATTATAATTTTACTAATAATATGTCTAAAAATAGTATAAATACATATTAAAAAATACTCCGGAAGAAAAAAATACAACACTACCATTTATACAAGCCCAATCCATGCACTTCTATATTATTAATGGCCAAAGAGGTGAATTAAGATGGTGAAAAATTAATCGCGTCTTACATTCTTGGTTGGACGGAGTATTATATCATAATAAAATAGTTAATTTGCGTAAGAAAATACACACCACGGGCCTATGGTGACGTAGGTACAAATCAATGTGACTGGCGAAAACAAATTTAGTAAGATGTTATTCGCTTTCTGATGGTAGTCCTGCAGGTTTTACTAAAAACTACTTAACTATATTTCTATATTTAATTCCACACAACACACTTTTATCCTCA